>OY978215.1:47125061-47333061 GCA_963854785.1 Vaccinium vitis-idaea
TTTAGTGGTTTATGTACTTTCATAGAGTACCCTAGGATTTTAGGCACTTTCATAGGGTACCCTACGACTAGGGTACCCTAATCATCGGGGTACCCTAGAGTTTAGGTTTAGGGTGTACTTTCCTATTATAGGGTACCCTAGTCGTGGGGTACCTTAGGATTTTAGGCACTTTCATAGGGTACCCTAGTCGTAGGATACCCTAGGATTTTAGGCACTTTCATAGGGTACCCTAGTCGTAGGGTACCCTGGTCATAAGGGTACCCTAGAGTTTAGGTTTAGGGTGCACTTTCCTATTATAGGGTTTAGTGGTTTAGGCACTTTCATAGGGTACCCTAGGATTTTAGGCACTTTCATAAGGTACCCTATGATTTAGGCATTTTTATACGGGTTGGGGAGTTGATGAGAATTTTTCAGAGTTGGGCTTGACCTGATGGTAATTATGGGATCCAAGGGTGACCTGATGGTAAATGTCCCAAAGATAAAGAACTTGTATTGAAAAAGGGAAAAGATTGTGTTAAAATGAGGGCACTAAATTTAAGTATCATATTACATATGCACATGGTATATCCAAACACTTATTCTCAAAAGATGCTTTGATGCTCTCATGATTAATGCATGGCGGACTCCTTTGGCAAAAAACAAAAACAAAAACGGTTTTTTGGTTTTTTTTATTTTGTCCTTATTCAAATTTTTTTTTGTATTTGTTAGTTTTGCGTCAAGATTTTGTGGTTTTTGGATTCCTCTCAATGAGACGAATCTAACAAGTATAAATTTATGGTCAAACCAAATATTTTTTTAAAATAAAGCCAAAATACTTGGATTATTGATACAATTTTGGCTTTATTCAAAAAAATTGAGTTTTGACCATAATTTTATACTTGTTAGATTCGTCTCGTCGAGAGAAATCCAGAAACCACAAAATCTTGACGCAAAACTAACAAATGCAAAAAAAACTTGAATAAGGACAAAATAAAAAAACCAAAAAAACGTTTTTAGTATTTTTTTGCCAAAGGAGTACATGGGGCAAACCATCATCTATGGGACGTGAAACATTCGTGATTCTATTTCAGCATTCTTTATTCATGCATCTTCACGTGGCAGTTATCAAAGTGGAAGAACTTAAACTTATATTGAAAAAAGGGAAAATGGTGTTGGAATGTATCAAACTACATACGCAAAGGTAGCCCAATCTTCTAGTCCAAACCTCTCGAAAATGAGAAAAAAATAATTTTTTTTGTGTTGTAAATTATTTTTGGAAAATCCGAGCCGTCCAATGTGTTCAGAAGGTGTTTTCAAGGGTTCACGCGGGAAATCTTCAAAAAAAATACTGGGAAGGGCTTGATCCAAGCAGTTTTTGCTAAAGTTTTTGCAAAAACTGCTTGGATCAAGCCCTTCCCGGTATTTTTTTTTTTTGAAGATTTCCCGCGTTGACCATTGAAAACACCTTCTGAACACATTGAACGGATCAGATCGTCAAAAAAATGTTTGGATCATGGAGGTCCGGAAACAGGAGGTCCGGATTAGAAGGACTCCCTGCAAAAGTATATTCCAACACTTATGCTTAAAAGATGTTTTTGATGCTCTTATGATTAAATCCAGATTTTCCAACACTGGAAAAACGTTACGCCACAGTATCTGATTTCATATTTTGTTTTTCTTTTCTTTTTCAATAGGTAAAAGCCGAAAACATAGGACAATTTTAAAGATATTGTTCAAATCGACAAATCGATACGAGAGCATATCCAGCGATATTAATATGGTAAAAGTAGAAGTATTAACAACACAAGAATCTCCGGTAATATACAATATGGTATAAAGTGTTATATTTCATCCGATGCTGGGGGAAATGATACATAAATCCTCCAGTGTACGTAAATATCTAAAGCAACATGCACTATACAAAGTGAAACCTCATATTCAACCACGTCACAAAAAAAATAAAATTAAAAGGAAAGAATTTGTTCTACCTATTAAAAAAAATTATGGTGTCTATTTGACCTTTTATTGATGACATAAATAAACAATCTCATGCTTAGGAAATGGAATAAAACTTATAGTGAAATATTTAACTCCTCTTCACCAATAATTTTTTTGATATCCAGTTGTCCGCACTGGTGACGCCAACTTTTTAGCCGTGGGATCGGGCGACCCCATGCGAAAAAAAATAATCACCATTACTATATTGATTTTTTTTACTTAGGAATTTATATTATGAGTTTTATGGTGACACCACACCGGATAACTTCCCCACCTTTCCTCGTTTTGTTCTTTTGATAAGGAGTGTTTGGTCCGTCTTACTAAATTTTATTTTTTCTGATTTTTTTACCACTACAACTGATTATGCTTGATGTCAACTGAAGAACTACATTGTTGATGTGCGCTCAAATGATAGTTTTATGGAACTAATCCGAGTTGGTGACATTTCTAGAAAGATGGTGGAGACAAAAAGAGATATCATATATCCACTAGTTTACTTGCTTGTAAAATTGGCATTACTTTTGCTCGTCGCGAATGTAACAGTAGAAAGAGATTTTTTGGCGATGAAATATGTGGAGCAAGTTGTATAATCCAATGGAAGACCAGTGTTGAATGATGGCTTGGTGGCATATATTGAAAATAAAGTAGTTAATGATATCGACCTAGAAACTATCATGCAACGATTCTAGCATATGTAAATGTAACAACATTGAATGCAATTATAGAAGCTTTTTGTAGTCCTTTTTTTATGTGGTGAAAACCAAAAATAAATTATTAGTATGTGCCTTTTGATATATATTTTTATTAGTTGAAACGCTTGTTTAACTTTAAAAATGATTTTTGTTGGAACAAGATTTTTAATTGCCATGTGCTGCTTTTCTTTGATTTATATAGTTAGTAAAAATATTTGATGTTTACAAATGACCCCATTTTGTGGAGCTCCTGGTGTAAAGACCCGATATTTTTTTTTAGTTATTTCTTACATTAATAAAAATTTTATTAATTTCTTTTACAAAAAGAATGGATATCATAATTTGAGTTATTTTTTTTTTAACTAATGGATAATTATGTAGTGTAGATATAGAGTTAATTTTGTAGCATATATCTATTAGTGTTTTAATTTGAAAAACCCTACAATTCCTCTCACACTCCTAATAACTTCCCACCACTTGCCATAAATCTATCCTATTTACTCTCACCAAATTTTTCTCTCCCTTTTCTCTCCATTTCATACGGCATATCTCTCCCCCTCTTGCTCTCTCTCCATTTAATTACCCCAACATTTATCTCTTAATTAACTACCTATATTTATCTCTAAATTTATCTCCCTATATTAATTCTTTTTTCCTCATTCTCTCATTCTCCTAGCCGGCCCTCTCTTTCTCTCTTAGCAGGTTTCAATCTCTCTCCCTCTTCCATAAGTTCCTCTCTTAAATCCTTCTAATAAATTAATACTCTCTCAATTATTTATTTCTTTTTCTTCCTCAAATTAATACTCGAAAATTCTTCCACTCTCATGTTTAATTGTCCGTCTATCACAGATTCTTTTTAGCGTGGTGGTTAACGTTTTCGCATCTTCAAAAATCTTCGTGTTAAGCTTGAAACTTCGGAAGAAAGGTAGGGTTTTCGGAACGTAGCTTTTACTTAGGATTACTGTTTACGTGATTCATGTGTATATCGTATACTATGGGGTAATTAGAAAATTTGTAGTTTGGTATAGTTTCTGCGGAAATTGAATCGTTAATGATCGTGTGGTTGAATTTGTATGAAAAGTAAAAAAAAATGTGAATGATGTATACTGTTTCTGTTTTTAAAATATTCGGACCATTTTGGGTCAGAACCGAGGAAAACTTATAACTGAAGGGTTGTAGATCTCGAAAAGATAAGCAACTTCTATATAGAACTCGTCTCAATCCGAGATTCGTAGAATTAGTTATGATTTTTTTCAAAGTTTGCTGTACTGTACAGTTTCGGGACAGATTCACTGTTTGACCTTAAAACACTGTTTTGTTCCATTTAGGATTGGATTTAGGCTTCACTCAAAACAGTGAACCTGTGTTAAAATTGATGAACTATTTTACTGCAAAATTTCGTGATTTTTGGAACCTGTTTGCTATTTTTAGTGACTGGAAAGATAATTGACTTGTTAACATGCGTTATTCAATTTCTCTATTAAACTTTTAGTTATAGGCTATAATTAGACGCATGTGATGTTTTGGCTTACTGGAATTATTAAATCATTTATCATGTGTTAATTAATTTTTGTGATTAATTAAATATATAAATGGTTAAAAGATGCGTGGCTGTTTATCGAATGTGGGAATGGGACATTGTATCCGATATGGGTCTTGAGTCAATTATCGCAATATACTCCCAGGGGTATTTGAGCCGTGCCATGGGCCTGGAGAGTTAGACATGGTGGACGGGAGCCCAATAGATTGTTTATATTGTGGATGGGAACCGATATCGGATAGCCTGATGAACTGGTATGAGATACCGAATTCATGAGGTGCATGAGGTTTGGGTTGTGAAACCTCGAGATTGATGATGAGAATTTAAATCTACTGAATCTACTATTTTTGAGACATGTTGTGATAATCGGGCTGTCCTATGTTTTAATATTTATGTTTTATATGTTTGATTGTTGCATGAGTAATCTTTTGTAAAAGGGTAGTTTCGGTACCCTATTGAGTGTAATTAAATCACTCACGGTGCTACTTTTGTGGCCCTGGCGTCCCCAACGCCAGGAACAGAAGGAGATGAAGAGCTGCCAGCTGAATTTGAGGCAAGGGAGCAGCTAGGTGGGGAACAAGTGGTGGACCCGTGGCTTTATCAGTAGGAATTTAGCTAGATGGCTCTGTCCTTATTTCTGTTGAACTTTTAATAAATGTTTAAGTTTTTCAGACTATTAGAATTTAATTCGTTTCAGTTGTAATAAGTTGGTTTACTTTTAAGTTTTCCGACAAAAATTTTAAGTACTCCTTAATATTATTAATGAAGTTGCATTTTATTTAAATAAATTATGAAATTTATTTATTAACGTACCCAATTTTCGGGGCGTTACACCTGGTGTCGCCACTAGGTGTCTAGACCAGCTTTCTCGCACCTCGCTTAATCCTGGGAGACCAATCTCACTGTCTACTAGCAGGGGCCCTATTTGAAGTCCGAGCAAAACTCTGTATGGTCTAACCCCAAAGGAGTTGATAGCACTGTGGACGGCCCACCGAGATTGTTCGAAAAGATTGTGATTGTTAGAGTCGCCACCCGAATTTGAGGTCCGAACCCGAGAAACCGATAAAAATATGACTCATTACCCATAGAAAGAGATTTTACTGATCATGACGGAACCACAGATTTCTCGGATTCGGGGGTTTGGTTACGAGAGGGGAAGGGTTTTACGGCACCCCTCTCGCCCGGTCCGTGAACCGGTCTCTACTCAACATTTTGTGGGATTTTGGAAATGTTTAAAATTTGATTTATTCACATAAATGGGAATCGGGGATGGGAATCACATAGCAACAAAACATGCAAGAGATGCGATTTTACTGTGGATGCTTGTGCGTGCAATCTACATGGATGATGAACATGATACTACAAATATTCACAGAAATAAATTATAACAGAAATCGTACAATAACCCAAGAAATCGTGGACATGAGACTTATTAAACTGTTTGCAATCTGGATTCCAGAATGGGGATTGAGCGCTCAAGGGTGGTGACTTGAGCGCTCAACCCTCATTCCACCCGAACATTTTCCTTGTTGGTTTTTGATATTTGATGCTGCTTTAAGACTTAAATACATCACAGAAAGATCACACAAGTATCACTTCTCTTTAAAAATCACCAGAAAATGCTTAAAACAAACTTGCTTTAGAATCAGCTTGAGCGCTCAAGGCTCATGGGTTGAGCGCTCAAACCAATTCTGCAAGAGAGAGGGATCCAGACCACAAACACTATACTGACAACTTATATACACTAACAAAGAATTAAACCATAAGCCATCACCAGAATTGCTGGAAAACTGCAAATAGGCCAAGAACAGCTTGAGCGCTCAAAGATCTGACCTTGAGCGCTCAAGCCATAACATGGCTTTCCACTGTTTAACCTTTAAACTGATTTCCATACTTCCTCAGGACCATCAAAGACAGAAAACAAAGTTTCAAAAGGTTTGACCACCACTGTTTTGCAATCAAATATAAGGAATTTGAAGTTTTTGATGTTTAATCACTATAAAATGGTTAATTTGCATTCATGCATGTAGTTTTGGTGTAGGAATAAACTGTTTTGAGAGCTACTTTAACGCAATTAACTCTTAAATAGTGATCAAAATCAAAAGGAAGCTCAGAAGTTAGCAAAACAGTGGCCTGTTCAGAACTGGGCTTGAGCGCTCAAGGCCAGAGGCTTGAGCGCTCAAACCTGCTGTAACTGCAAATTTGAAAAAGGTTTTTAAGCAACTTTCTGGCCTTTGTGAGTTCAATGCAAGTATAGAGAACTTGCTTAAACTCACTAGCCTTCCTCAGAAAGATCAAAACAGTGAGTTTATCACATTTTTACTACCTTTTGGAAAATGTTTGAGACTTGAGCTTGATTCTGGACTTTGAGAGGTTGATTATGGATGTTCTTGGCTTGTATTCTGTACGAATTGGACAATGTAGGTGGTTGACAGATGATCAAGGGTCGAATTTCTGGGTTTTGTGGATGGTATTGTAGGTGATTTTAATGGTAGAAGGATGGTTTTGAAGAGAGAGAGAGAGAGCAGTGGTTCTTTGGTTAGAAACTGAAGGTAAAGAGTGGTGGAATTCGTCCCTCAAAACAGGGGGCAATGGGTGGTTTTATAGAGTGAGTGGGAGGGAAGAAAGGAGAGAGAGAGAAGTGGGTTTGGGTGTTTGGGAGTATTTTTTGTGTATTTTCGGAGTTGGTGGGGTGTATTATACGTATAGGGATCGTATAAGATCAACCACAGACGCTCCCATGCAGGAAATCTCATGATGAGATACTCTGCAAGTTGCTGACTGGACGGGGGTTGAGCGCTCAAGGCTGTGGACTTGAGCGCTCAAGGTGCTCCTCAGGGGTTTGAGCGCTCAAAGCCATGGGCTTGAGCGCTCAAGGCTTATAGATGGCAGATTGATGGTTTGGCTTGGTTCAACAATGCTTGGGTTGGTTTGGCACATTTTGATTGCTTGGGTAGTGTTTGGTTGGTTTTGGTCAAACTCAAATCATTTTCACCAATTCCAGGTAATTGTGATTGATCCGTTTCATCATCGGAGATGCATGAGCGTATTTCGGGTTCAAAATTGGGGTGTCTACAGTTGCCCCTCTTGGATGAGACTCGATACCATTGATTTGGTATGAGTAACGTCCAAGATATAGACACCCAACTCTTTATCCGTAATACATCTCAAACTGCCAAAAGGAAACATTAAAAATCAATCGGTCGTGCCATTCAGGCTGCCTACGTACCCCACTGTAGGGATCAGACCGGCGTAGTTCCTGGGGGCATCAAACAAATGCAATGGGTTCTCCTGTCCCTCAGGACGATTGATCAAAAAGTTTGGTCCCTCAGGACAAATGATACAACGCGAATCAACGAGCCTTCCCGGGTCGTGAAACGCCTTAGCGAATGAAGCAAATAATTGAGATTGTGATTGTGATTGTGATTGTGATTGCGATTGCGATTGTGATTGTGATTGTGTAGCTACCCTCTGAACAACGAGGAGGCTAATTTTAATGGGGCTATCCCTTGAGCAACAAGATAGCCAATGATAAGATGATTGTCTACTGAGCAACGAGACAATCGATACGCTGTTGAACCGAACACATAAATATGATGGTTTTAGCGGCATGACAGTTAGGCGATCAACAAAAACTCAGATGATTAATGAGATTGACTTGGGACATGATTGCTATACATGATTTTAGACGAGCACGTGGCTTTCAAAATGATGATGTAAACGAGCACGTGGCCCTCAGACCGTAGTCAAAACACTTCGCGCATACGCTAACGCGAAAACATGATTGGTGAACTATGATTTAAACGAGCACGTGGCCCTCAGAAAATGATTTAAATGAGCCTAAAGCTCTCAGACCGCAGTCAAAATACTTCGCGCATACGCTAACGCGAAAACATGATTGGTGAACTATGATTTAAACGAGCACGTGGCCCTCAGAAAATGATTTAAATGAGCCTAAAGCTCTCAGACCGCAGTCAAAATACTTCGCGCATACGCTAACGCGAAAACATGATTGGTGAACTATGATTTAAACGAGCACGTGGCCCTCAGAAAATGATTTAAATGAGCCTAAAGCTCTCAGACCGCAGTCAAAATACTTCGCGCATACGCTAACGCGAAGCATGATACACAACACATCTTGATTGATTAACACGGTCTAGCGCGACCAATTGCCGAGATTTTAGATCCTTGGATCATTACGCGTTCAGTTGATTGGCTCCGACAAGTCCAAAGTATACTAACAAATCATAAGGGATGCCCAAAATGCCCCTGCAAAGTTTACAAAAGAAAACAGGAGTCATGCCAGGATTGGGTTTGAGCGCTCAGGGTCCTCCCCCTTGAGCGCTCAACCCTACCTTGAGCGCTCAACTCCAAATCCTTGAGCGCTCAACTTCAAAAGTTGACCCTCCAGCGCTCAAAAGGTCCAGCTTGAGCGCTTGAACCCCTGATCGGGGACGACGGTTCAGAAACATAACGTCCGTCTTAATTTCGATTTACACCGATTAAACTCCACAACGTTCCAAAAATCTTCTGAAATCAAACCCCTCAAACTTCTCTCACGATTCCGAACCAAATCCTAGCAAACCTCACTCAAATTTCTGCAAAATCGAAAAACCCCCAATTCCTAGGGCTTTCCCGTACGGTTTCAGTCGATTTCGGTTCGATTTTAGTTCAATTAGGGCTCGATCTTGAGGCCTAGGTCGGTTTCAATGGAGAATCCCGACGAATCTCGTGCTCCGGTGGACCCGCCGACGTCGAGGGAGGGCAACGGAGGTAGTGCGGTGGTTTTGCCACCACCGAGCTTGAGCGCTCAAGGCCCTGGCCCGGCGCTTGAGGGGCCATCAGAGGCTGTGCCGCCATCTACGGCCATGGAGGCGGTTGAGAGAGGAGGAAACGATGAAGGAGAGAGGGAGAGAGAAGGCGGCAGTGGGGGTAGTGGTTTAGGTGGTGGTGATGGTGAGGGTGGTGATGGTGGTGATGGTGGTGATGGTGAGGGTGATGGTGGTGATGGTGGTGGTGACGGTGGTGATGATGGTGGTGACGGTGGTGGTGCCGGTGGTGAGGGTAGTGGTGATGGTGGCCCGGCACCGGAGAGAGTAGAGGAGAGGGGAGAGGGGATGGAGATGGTGGAGGTCCATGACGTGGACAGCGACGGTAGTGAGGATACAGTTGAGGAGAGGGGGACGAGCGGTGGCGATGGCGGGGATAGGGTGGAGGGTACTAGCGGGGTCACCAGGACTAGGGTTGACCGCTGGAGGATAGAGCCGAGACCTCGCCAGCAGCCTAGCGGAGTGGATAGAGGGAAGGCGGTGGTGATTGGTGGGGAGTCACCGACTCGGGGTCAGAGTAGTAGACCGACGGATCAGGGGCCGGTTGGGATTTCTCGGGAGGACTATCTTGAGCACGCGCCGCCGGAGGTGGTGATGGCGGCCGCAGCAGATGCCCCGGGGATCTTAGATGCAGCGAGGGAGGCTGTAGTTGAGAGCAGAGAGAGAGAGGTGGTGATGCTACGGGAGGCCGCCGCTGAGGATGAGGCGGCGAGGGCTTTTTGCGAGGAGTTTGAGACAGAGGAGGCGGCGGAGGAGGCGAGGACACAGGCTGAGGAGGAGGAGAGGGTAGCTGGACGGAGGGTGACGGTGGTCCAGGCTGCTAGACTGTGGTTGAGGAGGGGGAGACCAGCTTTCGATGCGACGACTTACGCTCCACCGGTGCACCTCTTCGTGCCTTCCGCTTCAGACGCTTACACTCCCCAACGGGAGTTATACTTTGGAGAGGAGGTGCTACTGGACCCCGAGGTCCATCTTTCGACAGACTGCCTGACGGTACACTTGCTTTCACTTCCTTGCTTCATTGTTTTCACGCACTTTAGTAATTAGTAGTCCTGATTTGCATTGAATGATTGAATTACTGCTTGTTGATGACTGGATTTGGATAAGAGATTGGACTGACATTTGATTGCTTGACTGTCTGTTTGATTGTGTGCAGAGTGACTTGCGTTTGAAGGCTCATGGGGGCATGGGCTCAAGTTGGGAGGTATACCAGCAGCTGCATGCCTCTGTGAGGGCTTTGGTGGACCTGGCCGGGTTTGGGAGATTCATCCCGACTCTCACGGGCACACAGCACGACCATGCTGTGGTGACAGCACTGGCCGAGAGGTGGAGGGACTCTACGAGTTCTTTCCATCTCACCTTCGGAGAGGCGACGATGACGTCGCTGGACTTTTCAGCGATCACAGGGCTGCAGGTAGGAGGAGACCCGATCCCGTTCGACTCTGGGATTGGCAGGGATGATGCAGCGCTGAGGTGGTTCTTGGGCTTCGTGCCCAACAAGGAGGGAGAGACGGCCACATATGGCCAATTCAAGACGAAGGGATTGGGCGAGCCGACTGACGAGGAGGATGCAGCACGGAAGGCGAGGTGCTACCTGTTATACTTGTTTGGGGCATCACTGTACCCAAACAGGCGTAACAGGGTGCATCTCTCCTACCTCGGAGGTTTGAGAGATTTCGCCAGGGCGGCGAGATATGACTGGGGAGGGGCAGCGTTGGGAAGCTGCTACGCGTTCATGAATGCTGTCTCTAGGCGGAAAGGGACAGGCATTTCAGGACTGTGGAGCGTCTGGGAGGTAAACTCAAAACTCTTAGTTTCAAATTTAATTGCATGCATTTCAATACTCGCACTTGATTATCAAAATTCGCACTGATTGACGGATTCGTTGTTTTCATTGCAGCTCTGGGCTTACGAGGTGTTGGGGTTACACCCCCCTGAGACACGGCACCAGGACCCGAACGTCATCCCCCGGGCGTTGTGCTGGGGTGAAGGCTTCCGCTACGGCGGCACAGTACGGGGGAACATCCACGTTCTCCGTGCTTCACTTGACAGACTCGCCGCTTCTCTGGTAAATATCGAGCTCTTTCTCATGTATTCAATTTGCTTTTGTTCTATTTCACATTCGATTACTGATGCTCTTAACAACTCTTGCAGGTTCGCTGGGAGGTATGGGATGCCGTTGACGAGCCTTACCTGGCTCGGAGCAGGGAGCTCACGAGAGGGAGGGTCCTACTTGAGTGCCAGTACGGCTGGTTCTGGTACCTTGGTGACAGGGTGTTGCGCCAGTCGATACGGGCCGATAAACCACAGGTGCCAGGACGCCTTCCTCCCCGGGTGCTGATGACGTCCCGGTATACGCTGGCGGAGATTGAGCGCTACACGACGCCTGACCTGGACTTGCGCCAGTATCTGCGCCCTGCTTTGAGCTATATCGACTACCGGAGCAGGTATCTGGCCGGTCCCCTGAGAGCGGCAGAGTGGATGGAGAGGATGGAGAGAGAGAAGGCCGCGAAGGCGCGTGCCTCAGCTGGCGGGATGGCAAGAGGTGAGGGTACTGGTACCTCATCTCAGGAGATAGCGGGAGCTAGGTGGTGGGTGCGTGTCACCTCTGCCGGGGGTGAGATAGGGGACATAGACATCCCAAGGCCTCCAGCAGACTTCTCGCGGCTCGCAGCACCGGTAAGAAACACTTCATTCTTTCAATTTGTGAACTTCAATTATGATTGCCCAAATGTACTTGATGACTCAAATTTTGATGTGCTTGCAGGTTTCACATGAGGCAGTACAGACTTTGTATGAGCAGAACCGAGGACTGCGCGTCCTGATTCGCCGCCTCATAGCCGGAGAGGAGGTTACTATCCGCCGAGAGGGCGAGCCAGTACCTCCTGCTGCTCCTGGTCCGTCCCGACTGAGAGTCGCACCGGTATGCAATTTACCTTCCTTGTGCTTTCAATTCCTTGACTATACCATGTACTGATTCTTTCCTTGTTTGCTTGATGATGCAGCCGCCCGTGATCAGAAAGAGGACACATGACGGAGCTGGTGGTCCTGGAGACACGACTGTGCGGCTTGGGCGTTCAAAGCCCGCGGAGGTGAGGCCACGGAGATCGACCCGTCAGAGGGTGGAGGTAGCACCTGGAGGGATAGTTGAGACCACGAGCTCGAGCGATGACAGCGTTGATGACGCTAACTATCCCTCTTCCCGGCAGGAGCGACTGGAGCAGCGGCAGGGGGACGAGACTGAGAGCTCGGACGAGACGATGGATGAGGCGGAGTAGTACACAGTAGATATAGAGTAGCTTAGAGTCTTGTTTTTGCTTTTATATCTTTTCTTTTTGATTGGGCCTGCGTGCCCCAGTAGATAGATGGATTGGGCCTGCGTGCCCCAGTTACAGATTTCTTCATTGGGCGTCGTGTGCCCTGTACAGACTTGATGTTTTTGCCTTGCATGGATTTAGTTCAGTTTATGCACATGATTTGCACTTTCATTGTTCGTTGTATTACTTGCTGTTTTGATTGTACAAACAAACAACCTGTTGTGGAATGTACGCGATTTATCCACCAAACTCTTGAATTCAAACATCCGAGTATAAAGTTTTAAAATTCAACCTTTAAGAAAAGCTAACATGTTCGAGAATTTGGACGAAACATGATTATTTGAATTTATGTACAACCGGAAGATGTATTTACATGACGCGCAACTTGACTCACTTCCCACATATAAGCAATTAATAACAATTTATACCAAGTGACCTTAGAACGGAATTTGATGTTCATAAGGCAAATTTGAAAGTAAGATGTTTCATGAGCCTCTTTGCATGTACTGAATTACCACGTTACCACCTTGACCAAGTCAAAAATGACATAAATGCCCCTGGGACCGTGACCATTCATCAAGAAAACTTTCAAAACCATTTTTGACGCGGTGATGACCGCTATTTCATTGCTTGAATGAGCCGTTGGAACCTCAAAACCTTGAGTCTTTGAAGAATTGCCCCGGGAAATGTTCCGACAAGTCAAAAGTGCCTTCCGACACGTGTTTCAATGATTGGATATGGCTAGTAAGGCTTGGAAATGGATTTGAACATTTTGAGTGGCCACTTTAAGCTTGTATCTCGTATCCGTACACGTATCGGCTTGATAACTCGGGGCACAGGACGTTCCGTGAAGTCACAAATGCTTATTGAAACTTGGCTTGGGTGTTAAATGAGGTTTAAGAAGCTTGGAAGAGGTTTCGGGCATCAAACGGGCAAGAATGCAGCTGCTGCAGTCTGCTGCATTTTCTGCAGGCCTTGAGCGCTCAATGGGGCTTGAGCGCTCAAGCTCACCACCTTGAGCGCTCAAGGTGGTCTGGGGGAAGTTGAGCGCTCAACTCTCTGGCCTTGAGCGCTCAATGCCTGTGCTGGGCTGGTTTGTGGTATTGCTTCCCAATGCATTTTTGGACTCTTTTGCATGGTTTCCTCTGTCCCAAATGTCTTGTTGCTCTGCTACAACACCTTTCAAGCTTTGAATATCACCTTCCCAAGGTCTTTTCACATTTTCCCCACAAATGCCGTACATTTCCAATGCATTTTCAAATTTTCAAACACAAATACTTTGAAAACATGCAATTGACCATCTTGAAAATGTAATCTTTAATTTCCAATGTTGCATGGCAAATTTGTAAGGTTCCTCACAAGTCCCCTATAAATACCATTCATGATCAAACTTTTCTCACACACCATTTCTACATCAATTCTCATTTCTCACTCCATATACATTCTTCAATAATTCTTCATTGCCCCAAACATGGCTTCCCTTGATCCTTCCATTATCAACACTTGGATTGCTAGCCTTGAAAACATCGATTGGTTCAACTTTCGGGGTCTTGGCCTTAATGCCCTTCGCCACCTCCACACTTTTCCTATTCGCCAGGACATCTTATGTGCCGCCGTCCGCTGTTGGGATTCTGAGCTCCATGTGTTCCGCTTCGGCATGCAAGAACTTTGCCCGACCGTCGAAGAATTTCAGGCATATCTTGGCGGTAATGCTTTCGCCGATCCCGTCATACCACCCATCCGTCAAAATTATGCCGACATTCTCAGCAGGAAGCTTGGCCTTGGGAATGGTGCCACGCGCTTTTTGATTCGCAATGAGACTCTCAACATCCTCCGTCTTTTTGCGGATTACAGCCCAACAGGCGATCTTTTAGATTTTACCGTTCAGAACAGGCGCATGTTTGCACTTTGCATGTGCCTCTTGGCATTATACTTGTTGGTCCCCGGTGATGGCCATCCCAGTTCTGCCATTGTCGGTGTTGCTGCTCAGATCAAACAGCGGCGGGATGTGGTTCCTTTGGTTTTGGCTGAAACAATCATGGGCTTGGATGCGGTTAAGACTGGGAGAACAGATACATTTGCTGGGAGTCCACTTTTGCTTCAGGTTTGGCTTATTTGGTTTGGATGCTTTGGGTTTTTGGGAATTTTGGGGAATTTTTGGTTGTTTGGCTTTGGTTTTGACTTTGACTTGGGTGTTTTTGGTTTTGTAGATATGGCTGTGTGACAAGGTTGGGCTTTTGAGGGAGCCAGCAGGTGATTGGGTTTACGAGCCCCGGACTTGGGTGAGTAGGCCGTTTGTGCATGACGAGCCTGATGAAGATGAATGGGTTGACTTCTTCAGATCATTGGAAGAGGATCACATCACTTGGAGGTGCCATTGGTTGCCCTTGCCAGATATGACGGCCAATCACATGGGAGACACATGGGTGATTTTAGCGAGACTGCAAGGTTATGCATATTATTTTCCACAGCGTATTCTCCGTCAATACTGCATTCGCCAAGAAGTGGAGTATATAATTCCTGCTACTTTCTGCCTTCCCGTATTCAAACATTCCGTTCTTGAGCGCTATCGTACTTCTTGGAGGCACAGGGTTGTTTGGGCTCCTGATCCTTACCCAACTATTCATTTGAATGGACACTACAGAGATTGGATGAGGATGCAGATGAGGGCCTTACGCTAAAGAAATTAGCACAACTTCCTTTCTGACCCACTAGGCTGTTTCCCAAAATAAATGGTGTTTTTTTTTTTTTTTTTTTTTTTTATTGTGCTCAGCTTATGTAATCGAAGAAGTGATTTGAATAAAATTGAACGATGAAGGGTTTCCCCCTCTTGGTTCATCTAGTTCCACATGTTATCTTCTTCAAATATCGCAAAACTGCGGGCCAACTCATCAGATTTAGACCGAACCCCAAGATAGGGTTGCCTACGTATCCCTTTTCAAGGAATCAGGTCATGGCGTAGTTCAGGGAAAGGTTCACTCGGGTATTAACACTCTCCTTTTTGTGCTCTAAGTTTTGCCTGGTACCGCCTTTTCAGGTTTTCGGTCCAGCGAGCTTCTTTTGGATTTTCGCCTTAGATTTTGCCTAGACTGCCCAGTGTGGGTTTTCAGACTAGCAGGCTTGCTCTAATTTTTGCTTGGGTCGGTTCGCCCTTGCGATTTTCCGCCCAACGAGCATCTCTCAGGGATAATATCGTTTGAGTTGGTCCAAGTTGACAAGATTGTTGAACTCGTTACCATCCAAATCAAGGATCACTGCTGCTCCACCGTCGAGGATAGTCTTGATGATGTATGGTCCTGCCCATTTTGGCCTGAATTTTCCCCGCGGATCGAATATCGGTGCCCGAATTTCCTTCACCACCATATCCCCTTCAATCAGATCCCTGGATTTCACCTTTTTGTTGAATGCGCGAGCAATTCTTCTCTGATATCCCTGAATATGATACAATGCCTGCAACCTCCTTTCATCAAACAACATTAGCTCTGCGAACCTGTCGCTCAACCAATCGGCTTCGTTAATCTCACTTTCTATCATCACCCTTAGAGATGGTACTTCAAGCTCAATAGGAAGTACTGCTTCCATTCCATAAACCAGTGAATAGGGCGTTGCCCCTGTTGGAGTTCGGATCGAAGTGCGGTACCCCCATAATGCTAATGGCAGCTTCTCATGCCAATCCCTGGATGACTCGATGGTTTTCTCCAAAATGTTCTTGATTGACTTGTTTGCTGCTTCTACTGCCCCATTGGTTTGTGGTCTGTATACTGTTGACTTGTGAACCTGAACATTGAATTCCTCAAGCACCTCTGCTGCTCTTCCTTTGAGATGCACACCATTGTCTGACACGAAGGCATTAGGAACCCCGTATCGGTAGATGATGTTTTGCTTAATGAAATGAGCCACTTGTACTGCGGTCAATGTAGCATAAGAGGCCGACTCTACCCACTTCGTGAAATAATCAATTGCCACCAATATAAACTTGTGTCCGTTCGATGCTGGTGGCGTGATTTTCCCTATCACATCTATCCCCCATACTGAGAAAGGCCAGGGCGTCGCCATTGTATGAAGTTCAGATGGCGGCACGTGCATGAGGTTAGCGTGGATCTAACACTTATGGCATCTCCGCACATACTGCACGCAGTCTGTTTCCAAAGTTGACCAATAATACCCCTGCCTCAGAATCTTCTTTGCCATCATTAATCCACTCATGTGAGGACCGCAGATTCCTTCGTGAATTTCCTCCATCACCCTTTTCGTGTCATCACCATAAATGCACAACTTATGCATGCCACAATACGACCTTTTGTATAACCTTCCACCGCAGAGGATGTATTGCGAAGCTAACCTTTGTAATGCTATCCGATCTTTCTTGTTTGCTCCTTCTGGATATTCTCCTTTCTCAACCAAATTCCAGATATCATGGTACCAAGGCAAGCCATCGTCAATTTCGCCAACATTCATCACATACTCGTATGCTGGCCTATTCCTTTGCTCTATCATGATTGGTCTCATTCTCACTCCCACAGGCAATTCCACCATGGATGCCAAAGTAGCAAGAGCGTCAGCAAACTGGTTTTTCATTCTCGGGATATGTGTAAAAGTAACCTGCTCGAATCGATGGATCAGGTCATCGAGGTCTTTGTGGTATGGTTTCAACTTTTCCTCTCGCACTTTCCAATCACCGTTGGCTTGAGAAACTACCAGATTCGAATCTCCGACCACTTCCAACTTCCTAACCCCAATTTCAAAAGCAGCCTCCATTCCAACAATGCACGCTTCATATTCTGCTTGATTATTGGTAACTTCGAAATTCAATTTGAAAGATAGGGGAATGTGCGGCCCTTCTGGTGAGACCAATAGTATGCCGATCCCGAATCCTCTCTGATTTGCAGCTCCATCGAAGTACAATTTCCAAACATCCTCTGTTACTGTCATAACGTGTTCATCGGGAAATTGGAACTCTGTATCTTCTGGCCCTTCGATTGGGTGATCTGCCAAGAATTCTGCCACAGCCCTGCCTTTCACCGATTTTCGCGTTACATACTTGAGTTCAAACTCGGCCAATAAGAGCAACCACCGTGCCAACTTTCCAGTGAGTGCCGGTTTCTCGAACAAATATTTAAGGGGGTCCATTCGAGAAATCAACACCACCGAATAAGCTAACATGTAATGCCTTAGCTTTTTAGAGGCCCATACAAGAGCCCAACAAGTCTTCTCCAAAGAAGTGTATCTTTCTTCGGCTCCGACCATTTTCTTACTTAGATAATATACTGCCTTCTCGATACCTGCTTCACCTTCTTGTGCCAACATGCAACCCATTGCAGACTGTGTTACTGATAAATACAGAATCAGCGGCTTTCCAGGTGTCGGCGGCATCAATACTGGGGGACTTTGAAGATACTGCCGAATTGATTCGAAGGTTTTTTGGCACCTGTCATCCCACTTGAACAGCACTCCTTTCTTGAGCAAATGAAACATCGGCTCGCAAGTTGAAGTCAGCTTGGCGATGAATCTGCTGATGAACTGAATTTTCCCAAGAAAACTCCGAACCTCTTTTTCCGTCTTTGGTGGCTCCATTTCTAATATCGCCTTGATTTTCGTTGGATCAACTTCAATCCCTCGGGTAGTGATCATAAACCCCAACATTTTCCCTGCGGTGACTCCAAATGTGCACTTCTGTGGATTGAGGCGCATCCGATACTTCCGTATCCTTTCAAAGAACTTGCGTAACGCCGGAAGATGTCCTTCCCTTTCCTTGGCTTTTACAATCATGTCATCCACATATACCTCAACTTCTCTATGCATCATATCATGCAACAAAGTTGTTGCAGCCCGTTGGTAAGTCGACCCTGCGTTCTTTAATCCAAACGGCATGACCCGATAACAGAACGTCCCCCATTCAGTGGTGAA
This sequence comes from Vaccinium vitis-idaea, assembly GCA_963854785.1. Classification (NCBI taxonomy): domain Eukaryota; kingdom Viridiplantae; phylum Streptophyta; class Magnoliopsida; order Ericales; family Ericaceae; genus Vaccinium; species Vaccinium vitis-idaea. The sequence continues at coordinate 47,143,324 of OY978215.1, forward strand.
GGTTGTTTTCTCCCGATCCTCTGGTGCCATCAAAATCTGATTGTATCCCGAAAAACCATCCATAAATGATAGCAGCGCGTGCCCTGCCGTGTTGTCTACCAATACATCAATGTGTGGCAAGGGAAAATCATCTTTTGGACTGGCTTTGTTTAAATCCCTGAAATCTACACATACCCTGACTTTTCCATCTTTCTTGGGCACCGGCACAATATTTGCAACCCACTGTGGATATTCAGTTACCATCAAAAAGCCGGCATTGAATTGCTTGGTGACTTCTTCTTTGACTTTTTCAACCCAATCTGGCCTGATTTTTCTCAATTTTTGTTTTACCGGTTTTGTATCAGGATACAGGGGAATTCAATGTTGCACAATTTCAGGATCGATTTCGGGCATATCTGCGTGGGACCAAGCAAAGACATCTTCAAATTCTTTGAGTAAATCGACGAGTAATTCTTGTTCCTCAGTAGATAGCCCGGAACCGATTTGAACCATGCGAGGATTCTCCTCATCCCTCAATTTAACTGAAATAACTTCTTCTTTTATTGGCTGAGCATGCCTTTCATTTTCCCTTTCGATTAGAGACTTGAGTTCTTTGGGTATTTCTCCCTCAAACTCAGTCTCATCATTGTCAGGGTCAACACAATTTATTTCGGGAACAGCAAAGTAAGCGAAATCACCGTTTATTTTATTAACAAAGCCCTCTGGGGCACAGTACATGGCATCAGACTCAAACTCGAAATAGAAATGACGACGTGGAGGGCCAAGAGGCACAAACTCCGACTCACAGCCAAATTCAAACCCTGACTCAGACTCGAACTCTAACTTAGTGAATGCATTGGTAAATTTTACAACAGGAGTGAAAGTGCAATTCTTGTATTCACCGACTGCATCCACTATCAGCACACTGGGATCATCGAGGGCCTCCTGTCCGAGCATCATCACAGCTGGCTCCTCTTCATCCTTACCTGTCGGACTGACCTCATCGAACATTGACATCAAGACCCCACCATCCAAAGCCTCCATCCAATCTGCTTTAAGGTCTTTCACCAATTTCTCGACCTTTTCATGTTCATCTTCGCTATCCCAAGCATCATTAGCAAAGATTTCGAACCCAGGGTGTACCTTTCCACTCATTTCATTTACAAACGGCTCCGGCTGACCGCGATAAGGCGCATTCGACCCTTCTCCAACAAAGCGAATCCGACAATTTGCACCGCTACTTGCTCCATTGGTCTTCCCCCTTTGCATCTCTTTTAGTGTAGGTTCGTATCCCAACCCGAAACGGCCTCGCTGAGAAGGGAATTCTGGAAACTGAGCCACCCCCTGGTGAGTTCGTCCCAAGCCCGTGCCTGGCAAATAAGACATTCTTCTCATCATCTCGAGAGCTGTGGTGCTGATTGAAAAATCGTCATCAATACGAAGCGTAAACACACCACCAGACGTATCGAAAGCAAAGCCCCCAAGTTGAACATCATTCTCATCATGCATAATTTCTAACAAAGGAGCATTGTCTTCAGCATGAGGGCGAATGCCTGTATCTCCGTAGAGGGCAACTGTCCCACTTTCCAAACCGAGCAAAACCTTTTGGTGCAAGGTGGATGGAACTGCCATAATATCAGATCGATGCATCCAGGGACGTCCCAACAGCAAATTGAACGAAGCTGGGATCTCAAGCACATGAAACTCAACTGTTGACTTAAACCCCTCTGCAGCAATCTCCATTTCAACAGTCCCAAGCACATTGCGACGGGTGTTATCATAAGCCCGAACAGTGAGACTAGATGGTGTGAAATCCTTTGGTTTGAGTCCCAAACACAAAGCTGTTCGAAGAGGGCATACATTGAGTGCTGACCCATTGTCTATCAACACCACCGGGATCCATTTCCCCATGCACTTCATAGTGACATGCAAAGGCTTATTGTGGTCAGTTCCCTCAAGCGGCAGGTCAGCTTCGGTAAAGGTTACAACATGTTTGGTTGGCTTAGCGGCAATGGTAGGCTTGGTGACAATAGCGGCCATCATGGCTTCCGGGGTGATATCAGGCGCAATTTCCATGCAGGATAATGTTTGAGCGAGTTTCTGACGATGCTCACTGGAGCTCATAAGCAATCCCCAAATGGTAAGAGCGGCTGGAGTTTTCTCAAGTTGTTTCTGAATGGGATTTTCTTCATTGGTTGGCGGAGGCTTCGGACGGGGAACACGACTGTTGGCAGTAGAGGTAGCTTGGGATTGGTTGGTTATTGGGTTAAAGAGATTTTGGAAATCAGCTGGGTTAGCGATTGGGTCGCTAAGGTTGTTTGGTGTGGCTAGGTTATTTTGTGGAGCTGGGTTGTTTTGTGGAGCTGGGTTGTTTTGTGGAGCTGGGTTGTTTTGTGGAGCTAGGTTGAATGGTAGCTGGTTTGTAGTATTTGGTGGTGGGATAGAAGTGTTTCCAGTGAACCTCTGAGGTGGTTGATAAAACCGACCACTCCGAAGAAGATGAAGAACCGAGTCGATGTCATCTCCCCATAAATCAGTGTAGTCCGTGTAGAAATCGACAAGATCCCATTCCGCCTTTCTCTTTCCCTTTGCAATACTGGCTCCTTCCAAACCTTTGGTAATTCCTTCCACAGTCGCTTCACTCCAAACATCTCCATTTTCCATGGCAGCCTCGTTAACAGCCCAAACCTCATTGTTTCCGACCCACAACGGTGCTATGCCCTCATTCTGATTGGCCCACATATTTGCTACAACGTTTTCTTCCATTTGCTGCCCCCAAACATCGGGTAGGCCTCCATTTAAAACCATGATGTTGCAGTCCTCTGGGACTTGCACTCGGGGTACCGGAAGGTTTTCATCAACTATGTAATCATAAGGTGTGAACTCTATTCCTTCCGTCATTCGATTTATTGCGTTCTCACTCATCATGGAGAAATCAGGGCGACCCTCCCATAATGGTTGCATTGGAAAATATGCTTCTTCGAAGAACATGGGAAGTGTGGATCCGTCCAGAGGGTCGTTAGGGTCCATGAGCTGCCATTCATTAGGTGTGGGGTCCCATTCATCTTCTTGTGCACCATCAGGTGCCCCATTCTCTTCTTGCCAGTTTTGTCCTTGTCCTTCTTCCACAGGTTGTTGATCTTGTAGCATAGGCAATGGTTCAAATAGATTGGGAAGCGCAAATCCATCCAGTGGATCCTCAAACATCGGATCCCAAAGTAGGTTAATCATTGCACCAAATGGAAGTCCTTCATTAAGCTGTTCATTATGCGGCCAAACTTCTTCATTTGCCACATTGTTGGCCACCATCTGCTCATACTCCCGAGCTTCCATTGCCATTATCAAATCACCCCATTCTTGCCACACAGTAGGATCCAAGTGGATGTCTAGAAAGCATACTTCGTGCTCAACAGGTATTGGCACAATGGGCTTGGGGTCTGTTTCGGGTAGGATGAACTGGCTTGGGTCAAACGGAGTGGATTTTGGAGTGGAGCTAAAGGTAATTTGACCTATGTCAGTATTCCTTTTGTGGGTTGGCAAAGGGTTTGTGAGGATATTGGGCTTTTCAGTGGGATCTCGGATTTGTTTGTTGTCAATGAGATCTTGAATCTCATGACGCAGGCGCTGGCATCTTTCGGTGGGATGACCGGGTGTCTGGTGAAATATACAGAAGGTGTTAGGGTTATATGTTGGCGGGGGATTTTGTGGAGGTGGAGTTGGCTGAAGAGGTTTGATTTTTCCCTGTTGTACGAGTCGTTCGAAAACAACAGGTAAAGGTAAGGGAAGAGGGGTGAAGATTCGCCGTCCTCTTTGATTTTGTGGTGGTTGAATTGATTGGATTGGTTGAGATAAGATGGCGTTTATGGGTTCGGCTTTATGGGATTGGTGATTCATGGTGTTGGATGAGGTACCGGCTGTGTAACTGGGGTTCGCATACAGGGAAGATGTGTTCCCAATGTAGTTTCGCTTTGGTTTGGGGAATGAGTCTCCTTTCTTTAGCATCCCGCTTTGTAGAGCTTCTTCAATCGACAGACCCATCTCAAAGTAGGTTTCAAAATTATGTGCTTGGGCCATGACCATGTACTGAGCCAAATCAGGTTGTAGGTTCTTGGTTATGATGCGCATTTGGTCCTTATCACTGGGACGATCGGTCATCTGCGCAGCCTTCGCTCTCCATCTTTTCACAAAATCTGCGAAGGATTCCCTTTCCTTCATCTTGATGCTCTCAAGCTCTCGAGTGGTGACTTTGAGTTGAACATTATACTCATACTGCTTAATGAAAGCAGCCACCATTTCTTCCCAAGTTTGTCTCTTTGAAATGTCAAGGGATAAGAGCCACTAGAGTGCAGGCCCTGTGAGAGTTTCGTGAAACATCTGTGCCATAGCAGGCTCATCAACTTCTTGTAACGAGAGGGAGCTTACATATGCCTGAATGTGTCCTCTCGGGTCCCCAGTCCCATCAAACTTCTCGAAGTCTACATGCTTGAACCTTTTGGGAAGCTTTGCTCCTGGGAAGATGCAGAGTTTGTTCATGTCAAAGCCGGTAATGGCTCGCTTTTCACTTTTAGCCACAGATTCTTCCAGCTTAAGTATTTTTGCTAGCATTTCAGCCAGCTGAGGATTTTCAGGGGGAGGAGGCTGTTCCGGATGTTCATCATTGGGAATCTCCTGATCCCGAGCTTCATCATCATGTACTCGCTGCTGCGGTGGGGGAAGTCGACCCTGGATGTTTACCATAATTGCCATCAGTTGAGCGATTCGGGTGTCATTTCGGACCCTCTCATCATGCATTTCCTTTCTCAGTTGCTCAAACTCATTTGGGGGGTTTTGTCTCTGTTCTTCTGCCATACTTGTCTCGGCCTTTGGTGATAAAGATCTAGACAATCTTTGTCCAGGAGGTCGAGTCCAAACAGGTAAGGTCTTCTTCTTCTTTGCAGGCCCAATGATTCAAGAACTGATTATAAAGCAAAAACCGGACTCAGATGTGTACTCGATGTGTCTACTATGCACAAAATGAATGAATCATGAATGCTCACTATCGTCTCGCCACAACTTAACTCACGGAGTTAGTCTTATTTCTAGCCTTAGGAATTAGTCTACCGGTTTCGGAACTCACTTAGAATCGTTTGCACAGCAGATTGTATCAACACCACGGGTAAGTCATTACTCGGTGAATACGGCGTTTCAACCTAAGCCTAGATGTTGACGCCGTAGCACTTTTCTTAACCATCCGAGACAAAGCAATGAGATGTTGCCATCCAGTTGCAATCAATTCTAAGGTTAGTCCGAAACACGGGTGGCCGTTCGGGCACGACCAACACCGGAGGTATCTCAAACTCCGTGGATTTTAAGTCTCCTAGACTACATGTACAATCTTAGGGTTAGTCTACCGGATCTGAATCTCACTTAAGATCATTGCACAGAAGATTTTCCAACACCCCGGGTAGACCATTACTCGGCAGGTTAAACTCCAAACTTTGTTGGAATCAGAGCCAATCGCTTTTCTTGATCATCCGAGACAAAGCAATTTGGATATTGTAATCCAGATATCAATGATCTTAAGGCTAGTCCAAATCACAGTGGCCGTTCGGGCACGACCAACACCGGAGGTATCTCAAACTCCGTGGATTTTAAGTCTCCTAGACTAAAAATTGACAGTTTTGGAAGATTGCCTCAATCCTCAAGTTTTTCTTTTTTGAGTAATAAGTCCTTGATATCGGATGGTCGGATTTGGGAAATCCTGGTCCATACCACTTCCGACAATGATCTAAGATCAGATGCCTAAGGGCGATTGACCCTCCTCGGGCCAAGGTCCCTTAAACCTGTTTAGATCATTGTTTAGGAATTCGGTGATCCAAATTTTCCCACGTCCGGCCGTCCTAAAAGGCTATCTCGCAGAAACAACGCGCATATAGAATGCACGATTCATCATTGGGCCAAGGCAACCTTCTACTAACTGTAAAGGCATTAAAACCAAATAGGATATGTACACAGAAAACCTATACCAACGACGCTCGCAGTGACTATATACAATGCGAATGTATGAATGCAACATGGCATGGTGGGAAAAAGCGGTAACACATAGCACATAACAAGATGGAGCATGTAAACTTAACGCACGGGTGGATTACTAAACGTGGGGTTCTATGGTTAATTATATGCAAAGGCCGGTTTTGGTCACTGTGGGTACCCCGGACTCAAAATCAAAACTGTCTCCTACCGTTTGAAAACGATAGTGACAATGTGATTTATCACGGTCGAGGGCTGCTGGGCATTTCAGGATTCCCTGTCACCGGCAAGCCGGGCAGGATTGCCAAAACACGCCAGCGGGGTTAAGAACCATGCAAGTCCAATGCAAAAATTAAATTTCAAACATTTGAAAAATCCCACAAAATATTTTTCGAATTAAACCCACTTTGATTAACACATATTTCAATAAAATTACACAAGTGCAACAAAAATTGCACAAGTGTAATTAAATAAAATATATATTAATCAACAGTCCCCAGCAGAGTCGCCAGCTTGTGGACGGCCCACCGAGATTGTTCGAAAAGATTGTGATTGTTAGAGTCGCCACCCGAATTTGAGGTCCGAACCCGAGAAACCGATAAAAATATGACTCATTACCCATAGAAAGAGATTTTACTGATCATGACGGAACCACAGATTTCTCGGATTCGGGGGTTTGGTTACGAGAGGGGAAGGGTTTTACGGCACCCCTCTCGCCCGGTCCGTGAACCGGTCTCTACTCAACATTTTGTGGGATTTTGGAAATGTTTAAAATTTGATTTATTCACATAAATGGGAATCGGGGATGGGAATCACATAGCAACAAAACATGCAAGAGATGCGATTTTACTGTGGATGCTTGTGCGTGCAATCTACATGGATGATGAACATGATACTACAAATATTCACAGAAATAAATTATAACAGAAATCGTACAATAACCCAAGAAATCGTGGACATGAGACTTATTAAACTGTTTGCAATCTGGATTCCAGAATGGGGATTGAGCGCTCAAGGGTGGTGACTTGAGCGCTCAACCCTCATTCCACCCGAACATTTTCCTTGTTGGTTTTTGATATTTGATGCTGCTTTAAGACTTAAATACATCACAGAAAGATCACACAAGTATCACTTCTCTTTAAAAATCACCAGAAAATGCTTAAAACAAACTTGCTTTAGAATCAGCTTGAGCGCTCAAGGCTCATGGGTTGAGCGCTCAAACCAATTCTGCAAGAGAGAGGGATCCAGACCACAAACACTATACTGACAACTTATATACACTAACAAAGAATTAAACCATAAGCCATCACCAGAATTGCTGGAAAACTGCAAATAGGCCAAGAACAGCTTGAGCGCTCAAAGATCTGACCTTGAGCGCTCAAGCCATAACATGGCTTTCCACTGTTTAACCTTTAAACTGATTTCCATACTTCCTCAGGACCATCAAAGACAGAAAACAAAGTTTCAAAAGGTTTGACCACCACTGTTTTGCAATCAAATATAAGGAATTTGAAGTTTTTGATGTTTAATCACTATAAAATGGTTAATTTGCATTCATGCATGTAGTTTTGGTGTAGGAATAAACTGTTTTGAGAGCTACTTTAACGCAATTAACTCTTAAATAGTGATCAAAATCAAAAGGAAGTTCAGAAGTTAGCAAAACAGTGGCCTGTTCAGAACTGGGCTTGAGCGCTCAAGGCCAGAGGCTTGAGCGCTCAAACCTGCTGTAACTGCAAATTTGAAAAAGGTTTTTAAGCAACTTTCTGGCCTTTGTGAGTTCAATGCAAGTATAGAGAACTTGCTTAAACTCACTAGCCTTCCTCAGAAAGATCAAAACAGTGAGTTTATCACATTTTTACTACCTTTTGGAAAATGTTTGAGACTTGAGCTTGATTCTGGACTTTGAGAGGTTGATTATGGATGTTCTTGGCTTGTATTCTGTACGAATTGGACAATGTAGGTGGTTGACAGATGATCAAGGGTCGAATTTCTGGGTTTTGTGGATGGTATTGTAGGTGATTTTAATGGTAGAAGGATGGTTTTGAAGAGAGAGAGAGAGAGAGCAGTGGTTCTTTGGTTAGAAACTGAAGGTAAAGAGTGGTGGAATTCGTCCCTCAAAACAGGGGGCAATGGGTGGTTTTATAGAGTGAGTGGGAGGGAAGAAAGGAGAGAGAGAGAAGTGGGTTTGGGTGTTTGGGAGTATTTTTTGTGTATTTTCGGAGTTGGTGGGGTGTATTATACGTATAGGGATCGTATAAGATCAACCACAGACGCTCCCATGCAGGAAATCTCATGATGAGATACTCTGCAAGTTGCTGACTGGACGGGGGTTGAGCGCTCAAGGCTGTGGACTTGAGCGCTCAAGGTGCTCCTCAGGGGTTTGAGCGCTCAAAGCCATGGGCTTGAGCGCTCAAGGCTTATAGATGGCAGATTGATGGTTTGGCTTGGTTCAACAATGCTTGGGTTGGTTTGGCACATTTTGATTGCTTGGGTAGTGTTTGGTTGGTTTTGGTCAAACTCAAATCATTTTCACCAATTCCAGGTAATTGTGATTGATCCGTTTCATCATCGGAGATGCATGAGCGTATTTCGGGTTCAAAATTGGGGTGTCTACAAGCACCTACAAGGTTTTGAACTTAAGACCTTAGGAGGGAGCAAACTCCTAATTCTCAGGTCTTAACCACTAGGTCAACCCCTTGGGATCAATTATGTCATCTCTTGTGGGATCAATCTCTAGGACATTCGAAATCAAAGGCCCTCAACTATGAGACTTCGTCGTGTGTGGTATGGTTATGTGGTGCCCAACCATGCATCTTGAGTGTTCAAAAGTTTTTTAGATGGCCTAGATTTATTCCTCGTCTCTCTCTTCTTTCTCTATTTGCAATTTGGGTCGTCCAAAACATTTTTAAACTGCCGAAATGCATGCTCAGGCATCACGTGCCCATACCCTACACGCATCCAAGTTTTTCTCACTTTTTCTCCTTCAACTATTGTTGCCAACTTTGCCGTCTAAGTAGCCGATCAACAGAAATAAAGAAAAAAACTTGCCGTCTAAACGAAAATTTTGACTAGTCCAATTGCTACAGAGAGAAGATCCGCTGTCATGAGCGATAGCGAAGCCAAATAAAATAATGGTCAATAAATATGATTATGGCTGTGAATATAAAATCTAAACAATCTAACAGTACTGTTCTGGCAGTATCCTCTTTCTATATCAAATAAAACGTGTGTACTTTATAAGTTTACCTTATGTACGTTATAGGAGTAGATATTTTATTGTCGGACCCGACTAGGGGTACAGAGGCCATGGTACAGAAAACGTACAGAACTACAGACCGCATTTGGAAACTCACTTTTGAGTCCCACACGAGTGATTCAAACTGTTCATTGTTCTTAAAACAATTTTCCGAGGGGCCCCAACAAATTTAAGCTCAATCGGACGGTTGGAAGTGCTCCAACCAAAGTCCCACCGTTCCAACCAAAATAGGAAAAATGTTTTAAGAACAATGAACGGTTCGGATCACTCGTGTGGGACCCAAAAATGGGTCCCCAAACGCGATCGGTACATTTTCTGTACCATGGCCTCTGTACCCGTATCTTTATCGTTTATTGTCTCTTCAGGGACATCAGATAAAATTAGAACAATACGTTATTGATCTTTTATCTATAACTATCTTTGATGTTTTATTGCAAAGTTTATAGTTTTTTATATATAATTAAGGAGTTCAACTTTTTTGGGCCACAAAGTATTGTCCCCGCTAGTGATCGTGAGATTGGCTCCTTAGGGAATTGTTGAGGTACATGTAAACAGGTCCGAACGCCAGATATATCCATCTTTTTTTGTATCTTTGTAATTTTCGTTATATAAAAAAATAGACATCGGTCAGTAAAGTCAATTACCAAAAAACAAACAAGTCAAGTCTAATATCAAGGACGGTGGGATTGGTCTCACAGGATTAGTTAAGGTGAGTGAAAATTGGCCCGAACACCTGATTATCTAAAAAAAAAAGTCTAATATTATGGGAATTAAAATTATTGGCAAGCTTCCCTAACGTGCTAATTTCTTTAGGCCGTATGACAACTAAGAAATTCCTTTTTAGGTTCATCGGTATACAAATCGACGACAAAACCTACCATTTACGCGTTCTAGTCCATTAGGAGTTAGGGGTCAAATGAATTGATTAATGTAGTGTGCCTGGGGCTGTAAAAGCTGAATCGAGCCAAATCCTATGAGTTCGGATCAGTTTGTTAAGATGTGAGTCAGGCTCGAGTTCGGTTCGGGTTCGATTCGAGCCTAGACAAGTGAGCTCGAGTTTGGCTCGTGAAAAAATTTCAAAGCTTGGGCTCGGCACGGTAGGACTCGTTAAACTCAAACGAGCCGAACTGAGCGAATTTAGGCTCGAATCCAGCTCGGTAGAGCTCGCTAGCAATTTAGAACACAAACTGGGAGGGGAAAGAGATATATTTCAAAACAATGTTACATGTAGATGTACCACATAATCAAGAAATCAAATAAAAATAAGCAAATATACCATAATAATTAAGAAATCAAAAGAAAAACAACACGGGAAAAAAATATTGAGAACTAAATAGAGTACTCTAATTAGGGATAAAACTCATATGTTCATAGTAGAGTACTCTAGTTAGAGATAAAAGAATAACAAATTACATAGGAGTTTTTCAACTATAAAATATTTATATGTAAACTCCTAAAGTATTATTAATTACATTTTGGCCCCAGGTTCGCGAGCCTAAGTGCCTAACCCAACCGAATCCACTTAGGTTCAGGTTCGGCTCATATATGGAACGAGCATAATATTAATAATATTAAGGTTCAAGTTCAGTTCATTTAATAGACGAATCGAACTCGAACGAGCTCTTACCGAACCGAGCCTCGAATAGTTCACGAACAGCCCAGTTCATTTATAGCCATAAATCCGTGTGCCTGTAACTATTTTGAATGTAGTATCAGTTCCCCTCACACAACCAATAAGACAATATTTGACACAATAATAAATGTAAACCATCTATTTGGAGTCGCACGCAAATGATCGGAGCCGTTGAAAATGTTTGAAACATGTTTTTTAAGTGGACTCGTAAAAAATCAACTTATTCAGACATCGATAAGTACTTGATCAGATTTTGTCTTTAAGTTTGACAAGATAAAAACTGAATAAGTCGATCAAGCCCTTACCGAGAAATGCTACGTGCAAGGAAGCTTACACTGAACAAAACACAGAATGTGAGTAATGTGATAATAGGAAGTCGTGTTTTGCAAACACATTTTAAAAAAAATCACTCACATTCTGTGTAAGCTTCCTTGTGCATAGCATTTTTGGCCCTTACCGATATCCGAATGAGTTGATTTTTAACGGGTACTCTAAAAAACATGTTCTAAACAATTTGAATGGCTCCAATTATTGTTACGTCAAATGTTATATTAGTGGTTGTATGAGTGAAACTGGCCCCAACAAATAGCACGTGTCTCCACCATGGCTCTCCTGAATGGAAAGAAAACAAAAAAAGAAGCTAAAGTCAAGATGAGATTGGCCATCAAATTGAACGCATGCAATCACATTAATGTGTTGTATGGATAAAATAAATTGAGTTGAAGGAATCAATTATCTTTCCTACTCTAGATTTTCTTTCTATATAGTAGTTAGTTTGACTTTATTTTTTTGCCACATTTTATTCCTTTATTTTAATATAATTTACTTTCTTAATTTCGTTTGACTTTTCATTATATTAAATTAACAAATAAATAGGCAAATACTAAGAAGGTTCGAGGTTTGCCACTTAGGAGAAAAAATTTATAGAGAGGTACACCGCTTCAGAGCACAAGTAATAGTTTTTCATTTCTTAAAACTCCGAAGCACGGAGTTTGAAACGGGTCATTCTTCTCATATATATAAACTACTTTTAAGAGTTTTAACACTTTTAGCTAAAATAACACTATTTTAAAACATGGTATTTGGTTTGCATTGTTAAAATGCATATTATCTATTACATTCATTTTGATAGTTTAGCAGAATTTTTCTTACTTTTGGTCCAGATATTCAATTGCAGGGAGCAACTTGTGCATTCTGTGTCTTCTATTTGAATTCATAATGGCTTAGATTTGGTGACGATTCCCACCAGTAAGAATTTTGATTCGGTAAAATCTCACCGACAAGAATTTTTAACAGACTTGAATTATCAATTAATTGTCAAGATGAGCGGCTGAGATGCGATTAATTCTTTCAATGCGAACACGAATGACATAAGTCGGGTCATTTTACCTATACTTCATCTAAGGAAAATGCGATGAGTACACCACTAAATGCACACCAAACTAACTCTTCTAGGTAAGAGTTAGACTCTTCCATGTTAATCTCTTCATTTTCAGAGAGGGTTTTCTCTCTCAATCTCATATCTGAGAGCTTCTTTGTATGTTTTCCTCTTTTCCTTCCCTCAACTTCTCCTTCGCCATCAATGTGCCATTTCAAGTTTCGGCAATGGTGATCATGATGATGGTCCTTTTACGAAGTGAGGTGGTAGTTGTATTAGTCCGATGACGAATCAAGTTGGTTGGACTGGCTTGTTCTCAATGTGTAGACACGATTATTGAAGATACCCACATCGCAAGTTTGTATTCGATCGATGTGAGTTTTTCTTTTGTGCGTATAAAGCCTAATGAGGCTGTTTGTGGCCATAGAGGTACTAGTGATTTGGGTGCATTTATTTGAAAAGGCTACCCTCAGTCCCTCCTTTGTGGCTTTCTAGTCCTTCGACTAAGGATGGATACTAATACTACTTGTAGATGATTTTTTCATACATCTTTGTTCTCTAGCAATGAAGCTTCTACCATCTTGAACAAAAATAAAAAATAAAAAATTATTGTCCTACAAATAATTATTCGATAAATATATGGGTACCGACCCATTGGTACCGAAAATGTACAAAGTGGTTTGCGGGGCCTACTTTTGGGTCCCGCACGAATAATATGAACAATTCAATAATTTTAAAATAAATCTTCAAGCGTCCCTGCAAAAAAACCCAGCTCAATTGAATATGCGTAAGTGATTGATCCTAATTCCAAGTTTATATTCAGAATTCAAGATCAATCAAAATCTTATATCACTCACTTACGCATATCTAATTGAGATGATTTTTTACAGAAACACACGCAAAATCATTTTAAAATTATTAAACAATTCAAATTATTTGTGTGAAATCCCTAAACAGACCCGCAAACCACTCTATACATCTCCTGTACCATGGGGGATCGGTACCTCTAGCACTGCCACAATTATTTTACCCATGGAAGCAAATAAAATGATGGAAGTATTCCTCTGTCAAGTGGGGTATATAACCATTACAATATTCCTAGGACAATGGAGTACTCTATCAATAATCAGGGGTGTTCCACTAACTTGATTTTTTTGGTTTTTTGGTATTTTTGGATATTTTAGTTTTGCAAAAAAATTAACTTGTTCCACTAACTAGTTTTTTGTTTTTTTGGTTTTTAGTTTTACAAAAAAACTAAGTGATTTTTTGTTAGTGAAATGAGATAGTTTTTGAGTTGAAACTGTTTTTTTTTTCCTCATCACTTTTTTCGTTTAATGTCTACATGTCATCATCACTCCATTCATTGATATCTCATCCTCATCCCCATTCCCATCCCAATCGCAATGGAGTAATAAGATAAGTATAATCCATCACCCCATCCTTCTGTATACTTTTTTCAAATCCGGGGATACTGTGCAACCGGGTGCTTTGCACTCTCCGGCCTTCCAATCGTATTTTGAACGGTTCGGATATATTTTGATTTATTCCGATAAGAATAAATTAAAATTGCCGAACTCATCTAAGCCGTTCAAAATACGATCGGACAACTGAGGGGCGCACAACACGGTACAAAGCACCTAGGTGCACAGCACCCAAGTCCACTTTTTTCTCTGTATATCTCTACGTGTATGTATGCATTCAATACCTTATTGAGAAATGATTTTCACACCCCCCATTTTACAATCCACACTCCTTTTTTTGTATTTATCTTCATGAATTTACAATATTATCCTTGGTGTATGAAAAAGGTATATTGAAAAAAGGTAATATTGTAAATTCATGTAAAATAAAGACAAAAAGGGAGCGTGGATTATAAAATAGGGGATGTGACCTTATTACTTTATATTTAACAACCTTATCCTTCTCTTATTCATCTTCCTCCCCTAGTCTTCTCAAAATCAATATTTATATCCATTCCATATTAAACCCCACTCTTAAAAATTACCAAATGATATTAAACACAGATCCATTGGAATTTAGTGCTTATTATTACGTATTAATTACTCCTCCGTCAATCTCATAATTAATAACCCAGGTCGTCGGGTTTACAACACCCATTTGTAACACCTAAATGAATGTTCACATACGGCCGAGGGGTCCTTGTAGTGCACAAAATGCACTACACGGTGCAGTGCACATCATCCGGCCGTCCATTTCGACAATGGACGGCTCGGATTTAATTCAAACAATCGACGGTCGGATTCAATTCACTGCTCGGATTAAATCCGAGCCGTCCATTGTCAAAATGGACGGTCGGATGGTGCACTACACGGTGCAGTGCATTTTGTGCACTGCAGCATCCCCCAAGCCGTTCACATACACGCGTGCGTGCACATAGACACATTTGTACGTATACATTCATATTTATATACATCCGTATCCGTCATGACACATGCTTCACTCGTGTTAGACATATATTGATCGAGAAATTATCGTCGGTTAATTTTTTACGTTATTATGTTCATCGTATCTATAGTTTTCATTTAGTAAATTATTCAAAGATTTTTTGTTGCATCATTTCTATTACTACTAGTTAGCACCCTTATTGCCATGTCCAACTATGTGTATACCATTTTCGTGTACACCAAATGTTAACCACCTTTGAGGGACCCATTTCAGGGCTCCACACTAAAAATAGGAGCCGCTCAAATTATTTAGAATATTTATTTTATGGGTCCTTGTAGAAAATTAGCTCATTCGGATTTCGCTAAAGGGTTGATCTCATTCAGTTTTTATCAAGGTTCTAAAACTCGCTAGGCGCTCCCAGGGCGGCCGGACACCTTTTAGCTTTCAGGGCCGAGTACTCGGCGCCTAATTGGGCAATTTGTCAGGCTAGTCATGAGGGGCCTTCTAGCGCCTAGGCGGCGAGTACTAGGCTTTCCAGCATTCTTTTAGAACACTGGTTTTTATCCTAGCAAATTCAGGATGAAAATTGTGTAAACTTTTACCGAAATCCGAATGAGTTAATTTTTTAAGGGACTCTTTAAAACATGTTTTTAAAAAAATTGAACGGCTCTACTCATTTGCTTGGGATTCAAATGAATCTCATACAAAGTGGTGTACTAAAAAACAAATGATGTACCCATATTTTTTTCGCCCTTTAATGCCAGCCATTACTGATGAACAAATCTCTCAAAAGTTGTAGCTGCAATTTATTACTATCATTGTCTTCTTCATGGTCATTGTTTTTCGCCTCCATCTGTATAATAATTTTATCATTTCTTCCCAAAACATCTACCGAATAGTATATTTCTTCTTTATTATATATTAAAGATTAATTTTTATCAACGTACGATCTCAAACATGACTCGAATGTTACTTGTCTTAAAAAAACTAGCTCCCAAAAAACAAACAGATTCACCTTTTTATTTGTTTATTCATTTTAACCCAAATCCTGTGGAAATTGCAAATTATGCTTTAAAAATTTGTTTAATCTTTTCATTGTAAGATTTTTTCGAGAACTGATTGGATGTAGCTCAGAGCTTTTATTTCCAGATGCAATATATAATTTCATCAGTCAAGTCTGGTGTGGAAAAAAGAGTCTGGATCCGGGGATCCTATTAGAGCATCTCATCAACATTGCCAAATTAGCTTTTTGACTAAAATAGAGAACCAATCCCTTAAAAACCCACCAAAATCAGCCTCTCTCCTTTCCCTCACCAAATTATTTTTGCTACAGTACCGCACCAAATTTGGTGCGGTACTGTTCACGGACCAAAATGTTTTTTATTATTTCCGGTTACTGTGCGCGTCAGAAAACAGCAGGAGGTGAGAGGGAGGGGGGACACGTGGCGGCGGGTCAGTGGGGCAGAGAAATGGAAATGGCTGAAGGGGAGGGGGTGGGGGTCCTGACACGTGTATTCCACTTGACTTTTGTACCAAACATCTCTCCAGGCGAGGAGTTTAGGGAGGTTTTTTTTTTTTTAGATTTGAGGAGAATAGTTTAATATAGTAAAATAGCGATTCTGATTTTGTGAGTTTTTTTATAAAGTGACTTGTTAAATTGTAAAATGTGTTTTTGTGGTTAAATTTGGTCCAAAATTTGTTGAGGCTGATGATGATACTCTTAGTGCGGAGCCGCACTATAACTCTGTATATGATTTCATCAGTCAAGTCTGGCGTGAAAAAAAGAAAAAGAAGAAGAAGTCTGGATCCGGGGATCCTATTAGTGCGGAGCCGCACTACAACTCTCGGTATTCGAGCCGTTGATTTCGGTAATCAACGGCACGGATTTTATCTCAGCGGTGGACAGCTTGGATCATGAAAGTGTCAAGACTATTAATTACGTGATCAACGGGTCTGAACGCCTTATTACAACCATGTAGTGCGGAACGAGGATTGAGGACGGTTGTGTCGTTCAACGAAGAAACACATTATTACATTATTGTTATTTTATTTTATTTTTCCCGATTATTGTTATTGGTGATGGACGAAAGCTAATGTCATACTCGGTTTTTCAATAGACTAAAAAATTGTACTAGTTGCAGGCACCATGATTTTATTGAAGGTTCACAAAGGAGGACAAATGGAAACTTCCCCCGTTCCGGTTTATTATTGTTGTATAACATTATGTACGTCTGCATAAATATGTGACTTGATTCAGGGTTTACAAAGGCGACCAGGGGAGAATCCCTAATGATTTTTAATTGAGGATTCACAAAGGTGTGATTACGGATCCGGAGATTCTATAGTGCCCCAAAGCATTACAGTGTTGCATTATTCAATCATAGCCGTCCATTCGGTAATCAACAGTCCGGATTATTTTACATGTAAATACTTATTTTACATGTAAATCACAAAAAATCGACGCCAAATTAACAACGAAAAAAAAGCTTAAATAAGGATAAAAAAAAAAAAGAAACCACTTGTGGTTTATTCACCCAATTAAGCAACATGACCGTCGGAACTTAGATATTTCAAGCAAGTTTGACAATAAAGACAAACTTAGTTTGACAATGAAGACAAACTTAGAAGAATCGCTGTACCAATAATCTTGAAGGCTTTACCAATGTTAAATGAAAATTATCTACAGCATTAAAAGGCATTTGTCCTATTTACTTAAAAATGTCGTAGTTTAGCTCAAATTTTTTGTTGTCTCTTTTGACGCCCAAAACGCCGTCTTTTGGGGACATGGGGGCCCTGTAGTGAGTGAGCTCACTACATGCGTGTAGTGAGCTCTCTCGACCATCCGATCCGAGATCAACAGTCCGGATAAATTGGAGTTAAAGTAAATGTAAAAGTGTTTTTTAAAATATAAGATTATCCGGACCGTTGATCTCGGATCGGACGGCCGAGAGAACTCACTACACGCATGTAGTGAGCTCACTCACTACAGGGCCCCCGGATCCGTCTTTTGGACGCTCACTAAGGTGATTTCTAGGAGGCGATGAGTAGTACCCGGATCGCTCTCAACTCTGATCCCACCCATTATCTTTTCAAGGCACCAGTTTTCTTTCTCTCATTCCATCCGATTCTGCGTCATCATCCACACCCAAAAGCGAAAGAGCCTAAAAACAGCACCGGAACAAACAGTCCCTCTGAGATAAACGTACCCGTATCAGAGTGCTTCTCCCACTTGTGGGTTTCCTCTCTCTCCCCCTATATCTAGAGCTGTATTTATATAGATACACTTTAGAGATAGAGAGAGAAGGGGGTTGGTTAATGATTCAATTGGGACAGTACTAATTTGTTTCAAATTATCCCTTGGGTGGGCTTTCATTGATTTTCTTTTTCAGGATTTTATTGCTCTTCTTCTGCAACCTATTCATTGCGGGTTTTTTTTTTTTGGAGCCTAAACCCATGTCAGCGTCAAAAAGCCTATCCCATTCACTGTTTCCGTTTCTTGTTTCAGTCACCAAGTCCTGCGCATGATTTCTTAATTCTCCATTTCTATTTTCCTTCCTTTCCTTTTCTTTTCTTTTCTTTTCTTTTCTTGGTGTTTCTATCAGTGACATCATTGTTGTATTCCTTCCCTCCTCCTCTCGCTCTTTACATATATGGATACGTATACAATGCCTTGTGTACTACTGACTGGTTCTTCGAGTCATCATCGGATGAGTTCAATTGCTTCTTCTATCTCGAATACTCCCACAGCTGCTGCGGCCGTGGTGGTTTCTATGGCAATCGGTCGAAGTTACGCTGACAACCGTTGTTTCAGGTAATGATTGTGATAAATCTTGACGATCACTTTTGATTGTGCTTTTGTTGTTTTGCAATTTATGAGTTGGGTTTTTTATTTATCAGTTCGTTTTGCAAATTCTGAGTTGGGTTCTTGATTTAGCAGTTCATTTTGCAAATTCTGAGTAGAGTTTTTGATTTAGCAGTTTATTTTGCAAATTCTGTGTTGGGTTTCTGATTCAGCAGTTCTTTTTCGCAAATTCTGAGTTGGGTTTTCGATTGAACTTCTTATTGCTTATCCGTTATCCTGTATGTTAGAGGGTTGGAGAAGAATTTGTGTTATCCACATCACATGTATTGTGATCGTCAGGTGTTACTACAGTAGACGTAGTTTTTGGAATGCGGATGAAAAGGGGAAGAAGAGCAAATTCACTTCGATCCTGATTGGAAAGCACAAGAATAGGAGGTTGAGCTTTTTGCCTCAGGCTGGTTCCGCTCTAGCAACAACAAGAAATTTAGATCATCCCAATTTTTATCATGAGGTCTGTGTTTCGAATAATGCCCATCTTTTTCTTTCAGAGTTGTTCGTTTAACCACGGATTGGCACTTATTAAATGAATGCTTGAATCCATAATTATCTTGTGCCACTTATATTTTCTTTGTCGATTTGTATCATTGTTAAAAAGGTCACCCACTTCAGATAATTTTATTACCCAGTTTTCTTACGTGCAATTGTGATCATTGATATGAGTTTTACCAGGTACTCGAAGTTGCAAGGGAAAAGTTTACTCAGGAGATTTCCTTCCAGTCCAAGGACAAAGACATTTCCCTTGCAAAGGTACTCTTGTCATTCTGTTTTGAGACAATTGCTAATCTTCTTACCTGTCATCAGAATGTTTTCATGTTTATTATTTTTAGTATGTTATCAGCATGTGGATTGGCAGAAGCCTTTGTAATTCAGAAAGGTTGTAACCAATTTGTCGCTTCTAGAGTTAGAGTCATTATTGCCTTCTTGTATTTATTCTGTTTGAGTACCAATTTGGGGACTTGTATTGTGTCCTTTCTTTTTTTAGGAGCTGATTTGAGATTTTAATTGCTTCCAAATTAATGCCATGTTCCAGGCTCTACTGTATGTTTCAGCCGAAGATGAGGCATTTATGGCTTTCAACCGAGAGAAGGATGCTCGTTCCCTCCAGAGTGAAAGGAGAGATACTTCGTTCAAGTCTAATGCCCAAGAATATGGTTCAATGGAGGCCATGCCTTTGTCAGGAAAGACTATCAGAGAGTGGCTGATTGAATTGGATACTATTGCTGAAGAAGTCAAGGCAGAATTAGTTTCAAGGGACATAGGTTGCCATCTTGTTGAAGTTTTAGAGGCGGTGAACTTAGTTCTTTTCAAGTCAAGAGGTTTCAATAGGCCACCTGTCCTATTAGATCTGAAATATTCATATTTGCACTCAGTTTTGAGCTCTGGATGTGGCAGCGGTAAATATTAATTCTGCAATTTTTTACTTGCTTAAATACATCGCTCTTGTTTTGGCAATACGTGAGAACACTATCCGTCAATTGTGTATCTTTTATGTAGTGAATATTTGATATCTGACGTTATCTTGTTGGCAGCAATTCTACTTAGCATAATTTATATTGAGGTTTGTCGAAGACTTAATCTGACTATTGTGGGATCTCGAGTTGGGGATGAGTTTTTGATTTGGCCCCAATCGGCGAACCCTGAGGTATGTTAATTATTTGAACTTCTTATCAATGTTGGGTTGTCCACTTTTTCCTACAAATGCTATATCACTGACCATGAAATTCCCCAGTTTCATTTCTTTTGGGTAAAACCCTGATATGTGATGATTTTAGTGGGTTCTTAATACTCCTTACCTTGCTTTTATTTAGGAGCTCTTCAAGGTAACTTCAGGACACAGCTTGTTTGGAGATGTTAACGGAAGGTGCGTGGACGATCCTAGGTCAAAGGCCTCAGATTTGAGCAGCAATTCACTTTCAGGACTTGACATTGCTACAAACCGAGACATTATAGGGATTGCTCTGGCGAATTTAATTGTATGTTAAAATCCCTAGCGCATTTAGTGCCACATGATTACATGAATGTTTTGTCGGTAGTCCAGTATTAATATGTGAGATACGTATAACACTGCAGAGGCTGCACTGGAAACGTGCTTCCAGATCAAACCATGGGTTGATGCTAACGTCTCCACTTAGGCCTGTTTGTGATGCTAATGACAAATTTAGCAAGATAGATGGTTCGAACGTTCCATTGGTGCGGCCGCAGGACCTGAGGTACCAATCTTATGCTCCTTTGTGGTATTAGTTACATCCTTCCATTTTCTTTCCTGATTATGCAGGAACTGTTTGCTGTTATTCGTACAGGTTCAAGATGCTAATTTTGCAAGATTGGCGAGAGAAAGGGGAGATTTGTGAAATATTGGCTCATAATATAGTTCCAAATAAATCCTAATTCCCTAATAAAGCTAATCATCTTTTAGTTGTCACCATCTGACTTGCAATCTCCAGCTAGGTGCTATGCTTCAGTATTACAACACTTTCAAGCTTTAACCCAGCACTTCACTTTTCCTTTGAGTTAAGCTTTTTCAGATAGACATTTAGATTTTTATTATTATTATTATTATTTTTTTCTTTGGCGGCTCATAGTCTCCAATATGCAAGCTATAGATCATAGTTTCACACTTTCTATAAACTAGGATTTTAGTTTGGCATAAATCGTATCATGTGGATACGAACCTACCCTTCCCCTATTTGAAAACTTAAGGAGTAGCTAATAAGGGGTAAAATGCTTTCGCATTTGACAATTCCTAGACTTTTTGCTTGTTTCTTATTGATACAGTGAATGTGAACCCCCAACTTGTTAGGTTCACTTGGGTAGATATTTTAAGTGAGCATACAAAAACTTCAGCGAACTATTTTGGTGAACTTTACATACAAGCAACTATTTTTTCCATGGTGTGAGGTGTCTGAATAATTGTGTGTGGAGCTAAAATAGTGGTGCATTATTACTGATTTTCTGTTTGAGAACTGTTCATAAGTTTGTTTACGGTTTACCAATCAGCTCTTTCTACCCTTGACCTCTTTTATTCAGTTCTTGCTTTGCTGTATGTGCTTTTTCTCCACATGCTACACTTGTTTTCTTGCGAAGGTCAAATTTGTGCAATGGAATGCAGCGATAAATCAAATTTTGGTTACTTATTGGAAATCTTACAATAGTTCTGAACTTTGCTCTAAGATAGCAGCCATGTCCACTTACGGTAACCAAATAACACCTTCCATCGTATCTTTAACTGTTTCCTTTAGGCTGGCTATTATGGCTTCAGAAAGATTGCTGATTCTTCAACCACATAATTGGTCTTTGAGGCGAGACTATGGCATGATGTTGTATTTTTGTAGGTATGATTCAAACCTTCTTTGCTTGTTTTCATGGAGTCGATGGTTTGGCTATTCCTCTCCTTTCAATTTAACTGGATTGACAGAAGTTTCTGCTTATTTCAGGGAATATGAGGTGGCGGTCCAAGAGCTTAGCATCTGCATGGCCTTTGCCCCCGAAGAAGAAGCAGGAATTTTGGAGCCATTTGTTGAGAAACTGCATTTGTTACGGCTTGAATCGTCGTGGAAATCTTTGGGGCATAAAGGCCCGTTGAGAGTTCCTTAACTTGTTTGTACAAAAGACTTAATGTGTTAACTTCTTCAAAATTGCATACGGAATCATAGCCCTGTAACTGTAATCTTTTTCAACTCTAATGCTTCCCTTCAACACAGAGGAATTGCATAGTTTTTGCAGTTTAAGATTCAATATATACTCAAATCATCTCGTACTTCTCTGGGTGCTTACTTTTGTACCATGGCCAACTTCTTGGTCATGTTTAAAGCTAAAAGCTTAATGATAAGGTACTTGGAGTTTATAGCTCAATATGCAAGATTGTGTCTTCATAGCTGGTGGAGTTAAACATACTCTTTACTCAGGACCGGCCTTGAAATTTTTGTGATCCCGGACGAGAATATAGAATAGGGCCGTATGTTATTCCTAAATGAAAAAAAAAAAATTAAAGAACCAAAATTATCTTCAACTGATAGATGTTTTGTTCTGTATTTTGTCTTTTTTTGTAATTTATATCGTTATGTCAGTAAAAAATAGTTTTCGGTCGTAATTGTTTATTGTTATTGCAACAATCAGAAAATTAATTGAAATCGGCAAATTCATGTGAATATTTTATGAATATGGACGAAGTGTTTTATTTATTTTCCCCTAATGATGACACCGGCAACTATTTCTTAAAAAGTCAACAAACAATACGGATGTGATGGAAGTATATGTTCAGATAATTGAATTCTTGTAAGATGGTAGTTTTGAACTTAGTACAATATTCATATCATTGATCACACAATTGAAACAACTTTTTGAGGTAATTTTAAGTAGAAATTTATTGAAACAACCTTTCAAAAGATTGGGTATTTCCCATATTTTAGTATGATTTTGGCTATTCTAATGAAAACTGGCATGTTCCTAGAAGTAGCCAAGGCATAAAATAATTTGACCAAGCCATAAGAAACGAACACTGGCATGTTCCTAGAAGTAGCCAAAAGCTTAAATATTTACTTACCAACATATGTTTACCTAATTGGGGGCTCCAAAATTGGAGGCCCCAGACACCTGCATGCCTGGCCTGTATTCAAAGCCGGGCCTATTTTTATTGGATAGTATGCTGTGGGACCTTAGCCTTGAGCCCGACTTAGGCACCATTCCCCTAAAAGGTTTTTTTTTTTCCTGACTTTTTACGTTGTTTGAGAGAGATCATTCTCCTTAAATATCTCAATTGAAAAAACTCAAAAAGCCAAAAAATCAAATCTTAGTTACAGAGAGAGATTATTCTCCTTAAATATCTCAATTGAAAAAACTCAAAAAGCCAAAAAATCAAATCTTAGTTACAAAGAGAGATTATTCTCCTTAAATATCTCAATTGAAAAAACTCAAAAAGCCAAAAAATCAAATCTTAGTTACAACGAGAATGTTGTAGATGGTTAAGTGGTGCTGAGGACAATACTCTCCGGCGGATATGTACAATACCCCATTGCACATTAAGTTTGAAGATCAAAAAGATCTAAAGCTGGTATCCTTGCCTGGTTTTAACTTGTAAGTGTAAATTATACTACTAAATAATTGCCCATAATGCATCATTTTTATAATCCGAATCATTGTTCTTTGGTTGTGTATTTCGAGTCAGATTGAAAGACATGCAGATAAGATTAGGTATGGGTTAGACCAACTTTATCATATTCTGTCTCCTGTATTATGTACACCACTGCTATTTTTTATCATATATCAGAACCTAACCCATTTTATATACTAGAACCAAGAAGCCTATTTAGCTAAGAAGCTTATCTGCAGATTGAACACATGCAGATAGGATTAGGTATAGGCTAGACCAACTTTATTTTTTCTCTTTTGGTTTTCGGGCTAGCTTACGCGCCTTTGATTATTTTTGTTTTCGGTCAGATCAAGGCATGCCATCCACGACGGGATTGAGGAAATCATAAGAAATTACTTTCTTGTGGCCTGACTCCCAGAGTTGAACTGTAGTCAGTTATGTGAGGAGCAAATACACCAGCCAACCGGACTAACCCCTGGGGCTTTTCTTCTGTGTAATCAATGTAAACTTGTGTTGTGCTGAGTAGGGCAAGTTTCTAGTGCTCCACCTGTATTTTTCATCATGCAAATTGTGTGATCAAGGAAAAAGGGAAAGTGAAAGTTAACGAACTCACATGGGGGTGATGGATTTTTTTTTGTGGGGGTTCTCTCTCTCTCTCTCACACACACTGGTTTGGGAAAAAAATTTCAGTGTTGATCGGGTACGCCACAAAAGTATTTTAGGCGGTCCAGATTTCTCTCTCTCACTCTCTCTCTAAAAATGGGTTGTCCAAAAGTGTTTTGAACGGTCGAGATGTGCGCTTGGGCACCACGTAGAACGGTGCGCACTTAGCACTGAAAAATTCCTCGTGATTTAGGCTATATTTTTCAAGGATGGGGTGGGTTGAAGACTGGGCTCAAATAAGTGTTATGGCCCAAGCCCTAAAATCTTAGGTAGCCTTATTCTTTGGGTCAAGCCCAATGTTGTACTTTTTGGATTTGGTTTTACTATTGTAGCTGGAGTTTAGTCCCGGACTCAAATTTTGTATCCATTCAAACAAAAAAACAGAAAAATAACGGACTCTCGGCATCTTTACCAACTCTTGTTCTTAAATGAATTTTATCTCATAAAATTTAGTTTTGATAAAATCTAACATTCTCAACAGATTTTAGCAATACTAGATTTTATCAACACTAGATTTTATGACACAAAATCATTACAAAACACATTTATCAACCCTAAATTTAATCCATTGGGAAAACAATGTCATTTTATCACACCTCTAAACAAAACTACATTTTATCAAAATTAGATTTTATCTCATAAAATCCATTCAAGAAGAAGGCCAAGATGCAGACGTCATTAATTAAGGGAAAACTAGTCTTAAAACAACCCATTGTATCATGTTTGTAGTTCGGGATGAGACTCATATAGGCAGCAAACAGCCTGTTGTGCCTTGGGACATATACATTGGGCTCTCTTAATCACTTGTTTTTTGAAACTAATAAACAATTTTGTTTAGCCCACTGACATGTGATTGTGAGTGAACATTATCCTCATCTTTAATCGGTCAAAAGAAGGGGTCCATTCAGTGGTGGACGCAAGATTCCTATCGCGGGGAACCAAATAATATATATTCATAAATTAACACCAAAATTTCATCCCTATATATTAGTAATAAAACAATTTTGAGGGGACCTTTCTTCATAATTTTTACAAACAAAACTTAAAATATAGTAATAAATTGGGAGAATTGGGGAGTGAGCGGGGCCCGAGCCCCCGCTTGCACCCTCTTATGCCCATCCCTGGGTCCATTATTTACATCCTCTCTCAAAGACTTTGTTGGCTTTGATCAGAACTATCCCCTCTCTCAGCACAGTCTCTAATAAATTTTATATCAAATTATTATTCTCTTATTTCTATCTCTCTGTGTCTATCTACGTGTGTATTATTTTTGGTATTACGCATATTGATGGGTGATTAATTGATGAAAATGTCTATTTTTTGGGTATTAAGTAGTTTATGGATGATTAACATAGAAAAATGTGTATACCTTCGGGTACTAGAAATAATTAATTTGAAAACACTTGCATTTTTTATACTAATTACTCCATTCACCCGTAAAGATAGTTCACTACCAAAAGAAACTTCTAATTTTCGGATAAACAAATAAAGCATTTCTGTGCATAAATTTTTACATTTCTTAACACAAAATTAAATAAGTACTGTAATTGAAATTTTTATCCAAAAATTATACTCCATGTCGTTCCAAATAGTACTATCTTTATGAGACAGAGAGAGGGATAATATTGATTTTCAGAGCTATCCCGAGTCCGAATCCCGACTTAGTCAATCATTTTTTATCATTTGTATGGGGTTCGAAGTGGTCTTTGCAAGTCTAAAACAACAATAAGTTTTTACTAAAAATACCGTCTTTGATATTTTGACTGAAATTTATTTGTCGGAATTTTTGTTTAGCTTTTCATCATAATTTTTGGAATTAATTCCTCTTAATGAGAGAAATCGAACAAATAAAAAATGTGACCAAAAGTTGATTTTTTTTTATTAAAGATGATAAAAATTTGTATCTTTTTGTTGTCTTATATGAACATTTTTCAACTTTTCATCATAAATTTTCACGTTGTAGATTATCTCGTCGAGACAGATGATTAATCCAAAAAATTAAGGGCCACTTAGCAAAAAATCCAAAACATTTGACATTTTTAAAGGGAAGGGCAAATAACTTTTGCAATCGAAAATAAAAACAAAAAATATTTGACATTTTCAAAGGGAAGGACAAGGAACTTCTGCAATCGAACATAAAGACAAAAAAAATTAGTGAGATGTCACTAATTTTTAAAAATTCTAATTTCGAACATAAAATTAAAAAAATCTCCACACCACGTCCGGCCGAACACCACCCAACCTTTAGCCGACCACTTCCGGCGACCAAAAAAGTTAGTAAGATGTCACTAAATTTTAAAAATTCTAATTTCGAACATAAAATTCAAAAAAATCTCCACCCCACCTTCGGCTGAACACCACCCCACCACTGGGTCAATCACTTCTGGCGACAAAAAAAATTAGTGAGATGTCACTAATTTTTAAAAATTCTCATTTTGAACATAAAATTCAAAAAAATCACCATCCCACCTCCGGCCGACCACAACCCCATCTCTAACCAACCACTTCCGGCGACGAAAAAAATTAGTGAGATATCACTAATTTTTAAAAATTATAATTTCGAACATAAAAATAAAAAAAATCGCCACCCCACCTCCAGCCGACAGCCACCTCACTTTTGACCACCAAAAAAATTAGTGAGATGTCATTAATTTTTAAAAATTCTAATTTCAAACATAAAATTCAAAAAAATCACCACCCCACCTCCTGCCGACATCATTAATTTCCACAACGAAAGGTTTTGATGATCGATCAGCCTGGCAATATGTAGGTATGTGAAAGACTCTTCAATCTCCATTAGTTCCACGGCGTATTTCTAAATTCTAATTGATTTTTTTACGACGATGTTTTCTTAATGGACTGTAATAGTGTACTTACACTTTGGAGGCAGCCTCATATATTTTGGTTTCTTATCGGTTCACCACAAAACATCAACAAGTTTCAAACTATGTTTTAGTTTGGGTGGTTTGTTTGACTGGGTGATCTAGAATGATTTTTAGACAAGCGAAACACAAATCGATTCCGAATAGCCTAGTTCATTTTAATTGACCAAAACTCGTGGTAAATAAGCAGCTTGCGTTTGTCAATGCAACGCAAACGATAATGGGCCTATTTTGAAGCTTGTGAACTTTTTGAAACACTAGATCTTAAATACAATTTTCGAGAGAGGATTTGATTCTTTTAGAGAGAGAGAGAGAGTCTCTTTTAGGGAATGAGGGTATTTGTGACTAAAATAAATGGAGTGTGGATTTGTTTTATCCTCTTATTAAATCATAATTAAAAATAAACGTATTTATGTTTGATTGCAAAAATTCTTTGTCCTTGCCTTCAAATGGGCAAAATATTATGGTCTTGTTCGTTTTCCCTATTTAGTTTTAGTTTTGATGACATCATCATTTCCCTCATTTATCTCTCTATCTCTCTCCACTCATTACATCTGCTGACATCATCAAAACTAAACTATCTAACCAAACACAGCCTATGTATTTATGACTAAGTAAACGTGAATTCAATAAAAACTAAAAAAGACAACAAAAATACAAAAACGAAAATTACAAATACCAATATTTTTAGCGGAATCTCACTCAAGCTTCCAATCAGCAATTCACATGCGGCGGGGTTTTTTTGGAGGGGTTTCGACAGTCAAAATTGACCCACAAGAGCGAGAGTAGAAGGGTAGAGAGAGAGAGAGAGAGACGGCGGGCTATGGTGGGCTGCCATTGCCGGCCCTTCTCGCCGGTGCAACTGCCACCACCACCTCCACCCACGACCACCACCACCACTTTCCTTCTTTCACTGCGCCCCAAGTTTTTCTTCACCCACCACCACCTCCTTCTTAAGCGCCTGAATTCTCTTGCCCCACAGTCCAACAACATACCAAAACTCAATTTCCCGTTTCCCCCTCCGTTCTTCTCAAACCCTAATTCTTCCTTATCTTCTTCCCCTCTCCTCCTCAATAACCTAGAAAACGACGACAACAACAACACCGGCGACAACAACAACAACAACAACAATGGCGGCGGCGGCGGGTGGAGCAATTCTTCCGAGCCCGACGAGTGGTGGAAAAAGGACGGTACCGGCGTTATTCTCTTCCTGTTTTCTCGTGCTTTTGGCAATGAAGATGGACCAATTAGTTCTTTAGAAAAGCAGTTGTTATTCTTCCTTTTGTCTGCTTTGTGTTGTTTTTCCCAATTCCAGTTTGCTTCGGCCCAAGCAAGAACTAATAGTACTACTACTACTACTACTACCATCAGCAATGGTGAAAATAGAAAGGAAGAGGTAGACGTTGTTTTTGAAGTGAGGGGAGGGAAGTGGATCAAGCTCATCGCCGACCAGTTTAAGGACGCGTTTGTTGTTTCGAATGGAAATTCCGAATTCTCAATTGGTGGTGATGATTTTGAGAAAAAACCATTGCATGTTGGTGTGGCGTCCGCTTTGTGGGTGCGATCCAGGGATTTATTCGCGCATTTCATGCTCCCGGAAGGTTTCCCTCACAGTGTGACGAATGATTACTTGGAGTACTCTCTTTGGAGAGGTGTTCAGGGTATAGCTGCCCAAGTTAGTGGTGTCCTTGCCACGCAGGTACTTATTCTTCGCTGCGATGCAACGAGTTGATCAGAGTTTTTTTTTTGTAGCTTTTAACTTCCCTCTGTGATATATGTTTGATGAGGTATTTTCTTAATTCAACAGTTTAGGGTTCTTATATGCTTTACATGATACTATTGCTGAGCAATCCAAATGGAAACCCATACGGACATCTGAGAGCAAGGGGCCGGTAAACAAGGATTGAAACGTGCGATGGTGCTGTAGGGAAATTCTAGATATAATCCCTAGAAAAAGAAGCTATGCGAAATGGTAAAAGGAAACGAATAGAATGTGATGTAAACTCAGAAACTTAGGTTCGAGTGAAAACAATTATGGAGAAATTTTTCAGTACCGAGTGGGTATTGCCCACGTGGTACCCGCTCAGCAATCTCCGCCATCCAAACGCAATCCAATGGTTCGGAAGAGGAGAGAGAGTTATTGGGTGAGAGGAGAGAGAGGGAATCAATCTCGGCCGTCCAAAACACTTTTGGACGGCCGAGATCATGCTTGGCATGGCCACATGGTACCCATTCAGTACCAAATTTTTTTTCACAATTATGAGTTGCTATATAGTCACAAAAATATCTAAAAAATTGCACTGGACCGTTTGTTTCTCGGTTAGAATGAGGGGCATTATGCGTACAGAACGAACATTTTTTTATTTATTACATTACTGCTATCTAATCAATAATTTTCTCATAAAACAGGGTTGTCTTCTCCTAGTTCCGTCTCGGCAGTGAATGTTTGATGTTTCGGTGGTTGATATTTGCTTTGCTTTGATTATTTTATTAACTTGTTATCTTGTTGTACTATGTTTGATGAAGTCTTTGCTTTATGCTGTTGGGCTGGGAAAAGGGGCCATTCCTGCAGCAGCAGCTGTGAACTGGGTACTCAAGGATGGAATTGGTTATCTTAGCAAAATTCTGTTGTCTAAGTATGGTCGGCATTTTGATGTCAATCCTAAGGGCTGGAGATTATTTGCGGATTTGTTGGAAAATGCTGCATTTGGAATGGAGATTTTAACTCCTGCATTTCCCCATCTCTTTGTTCAAATTGGTGCTGCTGCTGGAGCTGGACGTTCAGCCGCTGCACTAATTCAGGTGAGTGAGAAAATTTTGATTCTATTTGTTAATTGTTGTCTGGGAATCATGTACGTTTTGTTTTTATCTCAACTCTCATGTAATAATGCTTGTAACCACCACAAGGAAACAAAAAATGAAAGATGTCATTTAGAAGACTTTCTGTATTGTGGCTTATACACTATTCCTTTTGTCATGCATGCCCTCTACGAATGTTGGGTTTTATTACTTTGACTCTTTACTTGCATGTATTGTTTACTAGAGCTCTATGCGATGGAATGTTTCTCTTGACTGTTTACTTATCACTTATACTATGATTGACTCAGACATGGTTTGTTAATATGCACTCATGGCTTCATGCATAGATGCAGCATAGTGTTTTAGTATGTTGGATTGAGGGCGTGTTAAGTTGGCTATCAATTTTGTCAAGTTGAGACCTTGAGTAGGATCTAACTCTTCCGTCAACAGGCAGCTACCAGGAGCTGTTTCTTTGCAGGCTTTGCAGCTCAGAGGAATTTTGCTGAGGTAAAATTGATTTCATCTTGGTACTTGTAACGTGGAATACAGATATTATAAGTATCAACGTTTCGAAGAAAGAAAAAAAAAGTTTCAAAAGCATGAAAGCCTCTTAGACCAATAGTCATCATGTATTCCCTTTTGTTGGTCAGGAATACTTCTCCATATAATGCCCCTTCCAACTGCTTACTTTGTTAATAGTGATTCTGTATATCTTCTGTTTATGTCCTTATCAAATCACCTTGCATTTATCTTCTGAAAAAGAGTCAATAATTGGCAGGTAATTGCGAAGGGTGAAGCTCAGGGAATGGTGAGCAAATTCATTGGTATTGGGCTTGGTATAGCATTAGCTAACTGCATACAGGGCTCTACACCTCTTGCTCTTGTTTCTTTCGGTGTGGTAACTTGGATACACATGTTCTGCAATCTGAAGTCATATCAAGCCATTCAACTAAGGACTCTGAATCCGTATCGTGCAAGTAATCCTTTTCTTCTATATTTTTACTTCATCTCATTGTGTGGTAATGGTATCCGTACTACAGTTTGATCCAATATGGGCACCTTCTCTGTGTGTTTAACGTTGAGACATCTTAGAGAACATGAATGTGTTGGAATTTTTGCGGGCAGCGGAAGCAAATAAAAAAGAAAAATAGAAAAAGAAGATATTTTTGTGGAGATGTAGGGCGAAGCCCTACAGAGCTCCTATACGAAAGAACTTTTTCAGATAGCTATCTAGATAGAAATTGATAATTGATTTATTGATACTTTGCTTATTACAAACCATAACATGTGATGTCCTTTTATAGGACTACATAGTAGAAACTAGGGAATGAATCACAAGTCCCAAGAGGACCTTACATATTCCAATGTGATAAGAACTACTAGTACCATGTATCTAGCTGTAGATTCATGCATCCCCAATAACTAAGGAAATTATGAATTACATGTTCCAAAAGAATGCGGTTGTTTAGAGATGCTTTGAAGTTTTGAATGTTTCTCAATGGGAAGACAAATTGGCTTTAGTTCCTGATAGATAAACACTCTTGTATCATGTCGAGTGCCAATTCTTGAAGTTTTATTAACCATGATACAGGGTCCTATCTAGAAGATTATCAAACAATGTAGCACATGACATTTCTTAACTACAAGGATTAAATCCAAGTCTTACCGTAGGCTTGTCTTTAGTGTTCATTTACTTTCTTACTGAAGTAGAATATGGAACCGATGATTAGAAGGATTCGATCCAAGTCCTCTCGTAGCATCTCTTGTGTTTTCAGCCGTGGGGCCTGCAGATCAATGTGGTTGAGGAGGACTTGGAGGATGTGACTCAGATCTTATCCATTACAGAAATCCCAAATAGTTCATGGTGATCCTTCTTAAGTTGAGCATTCAGATGCATCATTTTGATTGAGAGTCCATTTGGTTAGAAAGAGAATTGTGATGGAAAGTGAAGTGAGAGAAATGAAAGTGAGAAGAAAATCTTTTCTTCTTTGCGGCTCATTAATATTAGAAATTTTTGCAAAGAAATATTTAGCAACTTGATTACCCTTAACATGCAATATGAATTAAGCACTCTCCTTCAATTTTTCTATAATGACTCATTTTTTCAATCTAAAAAAACCTGCACCTCTGGAAAATAAAAGATGGAGAGAAATTAATTATTTATCCCTCATAAAGTAAAATATTATCCACGGATTGACCTTATATTTTAAAACACAAGTCATAAAAATCAAAGACGGAGTTGTATACAAAAAAATATAATCACTCATCCATTCTCTTTTCAGTATATGAACACATGGATAATAGGGTAGGCTATTGGTAAAGAGAAGTGGAAAAGTGAAAATTATGGGCGCAACGAGAAGTTTTATAAATGGTCATAAGAAAAATAAAACTTCTTCTGTTTTTAGCAAGAAAGTGAAAGCTATGTAACCAAGCTTGTAGGGGTAGTACAAGAAAATTACTTTCTACTCTCTAGCACTTTCTACTAGTTTCATGCTAATCAAATGCGGAAAAAGTTTCTTGCATTTTCATTTTCACTCTTTTCAAAAGCGGACCCTTTGTAGATTTGCAACATACTTCACGAAACTAGTGCACATACGAAATGCAAGGTTACTTTTATGCCCAGAAATATGATAACTGATCCAGATCTTTCGTTTTGAGATGGTACCCTAAATTAGACACCGTGCATTTACACATTTTGCACGCAACTGATTCCTAGGATTTTGTCATCCATGAACACAGCCTAGTCCTGTTGTGTTTCTTTTCTCCTTGAACAGAAGAGTGTAAAAATGTAGTTCCTCTGAACTCGCTGAACTGCTGAACAAATCCTAGGAATCTGTTCTTGGCTTTTCTTAACCTTATTAGGAGACTTTCCCTACCAACATGAGGTTGATCCTTCTATTGTTATGTCTCACTGGTGATTTCTGGCATTGGTAGTTGTGTCCTATTGTTATGGGAATGTGTTCTGAGCAAGATGAGGTGTTAATGTATCCGAGATTGGGTAAGATGTTTGTTACAGTTTTTTTTTTTTTTTTGGGAATTTCGGTTTAGTTTTAATCACGTTGATATGATACTTTGGGATGGAATATTTATCTCACACTTAATTATAAACATGCCTTTTGATTTCTTTCCACAGGTTTGGTCTTCAGTGAATACTTGCTTAGTGGGCTAGTTCCTTCAGTTAAGGAGGTTAATGATGAGGAACCACTTTTTCCAGCTGTACCACTTCTTAACCTGAGTCCTGCAAACAAAGTAAGTTGCCTTTATTTATTTATTCATTTATTTATTATTATTATTATTATCATCATCTGTGATCTTTTCTTTCATGTAATATTTTATATCTGCAATAGACATCAAATGCTTCTGAGAAGTTTAATTTGAAGATATGGCTTGTTCCTAGGATGTCACGATTGGGTTCTTTGTAAGGCAACCAAGTGTTAGAAATACACCATGCATATGATTACTGACAGCTGCAATGGATTGTATGATTAAACTCAGATTGTAGCAGATGTATGTTAGGATTTAGAGCCTACCTTTTGTCTGCGTCTATGTACCACAGACACGGACACGGACACGTACAACGACACATGGCATGCAAATTTTCACAAAATTAGGGACACGACACTTTAGGGGGACATGTCAATACGTATATGTGGGTGTGTGTACACATATATGCTATATAGTCTGTTGTACCACTACCACATTTCACTCCCTGGGACTGAGAGTGCGCATTAGCCTCCCATTTTCTCAAACATCTAACGATGTATTTAGTCATTTTCCTCTTTTGCTTGTGTACTATTTCAAATCTCAGCACTTCCTCTCTCGAGAGTTGAAACTTTTATCAACTAGTTCTCCATTCGTTGCCTAATGGATGGAGTTGACTTCCGGCATGATTTGCTTCAATATATTTCTTAATTCTCGATATGTATATTCTCGTGAGTGCTTTTTCATCTTATCCACCTCAGTTTGTTGTCATTTTTCAGTTTCATATCAGTTTCTTTTGAGGGACCTTTACATCTATATATATTTACAATTGGTACAATTTATACTTATTTCACAGTTTACCGGGAAAGAAAAAGTTATGGAAAAAGCAATTCTTAGATGTGTAAGACAGAATATGTATTTTAAGGAGAATTACATGCCATGGCATTCTGCCTTGTACTTTTTGTCTTTGCAACCGGTTAATATGTTATTATGTATTTCTTGTTTGTGAATTGGAGCTGGGAATGTGTGGGAGTAATATTAATAGACAGTCTGGAACATGTTTTCCTTATTAAAATTTCAAAGTCTGATTCATTAATCTTAAATGAAAATTTTCTGCTGATGCTTATGCATTTGGGTTTTTTCTAGTCACAATCGGCGGAACTTTCAGAAGAAGCCAAGGATGCAGCTGCAACTATTGAGGCTCGGCTGCAGCTGGGGACCAAACTCTCTGAAGTTGTTAAAAACAAGGATGATGCACTTGCACTGTTTGACCTTTTCAGAGATGAAGGCTACATTTTGGCTGAGCATGAGGGAAGTTTTTGTGTATGTACATCCCTACCTTGGTTCCCAGTTCAGTCTTTCTTTTGTTTTCTTGGTTATTCTTCTTCTTTTGGGTTCATACTTCATGCATTTTATCGAATCCATCGAAAGCCCATCTACGGTGCTGGTGTTTTTTTTTTAATCTGCATATACGGTGTTATTCTTCTAATTTGTGGTGCTAGGATGGTAGACCGAAGATCTACCTCCAGAATAGTGAATTTTTTTGCTCTGATCTATGTGTTTGTTATACCTCTTCGGGATTTTCAATTTCTCTTCATAAACATAGTGAGTTTTGATTTACTTTCTTTGGTTGAACTTTGAACTAGATCAGGTAATACTCAAAGAAAGCTCCTTGCCAGAAGACATGCTCAAGTCAATGTTTCATGTCAGCTACCTGTATTGGTTAGAGAAAAATGCTGGAATCAAAACAAGAAGTGTAGTTGATGACTGCAGACAAGGGGGAAAGCTGCAAATATCGCTGGACTACGTTCTGAGGGAGTTCAACCATATCAAAAAGGACGGTGAATTAGCGGGTTGGGCAGTCGATGGTCTCATTGCAAGGCCTTTGCCTAACAGAATTCGTCCCGGAAATGTTTCTTCTGCTGGTTAATTTCAACCTAAATATGCAGAAAGCAGGTGTGCGATTCCCTGTGTGGACATTTGCAAGCTAACATAAAAGGGAAGGAAATGCCTTTCTATGATACGAGAAGTGGCTTCAGCCGGAGGAAGATGGAATGTAGAAGTCGAAGTTTATGGACTAGTACACCCTTGGTGAATGGAAGGACGGTGAAGATGTGTACAGGGGATTGGAAGTTGCAGGTCCACTGGCGGGCGTGGAACTGGGGGACAGGTGCAACTTCACTTTACAAATGATTAGCTGCTAATTTCAGAACATTCTTTCATTATGCTACCTTGGTGTTTATCTAGGTCTCAGAATAGTTTCCAGTTGATTTTTTGAGGGAGTTGCTGCAATGGTGCTACCAGCTCATGGAGTTCTCCCGCAATTTGAGCTTTAGTTTACCAAAGGAGATTATTCAGTAGCAATCAGTAAACCACTAATTAATATAGTTTTCATTGTGGAACATTGAGATTCAGGTGCTTCTGAACAAACGAATTTATTTTCTGCAGTGTTAATTTTGTCTGAACCAAGACTCCTTACAAGCTTTATTATTATTACAGTATTATTTTTGCACAAATCATGGCTGTTGTTCGCTATGGTAGAAAATGATACCGTCTCAATCATTTTGGTGAGATTTTGTTTCAACGTGTCTGATTCAGACACAGTTTTCATACACATTTTGGGCTCTCGTCGCTCAGATCCACCTCTATTGCGATCCTCCGGTGGGCTCTGGCCTTCGGTGTCCCCGATGCATGAGTGCATACCAAGGGGAGGCTGGACAAGGATAGCCTGCTAGCGGTCGTTCAATTTCGCAGGGGAAGAAGCTTTGTGCCTAAGTTCGTGTTCTTTAATCCGTCATGCCCTGCCTCGAATTTGCTTGAATCTAGTATCGCTTGTAGCAGATTGATTGACTTGTTGTTTTCCCCTTGTTGTAGATTGGTTTCTTCTATCTGTAGTTTTATGGCAATAGCATTTTCCCCCTTCGAATTTTCCCACTTCTTCTCCAAAACGCCTCCCCAAACCAACAAAACCAACATACTAACTACCCGCTAATCCCCGTTGATGTATATAATATCGAAAAAAAAGAAAAGAAAAAAAAGAAGGCACTACGGAACGAACCAAATGGCCTCTACAAACCCTGCAATCGGATTCTTCCCTCCAACTTTGCTCCTAACATGGGACTTGGGTTGTTGCCGTGCACATCCGGGTTGTCCGTTGCTTTGATGAACGGTCCATATTTCACCTCGGTACCCTTGCATCCCCAGACCCATTGTTGCAACAACTATTTTAAGAGAGAGAGAGAGAGAGATGATGACCAGAGGCTGAAATGTCACCGGAGACCAAAGATCTGAGATTTACAGGGCTTCGCTGGAGACTTACAAGGCTTCTCCAAGCTTGTTGCCGGAGTAGTGCGTACAGATCCAACGAAGGGTCGCTCGGAGGAGTGCGTACAGATCCGATAGGGATTCTGGAGGGTTTCAGAGCGTCTGGAGGATCAATGGAGCTTCGCCGGGGGTTGAATCTATCATTTACTTATCTCCATATATGCCATTTGTAATAAAATAAAATAAAAATTGGGTGAAAATGGAATGGGGTGTTGCGCACTCTTCCGCAGTCCGATCGTGTTTTGAACGATCCGGATGTGTTTTGATTTTTTACCGATAAAAATAAATAAAAATTGGCGAACGCATCTGGGCCGTCCAAAATAAGATCGGATGGCCGAGGGGTACATAATACTGTGCAAAGCACCTCAGTGCAAAGCACCCTCTGGCCCCGTAAAAATGGGGTTTGCCATTCGACATCACTCTACCCAAATTGAGGATTTAGGCCTTGTTCTCCAATAAATTTTAGGCACATTTTATGAAAATATCATAAAATGAACATTTTATGAAAATATCATAAAATGAACATTTTATGGAGGGGTGATAAAATGAAGATGTTTTCCTAACTGATAAAATGTAGTGGTTTTCCTATAGATTTTAGGAGGATTTTATGAAAATCTCATAAAATCACTTTTACATTTTATGTGTTGAGATTGAAGTGTCATAAAATATGAGATTTTATGAAACAAAAATCTGTTGAAGAACGAAACCTTAGACAATTTTTTACTTAAATTTGGGTTTAAAAAAAAGGGGGTGAGGAGTGAGGACTGCTCTAATAACTCTCCTCTCACTTCTCTCTCTCTCTCTCTAGCGACTTTCCCCCCTTCTCCCGCCCGAAATTAGGGCTTTTTTTTATAGTGTTTTGAATTTCATTCGGACTCTCCTCTCACTTCTCTCTCTCTAGCGACTTCCCCCCCTTCTCCCGCCTGAAATTAGGGCTTTTTATAGTGTTTTCAATTTCATTCGGTATGCAATCACTGAGGTTCACAATCTGCAATGGAGGCCACGCCAAGTGCATGGCTCAAGACATCAGGAGCTAGCAAAATGGCCAAGAACCAATGAAGAAAGTCTCTGCTACACTCTCAAAATATCATCCCTTCTGAGGTATTTTCCAGTTAAATTTTCTGAGCTTTCACACGGAGGATTCTTGATTTTGTGGTGTTGTATTTCTGGCTTGCATGTATATGACAAGTTGGTTCACCGTGATTTTGTGGCAACGAGTTGTATCTTGAACACTTGAATTGATGGAAAGGGTCTTCTAATGCATAATTCTGAACTTTGATTTCTATTACAACTTGTGTTTTGTAAATTCTGATGGATGTGTCCTCCAATTTGCTTGAAAAATGATGATCCTTTTGAGGTATTTGAATTAGAGAATAAATTCCGACATAGCTGCGGTTGGGTCCCTATAGATAGTGGACAAGATAGGGGTGTGGTGTGATGGGAAAATAATCATTGGCGGAGTGGACAGGTACCATAGACCTTCACATTCATTTTTCCACCCAAAAAAGAATAGAAATTAGTGGAAGAAGAAAGTAACTCACACAGAATTTGGGACCATTATTCTGCTTTTACTCATTCTGAGTGAGAAACTAAGAGTCAAATGTTGTGCAAGAGCACACGTGTGCGTGTGTGAGAAAAAGCATAAATTGACGACCAGACATTCTCCGGGGACCATGCCGTCGGGATAAAGACGTTCTGATTGCATATAGCAACTTTGTTACGACTTAAGAGTAGTGAATGCTTGATAGATAAACTTGTAAACGATCGTTATGAATTAAGATAATCCTGTATTTCTATTCCTAATTACAATATTCATTTGGCACACAGAGTGATGGAAGAATATTTATTCTGGATATTTTTGGATGGAAGAAAGGACTGGCCAAACCAGCATCAAATAAAGGCAATGCAGGACATGTATGTTCATGTATAAATCAAAACGTACAAATGGTATTGTTTAAATGGCAAAGTTAGAGTTTTTTTTTTTATCATCAATGGCAAAGTTAGAGTTACTTTCATATTTCAACTACGTGTTTTCCTTTCCACTTAGTTGGACAAACAGAAACCTGTGCCTGCTTCATAAAATTCTGAGGTGCCTAAAAAGGCTAAGGTGTGATCACAAATGCCATTGTTTTGATTAGTTCAAGCTATGCACTTGTAGTCATAAGAAACACTTTTGTGATTTACTAATCAATATCTCTCATACTGTCTTACTTGTAGCTGGTATATGAAGGAAGAAACTTTCAAATTTCGTTGAAAGTTTTTGGGGTCCTGAGAAAGTATGGTCGCAAGGCTGAAACTTAAAGGAATTGATGGAAGGGCTCCACCAGGAGTGGAGCT
The DNA here is from genome assembly GCA_963854785.1 of Vaccinium vitis-idaea. Lineage (NCBI taxonomy): Eukaryota > Viridiplantae > Streptophyta > Magnoliopsida > Ericales > Ericaceae > Vaccinium > Vaccinium vitis-idaea. The sequence goes on from OY978215.1 coordinate 47,182,142, forward strand.
GGAGCGTGCGGCTTAAGTAGACTCAACATGCGATTATCTGGCTGTTCCTTTTCAAAGCCTTCTTTGTTACCATTTTTCAATCAGCTTAACCATATCATCTCTCTCTTCTCAGTTTGATTTTGTGTTGTTCTTCACTCCTCAACTTCGGAGAAAATATAACATTCCCCGAACTGAATGATGCTTTAGTATCATATCTACGTTTTGGATGCTCCCAATGCTTGTTATTTTTTGAACATCAAGAATTTCAAACCACCTATATTGGGCACTGGCTAGCAACTCAATAGTATTGGTAAAACTGATAGAGAATGAATCCAGAAGGAAGAATCGAAAAGCTGTGGGAAGAAGTAAGAGAACTAGGCCTAGGAACCAACACCACTCAAATAGAACGACTCAACTCCCCACCAACCCCACTCCAATTCCTCCGCCGCTTTGTCTCCCAAAACAAACCCTGCCTCATCTCCAATTCCACCCACCACTGGCCTGCCAGCTCCCTCTGGTCCTCCGACACCCACCTCCTCGAATCCCTCTCCTCCACCACTGTCTCCCTCCACCTCACCCCCACTGGTCGCGCCGACTCCCTCGCCCCGCACCCCTCCCATCCCTCCTCCCTCTGCTTCGCCTCCGCCCACGTGCAACCCACCCCCTTCCCCCTCGCCCTACGGTCCATCTACTCTTCGAATTTTGATTCTAAGTTTGTTGCGTACGCACAGCAGCAGAATGATTGCTTTCGATCGGAGTACTCTGGGCTCGCGGGAGACTGTGAGGCCCACATTGATTGGGCCACCGAAGCGCTAGGTTGTTTCCCTGAAGCTGTGAATTTGTGGATAGGGAATGAGTTGTCAGTAACCTCGTTCCATAAGGATCATTACGAGAATCTGTATGCTGTTATTACTGGGGAGAAGCATTTCCTCCTCCTTCCTCCTACGGATGTCCACCGGATGTATATTCGCAACTACCCTGCTGCTCAGTATTCCTACTCACAGGTCTGATCAAAATGCATACTGTATATGATACGAGTGAATGTATTTATGGATATGTATTTGTAATTTCTTGTTGTGATCCTTTTTGATTCGATGAATTGATGCAGAATAATATTGCGAATACCGGCATTTCTGGTGTTTGAACACAACAGTTGATGAAATCATTGCATTTCTATTGAACAACCAATTATAAGCCGTAGGAAATATGTCTTACATTGGGATGTAGTATTACCAAACTCTTGGAGCTATTTCTACAGCCTTTATTCATAATTTTTGTTCCAATTTGATTAAAAGCTTAATTTGATATGAAGTACTCCAATGGACAAATACAACTCTAAACATAAAAACGAGTAAGAGCTTCATTAATAGCAAAGTTGCAAATTTGAGGGCCATTATGGTTTTCTAGAATTTGATTAAGGATTTGAGTCTCCTTGAATGGATTAAAACTTGAGTGGTACTTATCTTTGATATTTGATTAATAAAATTCTTTTTTGCCATTCCCGAAAAAAAAAAAAAAAACTTGAGTGGAACTCACTTCGATTGAGCTTGAGTCAAGGAGTGAAGTGGGTTTTGAGGAGATCTATGGTCAGGGGCGGACACAGGGGGGGGCGAGGGGGTGTTCGGCCCCTGCACTCCCCCAATTTTCGACATATTTTTAGTGTACTTTGAGATTTTTTTGTAAAATTACTGAAGAGCGGCCCCTGCAAATTTGGCAAAAACGGCGATCCTGCGTCCGCCACTGTCTATGGTGGTTTATGTTCATTCACCGTTGGTCCATTTAATCACAAGGCTTTAAGCACTAAACATTTGGTTCTGATTTGCAGGACAGTGGAGAGTTCAAATTGGAGCTTGAGGATCCAGTGAGGTATGTGCCGTGGTGCAGTGTGGATCCTTACCCATCACCAGAGAATAGGGAGGTGGAAAGGTCAAAATTCCCATTGTACTTCGATGGACCAAAGCCATTTGAAGTCACAGTAAAGGCTGGGGATATTCTTTACTTGTAAGCTTTGTTCTTCAGTGTTATCATTGTTGTCACTACTTATGTGAATTCCAGATTTGTTCAGAGTCTGAACTTTGGCCCCTTGTAATAAATCTGTAACTTAGAAGATGATAAATTTGTTTGAGTTTCGGTGGAGAGGGGGACATGTCACTTTGTAATCTACTATTTTACCAAATTAAAAATGTTGACACTAGAAATGTAGAATTGATGAGATTATGACTATGTAGTTCAGCTATATTCTAGCTACAGCATTAATATATGCTGCAAATATAAATTTGATTTGAGTCACTCTGATGAACTTTTTACTCCTGGCTCCAGCAGATAAGTGATAACTACGACTGTTGGTTGGTAGTTCTTTCTTTGAATTTCTTCGTAAGCAGGATAGAGTGAATTGAGGGATACTTACTTTATTATGGAACAATTTGTGGTAACTGATATTGAAGAAACAAAGGGAATGGAGGATGAGGAGGGTAGTGTATGAATTCCATTGCCTGGCAAGTGTCATTCAATTTAAATTTGTGCCTTTTCTGGTCGACGTTGGATATTGTACTTGGGTTGTTTGATCTTCTAACGAGCTTGGAGTGTAAAATGCTATTTTCTATCTAAGATATTGCTTATGAGAGAAATTGCATTCTTTGGTCTTCAAATTTATATTTGTACTATAAAATGTCCTATTTGTTTTTTAACATTGTTAGGGATACTTGGATAAAAAGATGCTGAATTTCTTGAGTTTATGCAGGCCAAATATGTGGTTTCATCACGTTAGACAGAATCCAGACAGCAGAGGACGCACTATCGCAATAAACTACTGTAATTATTACTCAATGTTTCTTCTCTTGGATTCTAAAGGAGTATAAGAAACTAAAGTTTATTTTTCTTTGGCAGGGTATGATATGCAGTTCGATATAAAATACGCTTACTTCAACTTCTTACAATCAATCCCTCACCCATCGATATCATCCCATGATCTGGCACTTAATGAAAAGGGAAGTGTTGGATCATCTGCAGATACATGTATTTGCATTTCAGGGGACAAACCAGATACCAATGCCGAGGAGAGGATAAAAGTTACTGATAACAATGATGACAGTGACGAGAAATGAACGCTAATGCTGCATCAACATTGGTTCATTCTTTGCGAAGCTCTTGTTGACAACATGCACAAGCAGCAACATCTCTAATGTTTGCATTGAATTTGGAACATGGTTGAGGAGAATTCATCCTGACGAGCGATCAGCATATGGTGATCAGCAGTGAACAGCTCTTGGAGAGGCTTTGCTTTGTGAATTTCTTAGCAGGTTGAGTCAACTGAAATATAGATTCGTATGGATTAAAACAAGCACCACGAGCATGCTTTTGTTTCAGTAAGACAGAGAGATAAAGCTTCGTTACCGGACCGGGATGGGGCTTGGTGCTGCAGTTGTATTCTGCAGAGTCCTTGGTTCTTTGACATATAAATTTGTTTGGAAAGAGTGGTCTGGCTTCAGATGATATGATGATATGTTATTTGTTGAGCCCCTTGCCCAAGCTCCACAAGGTTGTCCCTTGTACCAAAAATTAAGAGTTGTCTTGATTAGAAAATGGGATTTTCAATTTCTCTTCATAAATTTCATACAGGGTCTGGACTTAATATGATGTTAAGATTAGTTGTCTATTTGGCAATGGTGGATCTTGATTCACCATTGCCAAATCAATTGGGATCTTATTCTAAGCTATACTAGGGACAGGGACCGAGTTCCAGTCCAGTATTTCTTGTGTCCACTCCCCTCACTCTTGAAATTTCAAACCATTATTTGCTTTATTTTTTTCCTTTGCACAAAGTTGTTTGTATACCAAATGAAGTCCAATCAAACATATTTTTAACATGTATATTCTTCTCGAAGAGTTCTACAAACTGAAAAATGGATAATTTTTTGGGTCCGGAATGGACCTCAAAAAATTGAAAACTTGAGGGGACTGGACACAAGAAAAACTGGTCTGGAACTTAGTCCCCTGGACCTAAGGTGGGGCCCATGGATAAAAAGGGGTGAAATGTTATTCCCTTCCATATCTCCCATCCAAGCAGAGCCTAAAGTCATAACTGATCCAAGGATGGAATTAGATATGGCAAAGGGGCAGGCGAGAGTGGGTTTTACTATACCTGACGCCGCGCTGAAAATCTATCCCCTGCCCCGCCCCATCGGATAATGAGTCTACTCGCCCCGCCTGGCCCCATTCCTCTTACAAAATAACTATTACTACAACCCACATCTCCTATTTATAAGGAAAATAATAAATAATTGGTATAAGTGTAGTATTTTAGTCGTAACGGTAAAAATATGAGAATAAAAACAAAAAATTTATGCATACAAAAATTTCGGGGTGGGTTTGGGGCTTGTATCGGAAGGGGTGGTGTCTACCCTACTCTAATACGGTCGGATTTTTTCAATTCTCCCCTGACCCCAATCCTATACCTAAAAAATTTAACAAATACCCGCCCCAATCAGACCGGAGCAAGACAGCTTCAAAGCGGGCCGGGTTGAACTGTCCTTCCCCAACCAAAGTTTCCTTCCCTTTAAATTTTAATGAGTCTACTTTACATAGCCGAATGGGCATAACTGAAACCAAATGACGCTCGCATCAGCTCATGGCCAACAACAAGCTTTGTCCTCTTCAATACCAATCTCATTAGCTCATGGCCATCAGCTCAATGCTCAACCCACCTCCCCTACTCAAATTCACTTGCCTCTGAAGAAGCCCAACAACCTCCAACAAATCCACAATCGTCCCCACTTACCACCACCACCACCGCCACCAATCATCTCACCACCAAACAAGACTAAAACCACCACAACCACCGCAGCCAATAATGATAATAATCACCTCACGGACGTTTTGCGTCTGATGGACGGCCTTGGCCTTCCAATACCTTTAGACGTTTACACTAGTCTCATCAAAGAATGCACCGAAACCCGGGACCCGACTGGAGCTATGGCGTTGGTCGCCCACATCAATAAGAGCGGTATCCGACCTGGGTTGCAGTTCTTGAACCGTATCTTGTTGATGTATGTCTCCTGTGGGCTAATTGAGAATGCTCACCAACTGTTTGATAAGATGCCAGTGAAGGACTGTAATTCATGGGCTGCTATGGTTGCTGGGTATATTGAGGATGACAAATATGAAGAAGCAATAAGTTTGTTTGTGGAAATGAGACGAAATCACCGACGCAAACGGAGGGATACTTATATGCTTGGTTTCCCTTATTCTTGGATCATTGTGTGCATTCTGAAGGCTTGTGTGCACACAATGAATTTGGGACTTGGGAAGCAAATTCACGGTTGGTTAACGAAGATTGGGTATTCAAGTGACTTGTTTGTAAGTAGCTCCTTGATGAATTTATATGGGAAATTCAGGTGTATTGAAGGCGTGGACTTTGTGTTTGATCGTATGCCTTGTCGTGGAAACACTGTGGTTTGGACAGCTAAAATTGTTAGCCACTGTAGGGAAGAGAACTTTGATGAGGTTCTTAATGTGTTTAATGAGATGGGAAGGAAAGGAGTGAAGAAGAATGAGTTTACGTTCTCTAGCGTTTTGAGAGCATGTGGAAGGATGGAGGATGATGGGCAGTGCGGCGAGCAGGTTCATGCCAGCGTGATCAAACTGGGCTTGGAATCAAATAATTTCGTGCAGTGTGGGTTGGTTGACATGTATTCAAAATGTGGGTTGCTAAGGAATGCAAGAATGGTGTTTGAGATGGTCGGAGAGGAGAGAACTGAGGCTTGTTGGAATGCCATGCTGACAGGTTACATACAACACGGACATTGTATTGAGGCCATCAAAGTTATTTACGCGATGAAGTCAGCCGGATTGCAGCCTCAGGAATCGTTGCTCAATGAAGTCAGGTTTACTTGTGGGGGTAGCAATCTTGAGATCAGAGACAGAGAGTGTAAACAAATTTGAGTCTTTTTTTTTTTGGCGGGTGAGTCACTTCATTACAGAAGAAAGGAAGTACAAAATTGAACAATGCCAAATCAGTGAAAGAATGAAAAAGAGGTCTGAAAGGGACTAATGCTGCCTGGAGAATAATGAACGATTCTTCGGTTATTACTAAGTTACCGACCAAGACCTGAGGGTTCAATTGATTCAGATATAGAAGCTTTTGCTCAATCGAGAATGCGTTCTTTGGACTTGTCTGTTCTCAAGTTTTCCTACCAAAAGCCACAAGGTGTATAGAAGTTAAACTTTTCCTTTGATGCTCCCCACTTACCGCGTTCTGGAACAGAGTCAGCCCATACATGTGATGAAGTTGGGGAATCACTTGGACAGCAGCTTCATGATGCAGCCATCCATTCCAGTTAATCTCTTGTTGTTTTAGTGATTTTTGTTTGTAGTATGTTAATGTTTTAATATATCCCGTGAGGGCAAATGGGAAAATACTTTTGTTTAATGTAGTGTAATTCAATCTAAACGGAATCTCAACTATAACATCTTACTTGCTCCTTGTTCTTCAAGAAGTATTGGTTCCACAAAGTTTATGGCATGCTCCGCGTAATCCTCGAATGAGATCTCTACCAGCCTTAGGGGGATGTTTGTCATGATTGCAAACTCCTTGTGCCTCGAACTTTGTTTTCAGTGAAAGGTGAGCCCTGACTCATGTTTGGATTCAAGCATTTGTCTCCCCATTACGTATTCCTTGTTTATTCTTAGTGTTGAAAGATTTGGTTGTATTTTGACTATTTTTCTTTTCATTGTATTCGGATGAAAACCGTTGTAAGTGCTAAAGGCTTTTCTCGAAATACAATTATGGATTCCTTATATAAAAAAAAACGGTCTATGGCAAAATCTCTGATATTGGACTGGCGAAAGGGCAAATCAAGGGAACTGCATTGTACTATCTACTACAAAGTTTATGCCAAAAATATGTGATTTTGGTCTGGTGAAAACGGCAAATTAGGGTAAGTATCTTGTAAGGGAATTGTAATGTATTTATGGCTGAGGCTGCTGTTATTGATAATAATCGCATATGGCTCAAACCACTCGAGGTATAAGTGAAGTTCGCTTGTGGAATTATTGATTGAGATTAGTAAAATACTTGCAAGCAATTATAATTTGTCCTATTGGAATAGGATATCGTACAAATTAAGAATTTGAGATTAACTTCTAATAATAAAAGTCAACTGAAAGGAGCCCAAAGAAAATTGGAATAACTTGGGAAACACGAGTTGGGCAACCCCGAATAGTACGTGAAGCTGACCCAAATCAAATCAAATTTTACAAGCCTACCAATAATAAATGTCTTTTTACAAGTTAATTTATTGGTTCTCTCACCGGGCCGTTCCATACAACCTCAATTGGCCCATCTCAAACAGGCCCACACGGGCTGCTTGCTAGGTCCCCTTTCACTGATGTGTTTCTAGTAAAATTACTTTGGAAGGTATTGTATCTCTCTTTTTAGTTAATTTCATTCAAAAAATGTGTAGAAAGTCCCATTTTAAAGTTCTCCTTGTCCAAAATAAATCAGGACCAGTCCTTGTGTGGACCCTCAATGATCCAAAAGGTGAATCACTCACCGGGCCATTTTCTACGAACCGAATTGGGCCAACCACATTTTTAGCTTGTGGTCTTGGTTTGTGGCCCAAGATATGAGTTTTGGGCGTAATTCATGTTTTTATTAGCAATATCATTTATGCTAAGCTGAGTTTTTCAATTGATTTTATCTCATAAAATCTAATTTTGATAAAATCTAAGATCCTTAACTGATTTTAGCAAAATTAAATTTTATATCATAAAATTATTTGGAAATCACCTTTTATCAAACCTAGGTTTTATCAATTGGAAAAATAATGTGATTTTATCACGTCTCCAAACAAAACTAGATTTTATCAAAATTAGATTTTCTCTCATAAAATAAATTGGAAAACTTAGCCTAAATAAGACATATACGTGTTTTTTCTTTTGGACTGTGGCCTAAACGGTTTTTTGTGGTTCCAAATTCTTTTGAAGCCGAATCCAAAAAAATGAAAAAACACAAACTTGTAATTTCCATAACGAGCCAAGTCACTACATCCCCGTATAACTTCAATTGTGGCCCTCTGAGTCTTCATTTTGAAATCGGAACTGTTTATTTTTTGAGGAATGTTGAGCACATTACAAATACAAAAAATTATGATCATCGGAGATTGACAGGTATACAACTGAGACAAAAGCTGTCTTACGGTGTATTTTCCAAATAATATTGACCATCGATATAAATGGTATTCGAACATATGACTATCAATATTCAATTAATGTGATTTTTTTTACAGATATCAATATTCAATTAATGTGATTTTTTACAGATACCATATGGCTACCAATATTCAATTGATGTGATTTTTTTCTGATTGATCTACTCAACAGCTCCGACAAATTATGAAAATGTATTGACTCGAGTCATTAGGCCCAAATAAAAAAATCGCCATAATCGGTTTGCTTCAATTCTAGACTGAACCAATCGGAAACCGATTTCACCCTCTTTTGTAGACTTGCAGTAGAACAAGAGGGGAGAGAGAGAGAGTGAGAGAGAAAGGGAGAGATTAGAATCAGATCGAAGCGGCAGAAACTTAGAATTCATCTGATTTCAGTGCATTCTGTGTGTGTATATATACATACATATGTTCATATACGTATAATAATGGCGACAGCACTAGCGCCGGGTTTGTCGAGGAAGCTGAAGAAGGTGTTGGAGACGAGGACGGACACACCGGATCTGCTTGCGTCGCTCAACACTCTCTCCTCATTCTACTCCGACAACAACCCCCACGCACGACGTAACCTTCGATCCACCATCGAGAAGCGATCTCTCTCCATCAACCACGAGTTCCTCCTAGCCTCCGATGCCGCCCAACAGGTTAAAACCCTCTCTCACTCTCTCTCTCCAAAACTCTCTTTCTCGCCATTGAAAATGATTTTGATTTGGAGTCATGTGGTGTTTTGGTTTGTAGGCTCTGGATCGGGTTGAGGAGGAGGTCAATGCGCTTGCCGATTGCTGTGACAAGTAGGATATGATGATCTTTTTGTTTATGTTTTTTGCTTGATTTCTCTGGAATAATATTTGTATTTATTGTTTTGATTGATGTAATGTTCGTATGTGTTACGTGTTCGATGTTGTAGTTTTTGGACTGCCTAATTATCACAATGTAAAACGGAATGATAACTGCATTGGATGATACAAGTGCTCTTTTCCTTCTTTTATGTTAGGAATACCTCAAGATCATGGCTACTAGACATTTAACATTTTCTAGGATTTTGGTGTTGGAGAAGCAGAATCTTGAGGATTTGTATGGGTACGCTGGTATGGTAGGAAACGTCGGAGAATTTGAAATATCTTAATCCAATTTTGGAACTATCTGGATCGGAGTTCAGGAAATGTTGTTCTATGGAGAATGGATATCTTGCTGAAGGCCACGTACCAGTGTAGGACATGGGTACTCTCGTGACACTCCGCAGTCTAGTGTTTTGTTAGTAGTGTATGCTATTATGGCTAAGAAGCATGGGCTCATTTACCAGCCTCAAGTCCGTGCCTGACCCGTGTCCGACACGGACGCCGCACGAGTCTCTTCAGACACGTGTCGAACACGACTAAATAAGTGTCCAATTTTTTAATTATATCTTTGTTTCTTGAACATGTAGGGGACGCTCTTGGGACAAGACGACAAGTTAAGGACACATTAGAGGTGAAACTGTAATTTTTAGAACTTGGTTCAGAGTCAAACTTTTGTAGATATTTAGGTCATGAATACATATACGGTGACCGTTAATTTGTATCTTCATAATTGTAATACTAATGGAGTAATGGTGGGTTTTATCTTAAGTGATAGAAATGATGTTTTTGGTCTTTGATATAAATTCCTAAGATAGCTTTATAATGCAAAAATATATACAGGTCGTGTCCACACGTGTCCGTGTCCTTGTTTTTAAAGAAATGCCATGTCGATGTGTCCGTATCGTGTCAGGTCGTGTCGTGTCGTGCTTCTTAGTGTTAGGGTGTTTAAAAGCAAGGTCAATGTTGATGTATGCTTGCAGTGTACTCTGGTGATATTGATGGAATTACTTGCCTTGCAAAGGAGTATGTGGTTCGATTGTACGTTCCCTGATTGTTATTGGATGGGACTTGGGAGAAGGGGATGTTGGGTGGAGTCGCATTTAGTCCAGTTTGCAACATTATAGTAGCATTTCTTTCTTTTGAGCTCTTCCCACCGCCTTATGTCAGGTAGCAATTTGAAATCATTCAAGTTGGTAAAACTGCAGGATTGCAAAGGCTTTGAACAGTTGTAATGCTACCACGGGGGATATAATCAGTACAACAGAGAGGCTAAAACAGGAACTTGAAATTACTACACAGAGACAGGAGATTGTCTCTTGTTTCCTTCGTGATTATCAACTTTCTAATGAAGAGGTATGAGTCCGATTCTTTGACGATGTATATGTCTCCTCCTCTTACTGTTGTGATAAACACTCCTTATGCTTACTACATGTTCTTAATGGTAATGGTGGTTCACTGTATAGATAAATGCGCTGAGGGAGGAAGACCTGAATGAAAATTTCTTTAAGGCTCTTTCTCATGTCCAAGAAATTCATGCCAACTGCAAAGTATTGCTCCGGACCCATCATCAGGTAATCTCTTGTGCTCTCATTTCTCTAGGTAGGATCTTGCAATTCGCAACAGCATGATTTTTGTTCTTTTTGATTTGAGCTTGTGAGGGGTAGTGTTAAATGATTCTCATCTTGTTTCCGCTTCCTGTCTTTTGCTCTATTTTTTTTTATTCATCTTAAATTGTTTCATTAAACATCAGGTGATGAAGTTTACATGCTGAGACCCTCACTTGGCTATATCACTTGTAGTAGTAATCAAATGCATTCATGTTTTTAGAATAACCTTGGATGACAATTTATAGTTTGTCTCATGTACCATCTTCTCATGCCACCACATGGTCAATAACTAGCATGTATTTGTTACAGTTGAGAATATCATTATTTTAGGCTAGTTCTCTTCTTCTTCTTTTTTCCATTGGAGAAGTATCTGAAAACATATCACCATAATTTAGGTTTTTTATTTTTATTTATTTCTATAAGCTCATCAAGAACCTTAATATCCCTCATGCACAGCTTCACTTCCACTTTCCCACTCGAAGCAGATGATTGCTTTATTTTGATCTACTGGATAATTCAGGACTTTAGAAATAATATGTCGTCATATTTTTTGCGAATTCATGACTGTCAGATCATATTATAGAGATCGATCTTCTGGTAAATTTTTAATAAACAAATTACTCTTCTTGTTATGGTACATGGGGGTAAAGAACCTTACCTTTCCTTTCCTTTTCCAGAAGATTATTAGGATGAAGCTCTCGTTGTTTACTAGTTGCACCCCTTTTGGTTTGTATAGTTTATATTGATTTACAATATACTAATTGATGCATTTGTTTTTGCACAGAGATTTATAGCATACTCAAACTAGTAAAGGCTTTTGAATTGAACAGCTATGATGCCCACTAATTTAGGAGCAGCATTGTCTTTGTAAGATAAGATCTTTGCAGAAAAATAAAGCTATTTACCCATAACACACTTTAGATTTCTTCAATAATTGGATCCCTACTTTCTGCAAGCAGTCAGTGTCCACAATGAGTTTTAACGGTAGCTGAGTTTACCAGTTGTGAAGCTTTTAACCTTTGGTTCATGGTCTTCTACTTTTGTTGGTTGGAGATGTTTCTTTCTTTGGTTTTCCGTCTCCGGAGACATGACATGGAATTCACCCGTGTGTCCTTTTCAGCGTGCAGGTTTGGAGCTCATGGATATGATGGCTGTGTACCAAGAAGGAGCCTATGAGCGCCTGTGCAGGTGAGCTTCTGTTGATGACTAGACTCTTAAAATATTTTCTATTCCTTTCACTGGTATTCATTGCATGGCTTGCTAGTGTGTTGTTCCAAAAAGTACCAATGACCTGTAGATTATGTGGAGAACATTTATGAAACTAATCACATTCTAGCCCTGATCTAATTACTTATCTAGATTGCCACTCGGGCTTTGTTTTGTTGGTGAACTTCGAAAAGAACCTGCTTATATTAATGCATTTAGTTGGGACTTGGTTTCAAATCTAGTAATCTACCATGTCAACAAGCTATTGTCGCAGAAGCTTGAATTGATAGAGAAAGGTTAATTTGAGTGCATATAGTTGTATATCGGTAGAGAGACACTTTGCTTCTTCCTTTCTCATTATTTCTTTTCGTGCATGTAGTGTCTATATTTTTTTTCTTTTGATATGCAATTAATGGGGTTTCCATAGATAAGGCATCTAGGTAACGCCACTTGCTTACAAAACTTTCAAAACCAAAAACAAAATGAAAAGGCCTAAAATTAGAAAGGTCGCATTACACCTGCATATGAAGACAATCCATGAAATCTTATAGAAAGTCCAAGACCAGAGGGGCCACCACACCGTAGACCCAAGAAAGCAGGATGATCAAAGAAAGAGAAGTCATAGCAAGTACAATCTTATGAGAAGGTAACTTGCATGGCCAAGTCTTGAGTCAACTGGACCTATTTTTTTGCTTTTTAATAAAGAGAGACAAACTTGAACCGACGGCATAAAATAAAAAGCTCTCTCTTCAATTTTTTCTTTCTGTTACCTTGATTTTTTGTAGTCAATTGTATTTTGGCGACTTCGGAATGACAAGTTTATTTCTTTGTCAGCAGGAATGGTTGTTTGCTTCCTCTTTAGTTTTGCCTTTTCTGGATACTCCATTTGAGTTTGTCAAATTAGTTCAATTTAGTCCTTGTGGTCTTCGCAAGTTACTCTTTTTTGACTCCTTGGCCACTTCATCTAGGTGGGTTCAGGCAGAGTGTAGGAGACTTGGTGACACTGATAACCCAGAAGTCAATGAACTTCTGAAAGCAGCAGTTCGCTGCCTAAAGGAAAGGCCTGTCCTTTTCAAGTATTGTGCAGAAGAGGTAGTTCTATTATGGAAGCTGTAAATGTTGAGTAACTCAGTTTTATACATATCCTATGTTGTTACCTAACACTCTATACACATCCATTTTCACCATAAAGGTTGCAAATATGAGGCATAACGCCATGTTTAGAAGGTTTATAAGCGCTCTTACTCGTGGAGGACCTGGAGGACTGCCTAGACCCATTGAAGTACATGCTCATGATCCCTTACGTTATGTTGGTGACATGCTTGGGTGGCTACATCAGGTGTGAACCCTTTCCTCCTTTTTCCCCCCTCATTTGTATCTTCAATCTTATGAAAGGTGGTATTGTTTATTTGTTTTAGTTATTTAAGATTTGTTGTTTCCATTTAGCAGAATTTTATGTTTTTCTCTTTACTTGCAGGCCTTGGCATCTGAAAGAGAACTAGTCCTTGTGTTGTTAGATCCAGATGCAGTGGTTGATACTGGCCCAACTGCACGCCGATTCTCCAATGCCTTCGAGAGCAATTCAGGAAAGACTGAAACTGACTTGATGTTTGTTCTAGACAGGATCTTTGAAGGAGTTTGCCGGCCGTTTAAAGTTAGAGTTGAACAAGTTTTGCAGTCGCAACCCAGTATTATGATATCATACAAACTCACTAACAACCTGGAGTTTTATAGTTATACTGTAAGTTGAAGGATAATCTTCTGATAGATGAATTACTTGTCTTGTGGGCGTTTGTTTGCGTGTTTAACTCTTTGTTTTGTACAGATATCAGATTTGTTAGGTAGAGAAACAGCCCTTTGTAACACCCTTTGGGCACTGAAGGATGCAGCTGAAAAAACATTCTTCGACATTCTGAAGACTCGAGGAGAGAAGCTTTTACGATATCCTCCACTTGTTTCGGTTGATCTTTCTCCTCCACCGGCAGTGAGGGAAGGAGTGTCAGTGTTGCTTGAAATAATTCAGAATCATGACAGCATGATGGTTCCTGCATCAGGAAAGAAGCCTGTCTTTGATCCAGTGATTGCTGCCTTACTTGATCCTATTATACAGGTATTTTGTGCTTCACATTTTGTAGATTTTCTTCCTTCACTTCGTGGCCCTACTCCTAGTAGTCTAATGCTACATCACGGGGTCGGTATCAGAAATGTTTTTAGAGTACTACTAGATTGCCAAGAAGTACGGACAAATCTATAGGCCTCACGTATCTGTGTCCGACACGTGTTGGTGACCGACACGACACTCTCCGGACGCGTGTAGGACATGCTTAAATACTTGTCTACTTTTACTCGTCTTCTTTTAATTCAAACACATTGTAGATACTCTAGGACACGTTGGCAAAATTCTTAGAACATGCTAAGGACACATAAAAGATTAAAATCTAATTTTTAAAACTCGGCCATGAGCACTGATGTATAGTTCATGTATATATGCGGACTGCTAATTTATCTTCATTGTATTGTTCTTAAATGTGGTAGAAAAATAAAGATTTTGTCACGTATATGAATTCTTCACATACCTCTATAATACAAATACAATTTATATTCGACGTGTCCCTAACGTGTCCGTGTCCTAATTTTTGAAGAAATAATGTGTCCACGTGTCCGTATCGTGTCATGTCCGCGTGTCCGTATCGTGTCGTGTCCGTATCCTGTATCCGTGTCCGTGCTTCTTAGCTAGATTGTATAGACTTGCTAAAAGGAAATTCACATCCACGGTAATAAAGTTTTCACACAGTGGTATTCGTTGGAAGTTGAGAAAATGTTTCATTGCTGTTAGGAAACCCCACTTCTTTGCAAAATACTTTAGGTCATTATTTCCACAAACAGCAGTAAAACAGTTTTTACTCTAGTTAATAACTTAATGGAATCTCTGCCAGTCTTGTGTACTTTCTTTGTCTCAATTGTCAACTACTATGGAAGGATGTTTGATAGGTTTGCAGTAGCTTAGAGACCTAGCTCTCTGATGAATGGTGGAAGGAAAATGTTTTCTGGCTTTCAAGCCTTGTATGCTGTCACCTGGTGTGCATCATCCCAGATTTCTTTTTGGTACAGTTTTTCGAGAAAACCTGTGGGCCCCTAAATTGTCGCATATTATAATCTTGGATTACAAGCACCTATAGAAATTAGGATAGTTTTTGTATCATGAGGTGACAATCCTTTCAAATGGAATTTTTTCTGAGTCCACTCAAGTAATCATGTCTTGGACATATTGTGATGCAGGTACAGTGTCCAATGGGATACTGAGAAGTCAGGACATTGTTTCTCTATATGATTTTTAGATAAGCACATGTTTAGAAGCTGTCGGTTGAACTGGTCACTCTATCTTTTGCACGCTAGGTTGAGTTTAAAGCTATAATAACCAAGTCTCCTTGGTACATGTGCTTTCCTTGTTCGGCTGAATATGGACTTTGATTGTACGTTTCTTATTGTTGCAGATGTGTGAACAAGCAGCGGAGGCACACAAGTCCAAAGGAGCCATTCAGTTGTCTAGAAGAAGTAGAACAAGTTCTGACCCAGGCCAATTGAGTAAACCATCCGTTGATGCAATTTTGTCAAACAATGGCTCTGCAGCTACATCTCAGGTTTGCACGTGTTTGGGCCTTGCTTTCTTTCTGTATCTCCAGTCCAGGCTTTTGGTTTTTCAGTGCTTATGCTGGAACTTATTTCAGTTTAGGGTATCTGCACCTTTGAGAGGGGTCAGATTTCAGATTTCTCGTGTTCAGAAGAAGAAAAAATTGTTTCTGGTCTAGCCAGCATGTGATGCATATGGCATTTTTTTTATGATTCTATGACTGAACCTGTGCTTACAAGTTCAATTTGACTTTTGAATCCCAAGTTATCCTTGGTCGTTTTCATTTGGAAAATTCCTCATTTCCCCAAGTTTTCTCATATCCCTTTTCGTTATGCTAAATTTCTGCAATATTCCATGCCATTCACAGGTAATCCCACTTCCACTTTTCTCTTTCCCTCCCCGTCATAGCTAGTTTAGAATTACTGATCTCTTTTTAGCTGGTTTTCCCTGAACTTGATTAGGAGTACTTTTTAAACTTGTCGCGATCTTCGTGGGATGAAATGTTGGTGTAGTTGCAACGATCTCTGATCTATGTTGTGCGTTTGTTCGTTATCCAAAGACAATGTGATTGTCATCCATGTATTGGCAAACTGACTTGGACAAAACGATGTGACTTTGCGTTATAATGACACAATTATTGATTTTGAACATTGATCTTATGTGTATTTTTGTTCGTTGCCTGTAATCTTTATAATCCAATGTATTGTCGGTCCCTGCAGACAAGTGAAACACCCTCCAAGATTTTCCTCATCAACTGCTTGTGTGCCATCCAACAACCCCTACTCCGACACGAAGTTGCATCCGAGTATGTGAAAAAACTCGGAACAATGATCGATAACCACATGAACGGTCTTGTGGACAAAGAAGTCGATGCTATCCTTAGAAGATGCAGTTTGTTGAACAAGATGCCTCGCTTCCTCAACTCATTCAACGGTCAGGAAAAAACCCCATTGGCAGAGACAGAGGAGACGTCTCCATCCGCTCTTTCAGAGTGTTTGAAGGCTTTCTTTGGGCTTATTTTAGGAAGCGAAAGTTCTCTACCAGAGTTTGAGCAGATTCAGGTACCACAGTTGCGGTCCGAAACTTGTACCCAAGTGGCTAAATCTTTGGCTGAAGCTTATGAACTTATTTACAAGGCGATCATGGATCCGGAGAATCGATATCCGGATCCCAAGTCCCTAGCTAGGCATCCCCCTGATCAGATAAGGACCATTTTAGGAATTTA
Organism: Vaccinium vitis-idaea; assembly: GCA_963854785.1. NCBI lineage: Eukaryota > Viridiplantae > Streptophyta > Magnoliopsida > Ericales > Ericaceae > Vaccinium > Vaccinium vitis-idaea. The sequence goes on from OY978215.1 coordinate 47,198,854, forward strand.
AGATTCTATTGTCAATATTCTTCCCTGATTATAACCCAGGTCCCAGGTTATAAAATAAAGATTCTACAGACAAAAAAAAAAAAAAAAGCTTCTATTTTTTGTCTCAACTCATGGTAATATGTTTGTTGTACCCTGCCAAGAATAATTTTTCTGTTTCACGTTTTGTTTATATAATTTTATATAATTCTTGAAACTGATTTTTCCAGTTGCTATTGTTTTTCTGGGACTGGTTTGGTGAGCTTGCTTCTGCAATTAAGGACATGTTAATGACGCGCAAACATTTCTTTATGCATGTCTCTCTCTCACTCTCTCTCTCTCTCTCTCTCTCTACATAGATATATATATATATGTGTGTGTGTGTGTGTATGGCCATATATACCTAATACTATCTCTCTTTTTTTTTTTTTTTGAGCAAGCAAAATCATCCCAGATATATATAAACGAAAAATAAAGGACACTACCGGTCCACAAGTACAAAATAAAAAACAACAAAAATACATGAAACAACGTCGGATTTGGACCCGTTGGAGGGTGGATAGACTGTGGGACCAAGCCAAGATGCTTACTCCCGCTGCAAAGGCCAGATCTAGACCGGAAGATTGGAACCTAATATCTAAATACTGGGAAAATGAAAGAAAGAGTTATCGGAGTTGTAATTACTTAAATGCCCTAAATAATATCAAAAAAAACTGTCAGTCTGTAACCGGTATCAATGGTGAGTTTTTGCCCGGTATTTTTAGCCTATAAGAAGGACGCCAGTGGCGAGACACGTGGTGAGAGGTTTGTTTGGCAGTCAATTTTTACTCTAACAAGTAGCACACGGCGGCGAGGGTACGAAACACGAAAAAATGGATGACGACCTTGTCGTTTGCTTGTTTGGGACCCATGCATCTTCTGCAAAACAACAACATGACAGAGCTCCATCCAAACGGGGTCCCTACCCTGGAACAAGACACAATATATATAGTCCTATAAAATGGATTTGTTGGCTTGCAAATGAAGGATAAAAGCAAGCCAGCCTGACGGACCAACCAATTCATTTCATCCACCCGTTTGTTTCATCACCGCTCATCAATTCTAGCCCTCCCGTAGTTATAAAAAGCTTTTACTGTACCTCTAGAGAGAGAGAGAGAGGTGGAGCCACCGTGATGGCGGCGACGGAGGTTGTTGGTGGCGGCGGCGGAGAAATATGGAAAGCGCACACGGCACTGGCACTGGTACAAGTGTTCAACGGAGGTTACCATGTGATTACGAAAGTAGCTCTCAACGTCGGTGTAAACCAATTCGTCTTCTGCGTCTTCCGCGACGCCCTTGCGCTTTCAATTCTCGCTCCTCTCGCCTATTTCCGTGAAAGGTCCAGTTTCTCTCTCTCTCTCTCAAATTCTTTATCGATCATTGTTTGCTTAATTGCTTTTCTTGTCGAAAAATTGGTTGATGATTAACTATCGATTCGCTTTTTGTTTGCTTCGATTTCATGCTTTGAATCCTCTCATAGAAGATCCCGGAAACCAGTGAGTTATCCGGAATCCGACAATTTGTGTGTGGATGATGCCCTTTTCTTTTGCCTGTGCCCTGTATGTTCTTTCTTCTTTATTTTCTTGTCTAATTATTAAGTGGTCCCGGGCTATGGTCATGTGGTGTTTTGGGACACTTCACACCATTCCTTCTCGTAAGATTCAGGACTACGTATATGAATATCACATAAATGTGGGAACCGGGGGCCTTGAAGTTCAGCGAATGAAGTGTGCTTTCGACGGTCGAAATTTAAATAAAACTCTTCATGGGATCGTCATAAGCACATTTGGATGGCCCACATTGCGTTGCATGGTATGCACCATCCCAGCTGCCATAAATATGTGGTGTAGGATTCACGACTTTTCGTGGAATTCGACAATTTATGTGGGGAGATAATGCCATTTTCTTTTGCCTGTAGTTCTTTTTCTTTTGTATTTCTTTGTTTTCTTGTCTAATTATTAAGTGCTCCCGAGGACGGCCACGTAGTTATCCGGTTGATATTTTGTTTGTTGTCCATAAAAAAATGACACCAGTTCACATAAGACAACGATTTATTGATTACTTACAACCTTAGAGCATCTCTCTAATGAGTGTTTTGGTATCCTGAAGACGAGAATTTTAAAATATTCTTTTCAACAACTTACTCCTACTTGAGATCAATAAGTTTCTTTAATTTATGGAAAACGTTCAAGCCTTTTTTTGGGAGAAAAAAATGTTTCTAAGTCGGAGTAGCAAATGTAAGGATCCGGGGACCCCAAAGCACTACAGGATTGTAGTCCCCCAATCACAACCATCCGTTTGCCAATCAACGGTCCGGATTATTTTCAACACACTCTTTTAACTAGTGTTGTTATGCGTTAGTGAGATAGTGCTAGCTAGGGGAGGTACTAACTGATAAGCGAGACGAGAGAAAGGGGAGACTTGGAAGATGCAAGGAAGAAATAGGAGAGATAATGAGACAGAAGGGAGGGGCCACATCTCCAACACACTCTTTAATTACACCATTCAAATTGAGCAATGCTACAAACACAGATAGATGTATACAGATTCAAACATATTTGGTACCATCCGATGCACTGGTGTTGAGTCCAGGCACATGTTTTTCCGAATTTGTGCATATCAACAATCCATGTCTGGCAATTTTTGCTAGAATTTCCAATCATCAATCTCTAAACTTAAGCTTTTAGATGAGTTCGTGGTTAACAATGTTATATGGTATCAGAGCAAGCAATAGATAATGTGTTCGAATTTCACTGCCTACTTGATAGTTAAATTCTTGCATGTGTTTAGCCCGCTTATGGACGAGAGCTTGACAACACATGAGGGGGTGTGTTAAGGATATAAAAGTTTCCCCTCTCTCTAATAACTTAAACTTTTAGATGGGTACGTGGGTGGTAAACAAGTTTTAAAAGCATCCAACTCGAAATCAATCGGCAACGAGTGGAGAAGTAGTTCAGGCTTATATATTCAAAGGTTATCATTAACCAATGTGTGGCAAGCTTTAACACTCCCCCGCACATGGAGAGGTAACACTTCAAAATATATGTCTTCTAGTGCATAGGGTGTCGACACGGAGCTGGAAAAAAATTAAACTATCTAATGTTGTGCCTGTTCGATATATCGGGTCGAAAAAAAGCTAATGTGATTTTTTTTTTTATCATTTATTTTAAACGGCACAACGCTACTACTCTTAAATGAATGTATTTGTACTTTGATGGGGACTCAAAAGTAGTATAATTTTTGGAGTAATGGAGAAAAGAAGTAAAGTGTATTTAATAATTGCAGCCAGGCAAACCTATAGAACACAAATTGATTAGGGAATCAAATAGATTGAAACTCGAAAGGGTCAATACAGCTGGTTGAAATGGTCCCCTTGAATTTTAATAATAGTGCTATGGAGACGCGTTCAACTATGTGTGATTCTCTTATGCCTTGGGGCATATATATAGATTTGTCCACTTGTTATCGGGTCGGGGTTAAAATTAGTCGAGATACGTGTAAGTAGGGCTGCAAACGAGTCAGCCGAGCCGAATTTTACTGTATTCAGATTTGTTTATTAAGTTTATAACGAGCTCGAGTTAAGTGAAAACTTAATGAGCCGAGATGATTTAGTCTTGACTCGAGCTCGAGCTTGTTCAAGAGTTTTAATGAGTTGAGAAAAAAAAATACATTTTAAATACATTGGACGGTTCGGATTATGCAAAAACACGTTTTAAACCCTAAAACACGTTTTAAACCCTTAAAAACACCCAAAAACCTCCAGTCCTGAATCCTTGATTGAAAAGATAGTGTATTAAGATATCGAATTGGAATAAGAAGTTATATTATTTTATTCCTTTAAAAAGTAAATGAGCCTTATCAAGCCGAGCCGAGCCTTTGCCGTGTTTAGACTTGTTTGTTAAGGTTTTTAACGAATTTGAGCTCGAGCCGAGGATCAATAAAAACTTAATGAACCAAGTTCGTTCCAACGAGCTTTCTTTCAAGTCAAATCGAGCTGAGCTTACGAACAGCTTGATTCATTTGCAGCCCTACATATAAGCGAACCTGACATTAAAAAAGTTATAGCCAATTGGCTTCCAAACACAAGAAAAGGGCTCCGAGATGGGGACTGAAATCGACTGAAATTATTCTCCTTTTTTTATATTTTATTTGAATCTCTGATGTGTGGAATGTGGAAAAAAGAAATGAATTGTTTAATGGGTTTAAAAAGAATAAACAATCCAAAAATCTCATATATTTATATTCGACGTATGGAAAGTGCAAACAAATTTAAGTTTTTTATTTGAGGGAGGCTCGGACGTCGAGACGGCAATTGACCTTAGGCTCGATTTGGGACCAAAAAAAAAAAAAATTACTATTTACATTTTGATCACATATTTCTAAGCCTAATCGAGTCAAATAATGATAAATTTCAGCTTTAGCTCATTTATTAAACGAGCTTAAATTGAGGTCATTTTTCGTAGCCAAGTCTCTAACATAATGAAGAAAAACTGAGCCTAAAATTATAGTAGTACTTGGTTCATTTGCAGTCCTAAATTAATTATTCTTTTGACCAAGTTTACGCGTAGAATTAGATGAGTCACAAGGGCCACGAGGTTTGGCTAAGTAGGCATGGAAAAGACAGAAAGTAATAAGTCTTACATGTTCAAATCTCATGTAGACTAACCGTCCCATGAGAAAAGGAAAGTAAGTGTTATAGTGAGAATTTGATTGAAAAGTACTCCTTCTGTTCTTATTTTATAATCTCAATTAGCACTTTTTGTTGTCCTAAAAAAATTGTCCAACTCAATACAAAATGAGTACTAATATTTAATAAATTTCTTCTTACCCTTCCTTGTTTAAATTAGTGGTATCAAAATAGTAAGAAAAAATAATCCTTGAAGGGTAAAATAAGAAAAACATATTTTTAAAATTGCAATAATTCTATTCCTTTATTTTGTTAGAATCCCAAAAAAGACCATTAGACGGGACGGAATTGAAATCTAAACTTTGAATTTTTTTTTTCATACGTCATTCTTAATCTATTACACGGTCGTTAACTTTATGATCGTGTAAACGCAAACGGTCTTAACTTTACCGGTCCGGATTTTTTTTTAAAAAAACGTAGAATTAAATGGCACAAAAATTGTAAATGATCCCACTTTGGGACTTTGACTCGGAAGTTTTAAGGAAAAACGAACATGGAAAAAAATTGAAAGCACAGAAAAATCTCCGAATCCAAATCCGGCAAATTGCATTGCTTCATCCATACTCCGATTTCTTTCCATTTTAACTAATTATACTGTATCCTCCATCTTCAGATTCGACTCCATAAACCCTCAGATCAGTATATACGCGTTGAAAGATACATATATATAGCGAGAGAAAGTAGAGAGGAGGAGAGAGAGGACTGTGGAATATCGGTGATGGCGGCGGCAGGGGGTGTGGTCGGAGGAGAAGTGAGGAAGGCGCACATGGCAATGGTGGTGGTGCAGCTGTGCTACGGCGGCTACCACGTCATCGCCAAATTGGCTCTGGACGTCGGAGTTAACCGGCTCGTTTTCTGTGTCTTTCGCGACCTCCTCGCCCTCTCCATTCTCGCTCCTATCGCCTATGTACGCGAAAAGTCCGTCCTCTCTCTCTATCTCTGTGTGTGTGTGTGTGTGATTATATATATGGGTCTATTATTTTTTTTTTTGTGAGTGGATTTAGATTCCAGCGCGTTTTAGGGGTAATCTGATGAAGAAATTTGCTGGGTTAGATTTCAATTTTGCTTGAAATGAAGGAATTGATGCTGAAATAAAGCCACGAACTTTAACACCTATGAATCAAATCTCTCTCTCTACATGTGTGTGTGTGCATTTATGCACTTCATGTTCAATGAGTCTATAGTGGTGCAAATACAATTTTAGTTTGATTCTTTGCAGTAATCCCTTTTGTGAGTGGATTTAGATTCTAACTCGTTATAGACAATCTGATGAACAAATTTGAGTGGTGAGATTTTAAATTCCCGCATGCCTGTTGAAGAATGATACAAACTTTGACACCCTATGAATATAATTTTTTTTCTTTTCATTTTTGCAAGTTTTTATAAGTAATTTTGTAATTTTATTTCTGCCATTCTGCTTCGCTTTTGTTAATCTGATCCACCATTGTACAAATGTAATGTAATGATGGTTTCTCTGATTTGTACATTTTTCCTTGCTAAAGAGTTATTGAATTAGGTGACTGAGTTTTTCTTTTATTCATTCGTAATCCATTTGGCTCCTCAACTAACATTTGTGGAAACTGGCAGTGGCTATATGCTTGTCTTGGACACATTAAACAAACTATTGATACTGCTGTCGTTTTATTCTGTATGTCTACCTATGGGAGATACGGTGTAACCATTATAAAACAAACTATTGATACTGCTGTAGTGCTGTCATTTTGTTCTGTATGTCTACCTATAGGAGATAGTGTAACCATTCTAATTTTGTCACAAAAGTGCAATATTTTGAAAAGCTTCTTGTTTCATGTCTGCAGAAGAGTTAGACCGCCTATGACTCGAGGGCTCCTCATGTCATTCTTCTTTCTTGGACTAACTGGGTAAGTTTAACGCTCAGTAACTTCTCAATTCAAGTTTTCTAGACATTTTATAGGACGTTCTGACTGACAGGATATCCTACTAATCCAATATGTTTGGTTGTTTTGTGTGTGAAATAGGATATTCGGGAACCAGCTATTATTTCTTCTTGGTCTTGGTTTCACAAATCCAACTTATGCTGCTGCTATTCAACCTGCAATACCTGTCTTTACCTTCATATTAGCTGTAACAATGGGGTCAGTTGATAAATTCCTACCCTCTAATTTACGCGATCCTGCCTCTCTCTCTCTCTCTCTCTCTCTCTCTCTCTGCACGCGCGCACTGATGTCTGACATTGCAATTGCTGGTTTAATATGATACGCAAATCTTTTTTATGCAGCACAGAAACGGTGAATCTTCTCAGAACTGAAGGTCAGGCAAAGATCGGGGGTACACTCATATGTGTTTTAGGTGCCATATTGATGGTTCTATTTCGAGGTCCAGCCTTGATTGGGTACAAGGAGTCAGATTTTGCAGCGAATAATGAGATTAGTGCCAAGGGTCAACCAGAGCCTGCTGGATGGTTGATGTCTGGTTTTATGGAGTTTGGAATTGACCAATGGCACCTTGGCGTGTTGTGTTTAATTGGGAACTGTATGTGCATGGCTGCCTATCTAGCCATTCAGGTATCTGATAATTTATTTCATTTCCCAGAGTTTAATAGTCTATTTCAATGGTAAAATGGTAGAATGAAGTGAAAATAGACTTGGTAATTCCTTATAAGGTGAATAACTCTACTAGAATAGTAGTTGGTTTACTATTTGATTGCTTCATTCAACATGTAACATGAGAACTGGTGGTTTTAAACTTCCAATAAAATCTGAGTGTGTTCAATCATGTGAGTGAGTTGAATTAGGAGTATTGTGAAAAATATCATCAAGCAGTAATAGTGCATCGCTACATTTTTATATGCATAATAATATCATGTATATGGCATTTGTCAGGTTTCAATTGCTGAAAAACGCAACTGGCAATATGGATAGAGAAAATCAAAGTGATCATATTTTCAATGTGATTTGTGTGTGTGTGAGTGTGTGAATTGGTATACATTTGCATATTTCCCAATGTTCTTGTCCTCTTTCTAAAAGACATTCTGTGTCCTGATTTTCTTGAGTACAAATGGCTAGACGCCTTTTTTTTTTTTCACTACAACTCAAAAGATGCAGCCTGTGAAAGTTATTATGTACCAAATTGCCTTCTGAGGAAAAACTGGTGAGTCCCTTCGCCTTCATGCCTCATCTTGCCTCTCTCTCCCTATAGAGACATCCATCTAAATGAATTCTCCATAAGTTGATATACTTTGTGGGCATTCAAAATGACAAAGAAGGTGTACTCCTTTTCAAGTAGGGTTTCAAACCACTCACCTCTGAGTCATCCCCAAAGGCTTCTTTATCCACTGCAATTCTCAATAGATTTGGGAATTAAATTTCAGATGGCAGGCACACGCAAAAAAACACATATAGAATATCACATCTTGCCTTTCCCAAGTATGTAAAAATACAATTACGCTATTGCAGAATGCCTACCTTTTTATCATGATCTTCAAGAGGCCTAGCTGGTAAGACTAGGGGACCTCCATTCAGTACCCAAATTATTAATTTGATGACCTTAAATTGGCTGAGAACCTTCTGGTTCTTGAATGTATTTGAGGACTTATATTTTTGGATTTTTGTTTGAGTGGATTTTGTGTGATCACCCCCTTCTTGCCTATTAGCCAGTGAGGATTGGTGTTCCCTCTTTTCAGCTTTCGTATTCCAATGATTATACTTGGAAGCAAAATGTGATCTAGCATTGTTTTAGTATTATTTTTTTTTAAGCCAAATGATGTAGCTACAGTAGAACAAATAGAAAAGCTGCGTACCACTTCACGAGCAAGTCTGTAATGAGCAAAACATTAATAAGTTAATTTTTTCGGGATCATAATTGCAATGTATTTCTCACTGTGTACCCTGGGGAAAAAATTTTGTATTGAGACTTGAGAATTAAGGAAACTTGTTCTTCTAAAGCGATCATGTGTTTTTAGATGAGTTTGTAACGTCGGTTAACGGATCATGATTGCTCCTATGATCCTATTAGACTGTGTGGTCATCCTTGTGGAGTTGAGGGACTAAGTGACGACTAAGTACTAATACATGCATAAGCATGCCAACAAGAGGATCGACTTGGCGCTAAGATACTTAAGGTGATGGTTGCTGTTTGTAAGGTGTTTGTGGTGAAGTATGCCTGCTTTATCTGTGATGTTTCCCTTTTTAGATAGATGTTTCAGAAAGAATATACAATTATCAACTGCAAAGCATCTTTGGCCAAATCCGAGCTCAAAGGTTTTGAGAAAGTAAGGGTTAGAAGGCCTCGGATACACCAGGTTTGGTGTCTTCAAGGACCATCTGATGGTCCAGTCAATCACGGAACGAGAAGTTACGTTTTCAGAAGGAAAGGAGGAGGAAGAAGAAGTTATCTACGTCGCAAACTTGGTTATCCTTATATGCCTTTGCTCACATTACCAATGGTCCCCGGACGACACGCATGCCCTATGCAAGAAACCAGGAAGTGGTTATTCAGGGGTGTGGTGTACGGAGATTCCTTTCCCTTTAGGATCAAGTGCATCGGTTTATGGGTCAATGAAGTGGTCCCCTCTCCTCTACTGACTAGGTGGAGCTTGGAGGAGCCCTGGGTCTCTCCTCTTCTCTGGTCAGTTCATTTTGAGTCTTTGACCTTGCCCATTCTGGGTACAGCAGCCCACTTTGTGTGCTGGCAGTATATCAGGTTCATTTTGATTGGAGGTTCTGGGAATTTTTTTGTTGATATCTGCGAATATGTATGAACCTGAAAATGTAGCTGGTTCTATTTGTTTGAATCCATATGAGACGTCTTTTGGGGATTCCATTTGTTCAACCAATTTTTATGCTTACTCTCGTATCAACTTCCTCTCCATAGGAAATGAACCCTCAACCTCACTGCACCAAAGTGCTGCTACATAACTGTTGGGCAACTTTTATGTTGTTCATAGTTGCACAGATTTAAATGAGTGGTCCTTTTCCTCCGTTTACTTGCTTATTGCAAGTATTGTTTTCCAGTTTTATCTGCAGCCATGTTTTAATGTCTTTTCTTATTTATTCATCTTATGATTTAATTTTATGTAAATTTCGCAATTAACGCTAGCATATGTGATTGACAACCCTCTTTTTCTATGGGAAATACTACTAAAGGTAATGTTGCAGTTATATGTGGGATTGCTTAGAGCTGATGTTGGATATTGTGGAGTTTGACCTATTCTGTAAAATCATTTCAGGCTCCACTTCTTGCAAGGTATCCTGCCAGCCTATCCGTGACAGCATATTCATACTTTTTTGGTGCTCTACTTATGGTCGTGACAGCTTTGTTTATGAATAACGAATCAACAGACTGGAGTTTGACCAAGTCTGAGATGTTTGCCGTATTCTATGCCGTAAGTATCTTTCTTCCTTCTTTGACTTTTTTTTTTTAAGTTGCTGTTAATCTCTAGTTAATTTCATACTTTGGTAGGTCAGCAATTCTGCTCAACAATTTCATTTCTTTACTCGTTCTTTGTAGTAGGAGTAACTTTTTTATTCCAATAAGTAATAAATATTCATTAGAAAGGCATCAAGGGGATGCCACCCATTTTCTATTCTTTCTTTGTAGTAACAAAATCGTGCAGCTCTGAAATTTTGCAGCGTGTTATCTTCTTTTTTTCACTTTAAAAAGTTGCAACCAGATAAGGGTTAGAATATATGCAGTCACCTGTAGTTTAACTACAATCTGAAGTTTCATTTAGATCTTACTCCTATGAACAGGGTGTGTTGGCCACTTGATTCCCTTTCTACCCTAACTCTGGGATGTTTACTAATAGGTCCAGATTGGGATCAAGTGCATGAGAGTTTTTCCATAACTTGCATAAGCTAGATTAAAATCAGATAAAATCAAAATTTACTAAAATCAACAGTTGATTTTCACAAATGAGGAAGCCAATCTTTGATTTTAGAAAAAAATTCTTCCTCATTTGCTAAAATCAACTAGTGATTTTAGCAGATTTTATCAAATGGGAAACTCACCTGACAGTTTGTGTCTATATCTGCTGACTGAGAATCTTGTTGAAAGGAAAAACTAGATAACAAGATTTTGACTATCCTTTGGTTTCACAGGGAATCGTTGCATCTGCCCTTAACTATGGACTTTTGACATGGTCCAACAAGATCCTGGGACCTGCTTTGGTTGCTCTTTATAATCCTCTCCAACCTGCTGCATCTGCCTTCTTATCAACAGTTTTCCTTGGGAGCCCTATTTATTTGGGAAGGTTTGCTCATTGCTCCTCACTCTGTAACACGAAAAAAATTTCAATGCCGAGTGGTGCCCGCTCGTGCACATCCGGCTGTTAAAAAATGCAACAGACGGCCCGGATTGAAAGTGCCGGATGGATTTTAAAGAAAAGGAAAAGTATGTCTTCATCCAGGCCATCCGTTGCATTTTTGGACGGCCGGATGTGCGCGAGCGGGTAGCACGTCAGCCATACCAGTGTTCTAAAAGAAGGTTTGGAAGGCCGAGTACTTGCCGCCTAGGCGCTAGAAGGCCCCTCGCTGACTAGCCCGACTAGACCAACTATTCCGAATAGTTGCCCGACTAGGCGCCGAGTACTCAGCTCTGGAAGCTAGAAGGTGCCCGACCGCCCTGGGAGCGCCTTGCGAGTTTTAGAAACTTGAGCCATACCCGCTCGTAGGGCTACAAACGAGCTGAGTCGAGTCGAGCTTCGCTGTGTTCAACCTTGTTTATTAAAATTTTACCGAGCTCGAGCTTGAGCTCGAACATAGTAAATAGTTAATGAGCTGAGCCAGTTGAAGCTTGACTCGAGCCCGAGCTTGTTCATGAGCCACCGACAAACATATATTTCCACTTGCATAATAGAGAGTTTTAATTGCGCATGTACATATGCCGTAAATATATGTTTAACCTACAAGAAAAAGGCTCTATTTCGAAATAGTGATACAATTAACTATAGTTTGAGTACTGTACATCAACATATTACTTTCAAATTAATAAGAAGCAATGTAATCTTCTTTTGTTAAAATAAAATGAGCCTTATCAAGCCTATCATGATAGTTTTTAAGCGTATTTATTAATTTTTCGCGAGTTTGAGCCCGAGCATACTAATGTTCAAGCTTGTTTATTAATTTTTTCGCAACTCGAGCTTGAGCTTAATAAAATCTTAACGAACCGAGCTCGAATGAGCCCAAAACAAGCCAAACGGGCGAACACCGAGCTATTCATGAATGGCTTGGTTCATTTGCAGCCCTACTTGCTTGGCACTGAAAAATTCCTCCTCATATACCTACTGTTTATTCCTTAAACATACTTGACTCTTGGCTTCCATTTGGCCAATGTCGTGTCTGATCAAAAAGAGATTCTTCAATGAAGTAGTTTCGTTAACCTCCGAACTTGATTTGGAACTAAAAACCCAGAATTTCTTCGGCAAATAAGCTTGAACTTTGGACTAATTACCCTTTTGTCTAATTTTACCGGTGGAAACAGCATTCTAGGGGGATCTTTTATTATCGCGGGGCTTTATTTGGTCACTTGGGCATCCTATAGAGAAAGACAGACAGTTATGGCGGTTCTCCCTGGTGTTTCAAGGCCATCTGATCAGCTACTTCACAGAGACTCGTCGCTCAACAAGATCCCGTACCAGTTGGGGCACATTTTCTCAGGGGCCTCTGTACCACCGAAGGTCGTAGACTGATGAGCAATATATAGGATTTTAATTTTTCTTCCCTCCTGTAATAACCTTGTAAGCAAATCATGCTGGGACATATACAAATTCATTCAGCCTGGCTCGTCTATTGGAACTGGCAGAAGCCAGCACAGAAAGCATGTTCAGTAGTAAAATAGTTTACCATTAACTTCATTTTCCTTTTGTTCCATCAGCTTCGAACCTTGTTTCATTCACATTTGTTAGAATCTTCAGTTTATCATCTCTCGAACCACCAAAACGCAACGGACGCCCTCTCATGAGAGCAGTACTCAGCCCCAGATTAGCAAGTCTTAATCTAAAACTTGGTTTTAGAACACAAACTATGTAGTAAAATCAACCGATGTCTCGCACATCGACTATGAAATAAAGAAGAGGAAGCAAAGGACTAGCAAAGTAGCAGCAAAAGCAACAGAAAACAAGAAGAAAATCACTGATGTCTCGCACATCGACTATGAAATAAAGAAGTGGAAGCAAAAGACTAGCAAAGTAGCAGCAAACGCAACAGAAAACAAGAAGAAAATCACTAAGATCTACGTTTGCAGGTTTGGGGGATGGTGCAGTGCACAAAATGCCCTGCATCGTGTAGTGCACCATCTGGTCGTTCATTTTGTCAATGCACGGCTTAGATTTAATCCGAGCAATGAATTGAATCCAACGTCCGTTGTTTGGATTAAATCCGAGCCGTCCATTGTCAAAATGGACGGCCGGATGATGCGCACTGCACCGTGTAGTGCATTTTCACGTTTTCAATGGACGATACCGGGCTAACTTGACATCAGTCTCCTCCTTTTGTGATTGTGGTTTGTCTCATCACTCGACGAGCTCTGTTACTCATGATTTGTCAAAGTCCCCAGATATATAACGCTTGGCTCACCTTCCATTCGCTCAATCGAGCTAGAGTCGTCCTGCCTGGGGCTCTCTTCCTCTTCATCTTCAATAGGCTGACCTTCGGCATCCTCATCAAAGAAAACCTTAATGCCCGGACCCTCCTCTTCAATCTCAATCTTTGGCACTATTTTGCTATCACTACTATTCTTAGATTAGATTTTTGCTGTCACTACTATTCTTGAACGTTGGAGTGCCCAAATATTCCTCAGTGTCTTCTGATACTTTTCTGAGAAGAAACTGGATATCATGAATTGAATAATGATAGTTCAATGCTAACACAAGCTTATAAATAGAGAGAGCCTAGAAATCTATACCTAAAATAGACGATTACAAAGAGATCACGATACATTATATTCAGGATGCGAGAGTAGAGAGCATTGAGAGTTTGCCAAGGCGAAAACGGAAACGACCAGTAGTGTGGTTCTTCGTAAAGAGTGCTGCAACGAACTAAATGGTGCCGAAAATGCAAAATACTGACCAAGTAGGGACCAAACTGTGTAACAACGGAGGAAGAACAGACGCACATTCAGAAGATTCTCAAAGTCAAATGCAGATTGATTCAAAAGATGCAGATTCGGATGATGTTGGAGAAGAAAAAGATAGTGTTACACAAATTTTAGATGCAAAACCGGAGAAACAGAGCAAGAAACCAGAGAGACAGAACTACAGAGATGTGCAATCAGAGAAACAAAAGTCCGAAATACCATTGAAAATTTTCAGATCTAGTTCGAAAGTTGTCTGATACCATGATATGTTTCATATAAGAGACGAAGAAACCGTATTACAAATGAGTGCCCGGCGGACAGCGGCGAGGCTTAGACAGCTTGTCGGAGAACGAATATCTCACAGGCCTAGATCTTATGGCTATGATACTATGATACTTTTCAGAGAAGAAACTGAACGGTATTACTGAATTGAATAATGATAGTTCAATGCTAATACAAACTTAAATAGAGAGAGCCTAGAAATCTATACCTAAAAGAGAAGATTACAAAGAGATCACGATACATTATATTCAGGATGTGAGAGTAGAGAGCATCGAGAGTTTGCCAAGGCAAAAACGAAAACGACCAGTAGTGTGGTTCTTCGTAAAGAGTGCTGCAACAAACTAAATGGTGCTGAAAATGCAGAATATTGACCAAGTAAGGACCAAACTGTGCAGGAACAAAGGAAGAGGAAGAACAGATGCACATTCAGAAGATACAAATTCAAATGCAGATTCAGATGATGTTGGAGAAGAAAAAGGATAGTGTCGTATAAATTTCAGATGCAGAACCAGAAAAACAGATCCAAAAACCAGAGAGACAAGACTATAGAGATGTGCAATCAGAGAAACAAAAATCCAAAATATCACGAAAAATGTTCAGAACTGGTTCAAAAGTTATTTGATACCATGATACGTTTCAGCTAAGAGATGAAGAAACCGTATTACATATGAGTGCTTGGCAGATAGCGGCGAGGCTTAGACAGCCCGTCAGAGAACGAATATCTCACAAGCCTAGATCTGATGGCTATGATACTATGATACTTTTCAGAGAAGAAACTCAACGGTATTACTGAATTGAATAATGATAGTTCAATGCTTACACAACCAAAGATAGAGAGAGCCTAAAAATCGACCTAGAAATCTATACCTAAAATAAATGATTACAAAGAAATATGATTACCGTATTATCACGATAGGAATCTATGCTTAAAATAGAAGACGATCACATTTTCATCACATTTCCTTCACATCTTCATATTATAGTAATATGAATATGTATCTTCTATGCTAACATGAAGATTCATCATAATAGGTTACATCATAATACATACTTTCTTCATCATAATTCTCATCCATAACCTCCCCTGGTTCTGACTCTTCAGCTTTGATTACAATATCCGAAACAAAGGGAAGTTTCAACAAAATGTCAACTGTCAATCTATCCTCAGCCTTCCTCTCAAAACAACCTTTCAAGAACTCTTTCCCTTCCTGTGATATCTCACCTGGACTTCCAGGTGTTCCGAACCCATGACCAATCTTGTTGGCACTTGGCAATTTCCTCAATGCCCCAATATGATTCCCTCAACCAAACCCGCGAATCGGTTAGCCACTCGAGAACAACACAACCAATGGCCCAAACATCGGAGGGAGCCTCTTTGATCATGAAGGGAACCCACCTGAAGCGTATTCTAACAGCAGCAGGTTGTAAACTTTTTCACCGTTTTCGCCGGTGATATACTCGTCTCCAAAGCACTGGATAATGTAAGGGCACTTACTATTCTTATGAAGAATGCTCAGAACCCGTTTCTCGTTTTGAAGCCAACGTACCCGCGGCTTCTTGTTTTGAAGCGAACCCGAATCGCAGAGTCGAGCCGATTTCACGGCCATTTGCCGGGGAAAGGGAACAAGACGCTGCGATTCGGGTTTCTTGAGTGTAGCCAAATGGACTGACGCGCATGCGCCTTTTCCAATCAAATCTCCTCTACGCCATGTTAATCCATCGGTCGACCTCGTAGTATTTTCTGTTGTCAAGTACTGCTGCTTCTGATGAAGAACATATGGAGGGGTCCTCTTCTTCACCCACAAAGCTCGGCTCCTAGGGATCATCTTCTTCACTTAGGCCCCGATCCTTTGTCAAGAAAGAATGCGAAAGGATGAGAAAGTTAGTTTTCCCGCTTATTGTGTAGTGTTCAATTACCAAGAAAGTGATGAGATCCATGAAAATGATTTTTCCACCTT
The DNA here is from genome assembly GCA_963854785.1 of Vaccinium vitis-idaea. Taxonomy (NCBI): domain Eukaryota; kingdom Viridiplantae; phylum Streptophyta; class Magnoliopsida; order Ericales; family Ericaceae; genus Vaccinium; species Vaccinium vitis-idaea. The sequence goes on from OY978215.1 coordinate 47,214,847, forward strand.
GACTCATTTTCCCTTGAAACAGATTATGCAAAATATATGAAATTTAGCGTCACGGGAAAGTTCTTAGCTCCCTCCATTCTCAATTTTTTTGCGCCAATGTTCTCCCTCACTCCATTTCTCTTTACGTTTGTACAATTGTTCAGTTTTTCTTTATTTTCTCATATAAATATAGTCAATATTTTAATTTTTATCAGTTTTTTGTTTTGTTTGCACCAACCAATTAATCACAGTTGGTTAAAATTGGTTTTATTTTATCTTATCTATTTATCTTTCAAGCATTCAAATGGCTTATTTTTTTATTCAATTTTGCATTTATTAGTTTGTGTCAATTTTTGTCAATTGTATTTTCGTCTATACGGGAGAAATCGAAAAAGTAAAAAATTATGATCGAAACTCAAAATTCTTTGAATAAAGAGAAAAATAAGAAGAAAAAAAACTTTTTTGGCTTATTTTTACCTTCATTAAAAAAATTTGGAGTTTCTATCGTTACTTTTTATTTTTCCCCCTCCTCTCATCGACACAAACCAATAATCCAAAAAAATTTAATGCAAAACAAATGGGTATGAATTGGATAAAGACAAAAAAAAAAAATTAACTGGCTTATTTAAGCCAAACCAAACTAAATATTATTTTATGGCTGATTTTAGAGTTGCCCGATGATTCAAATGGAGCAATTCGTATGTATTAGTCTTTTGCCCAGATATATAGCTCCCAAAATTACTTTTATTCGAAATAGCTATTGAATCAAGATAAAAGAAGTTTCCCGTAAGTTTTTTTTTTTTCTTGGCAAATGAACAACTAAATTTTAGTTTTTCTATATAATTCCTTTATCAAATGAACACTCCCAGGAAAATAGATTTTCTTTTCAATTACTTCACTTCAATTCATTTTTCCAAGGACTAAGTTTACTGTACAACATTTTTTACAACTGAGAGCTTTATGGTTGTTAATTTTTGCCAGTTGGGACTCTCTATCTAGGCTTGTTCGAGTTTGATTCGGGTACTAAGCGAACCAAATCTCGACCTCAATTTTAGGCTCATTATAAATAAATGAGCCGAATTTGAGCCTGACAGTCATGATCGGCTCTAGACATAAGCCTACCAGCCACCACTTAGAGCCTCTAGTTTTTGGCAAAAAATAGGGCCCCAATGTTTAAGGAAGTTATATCTCTCTCCGTCCCCATTGTTATTTTTTTGGGAAGCGAGTTTTTATGGGGAGAATGATGAAACATTTAATTGGAATTGACTTTCTCATTTGCCCATTTCTAATGCTTTGTCTATATCACACTTAAATGTAAAATAAAGGGCAAACAAGTAGTATTGCATGATTTTTTATTTTTGACTTTTCAAAATGGACATTTATTTTGGGACATCTAAATTGGAAAAAAGAACAACTAGCAATGGATGGAGAGAGTATATTGTAGGTTATTTCGGCGAGGACATACTATAGGGATCCAATAGTTTAACTACAAGCGGAAGTCATTTTTGGGTGCTTTGGATTTGTCTTTATTAAAAAAAAATTGCATTTGTCAATTTCGCGTTGATCTTTTGTGGATTATTGGTTCATCTCGACAAGAGGAATCTAAAGAGTAAAATATAAAAATATTATTGTGAAAATTTTATATACATCTCAAAACCAATTGACAATGAGTGGAGAGGCCCCTCATGTTATTAAGGATCACCGATACCATACTCAATCAATGTAAGATTGTGGGAGCATTAATTAGCGATTATTAATTGAACTAAATTTTTTTGAATAAATATAAAATAATCCAATAATCTACAAAAAAAAATTGGATTATTTTTTGTCTTCAGTGAATTTTTTAAATATTTTTAGAATCTTTTTGAGTTTTTAGATTCCTCATGACGAACCAATAATCCACAAAAATCGACGCAAAACTAATAAATGCAACAAATTTTAAATAAAGACAAAAAAAAAACCATGCTTGCAAGTAGGGTACCGCACGAGCGTGAATCTCGGCATTCAAAAGTGTTTTGGTCGGCTCAGATTTCTCCCTCCCTCTCTCCTCTCTCTCTCTCTAAAATTCAGACTGTCAAAAATACTTTTAGACGGCCAAGATGCGCGCTGAATATCGCCACGTGGGATCCAACCAACATCCAAAATTTTCTCCAGCTATGTCACAGTTGAATGTGCTGGTAAATTTTTAGGCTTCAATCTGTCCCACGCACCACGTGAGTCATAAACTTCATTTTTTCCCTTGTCATAGATTTGGCTTAATAATTCGTTTGAATTAATTTTTTTTTGTCAATGCAATTTATTTTGTGCATTTATCAATTTTGAATCAATTTTTTGTGAACTATTGGTTCGTCCCGACGAGAGGAATCTAAAAAGTAAAAAAATTACGTTTGAAATTGGAAAGGTTTTTAATAAAGATAAAAATAGTGGCAGTATTTTTAAGAATAGAAAACACAAATTGGGAGAGGAACGAAAAGCAAGAAGACAAGTCTGCCTTGCATTTCTGATTAAAAAAATAATAATAATAACTCTGCCTCACTTCCTTTATCAAGAGCAGTAAAGCCAATCCAGTTTATATTCGAAAAGTCATCCACATTCGTCATTCTTAATCTATTACATGGGGAGAGGCAATGGAAGTCAATACCGGGATGCAATTTATATTCGAAAAGTCATCCACATGGAAATAGATAATTTTATGAGCAATTTATTAAAGGTAGAGGGATCCTCTTCACTAGGACTCGAGATTTGACTACTTCAAATTTCACTCACTCGGTACACATTACACAATGTACTGCATCCTTAATAAAAATGGCAAAGAATATCATGGTGATGTTACCAATATTTTAACGTAATTCATAAAGTAAAACTGTGTGGCAGACAGCCATGTAGTTTGCGATACCCAGTACTGAGTCCAAATTTATGAATTCGCATCCGAAGTAAAATAAACTAAACATTGACAGTTATAGAGTTGTATGGAAAATGAAAATTGAAAGGGGCGAAAAAACCCCAAGATAAATTACATGACGCTCACCTTGAGACAAATTTACATGACACAACAAAATTCATAGACTAGACGACGTCATAACTTGAAAAAGTGCTAAATTAATTACACTATTTTCGAGCTATAATAACGTTGTTGAGTACAATTTTGATGTAAAAATAAATACTATCTGTGTGCTGGAGAGATTTTCTTTGGAGGTTAACTAAACCTATGAAGAGGGTTTTTTCAACTGAACATGAAATCAAGAGGTCAGAAAAACATGTAATGTCAATTAAAATCACAACAACAAAATCTGCACAATTAAATGGGATAAAATCTCATTTTTCAAATCTCTGTTGTCGCGGGCCATCATCCTCCACTCGAACACGATAGTAGAGCAAGGCCAAAACGATTAGGAAATCTGTTAACATGAGGCCCAGCACATCAAAAACAAATTTAGGAGCAAATAATCCCCACACCTGCAGCAAAATTCAGCAGTAGATGTTCATATGCTGCATAAACATGGACCAATGCAAATATATTATGAAATTGCAGCCTCAAGTAAGAATACCATCAGGTGACGTCTTTGTATTGCAACACATAACATCGTGAATGTGGCTGTGGTGGCTGTTACGAGTCCATACATCAAATACACCTGAAACATGAGGATGACAACTTATAATTCCATCACTGCAGCATGTCCAACATCATGAAGCATAAGAATCCAATGTGAAGAAAAATATGATCGTACACGTAAACTTACCTGGCATAATTGCAAGAAAAACAATCCTTTCCCCTGCTCACCCTGACCAGATCCAACTTGTTGTAGAGCAAGAAATGGGAGCCCAAATATTGGCAGTATGTGAGAAAAACCAAACGTATCAATAGTAAGAAGAATAGCTTGGGGAAAAAGGATGAATTCTTCGAACCTGACAACGAAGATAGAGAGACTCAGTTGAGATCAAGGTGAACTGTTCGATACATACTCTACCCTATGAGAAGTAAACCAAACCAAACCAAACTAAGCCTTATGTCCCTATTACTTGGGGTCGGCTCCAATGAGCTCTGTCAAGGGCTACTTGCTCACTCAAACCCATTGTACTCATATCTTCGCGCACAACTGCATCTAAAGTCAATTTACGTCTTCCCCTCCCACTAGCGTTACTACCTAAAGCTATCATATCCGATCTCTTAACTACTGCATCTACAGGTCTACGGTAGACATGCCCAAACCTCTTTAGCCTATTTTCCCTCAACTTCTCTTCTATAGGTGCTACACCTACCATCTCACAAACCGTTTCATTTCTAATCCTATCTCGTCTAGTCGTACCACACATCCACCTCAACATTCTCATTTCTGCTACACTCATCTTGCTCACCTGTTGTTTCTTAACGGGCCAACATTCTGTCCCGTAAAGTATCGCTGGTCTTATGGATGAGAAATAACCACTAGGAAATTATTTTGTAATGAACCAGGTAATCTTTTCACCGTCCCTTCTTTGCTAGATCAGTTTCGGGAACTGTTTCTCATCTAAGTAGGAATGTTAAAATCTCTTCACTCCTGGCCCTATGAAGTTAATTGACATAGTGATGAGAGCGTCAATGTTTACATAAGCGCCTCCTAATAGATCGTTGCTAAGTCCATTAATATTGTTGGTTGGAGTTTAAAATGTTGTTTTGTGATTATAGGTATTTGGGAGCTTTGATATAAAACATGCGCAAAGTCGAATTTTACTGGTGTCAAAGCAAAGTCTGTGGTCGAATTAAATCAAGTGGTGCATCAAGGACAACCTAGCCGACCTCAAGAAATTGGGACATATGGCTCGGTTTGGTGCATCCAGGACAACCCATTACGGAAGCACCCAATCAAATCCCTACATGATACGTATTGGAGAGACTACGTGTGATTAGCATAGGAAATATGGCCAAAAAGCAATTTAATTGGGCTTTATAAATGTTGCTCTTACTATTCACGTGGAAGGCAGTTTACAATTAGATAAGAGTTTCACTGGGATTAGGAAATAGAATTGGGATGATTTACGTGGTTTTTAATATACTGCTGAGGGAGAAGAGTTTTGATTGGAAAAGAATTCTTCTTTCCTTATGGATTATTAATTGGATGCATATAAAGAGGAGTTCTTGAGAAAGGAAACGTGGAAGCCTTCAGAAGGCAGACTACGCGCATGGGCGGGGGACTCGACGCATAACAAAGAGGTTTTATTCAAAAAAGAAGGCTGCGGCTTGGTTTCGATGTCCGGCTAAACTCTCATCTATGGGGAGGATGAAGCTCTTGTAACCTTGTTTCTACATAGATTAGGGTTTTTATTCGAATCAGATTATATGTTTAGAACTCGATTTGATAGAATCAATAGAATCGTTTTACTTCTTCAATCTGTTGAGTATTTGTATGTGTGTTTTCAAATACCGTTCATATAATTATTTTCACTGATGTGGTTAGAGTTCTGAGATGGATTATGCTCGCAAGACAGATCGTGCTGCGATAGTGAGATAGTCCGTGCTATGGGATAGTCCATGCCTTTTAACAATTCCTATATTCTCTTGATGATTATCGATAGGGTTTGCAAGACCAAGCGATAATCCCTTGCGATACGAATATTAATTCGGTCTTATACAGTGCATGGTTATGCGGTTGGGGTGGATTCTAAACCCTCCCAAATGGTTTCACTCTTTTAGTTATTGCTCTCCTTAGTTTAATAATCTCACAACAATCAAACCAATCTTTTTCTGAATTAAACTAGAAGTTAACCGAAACTAGCATAACATAGACTAACTATCCTTGTGGATCGACACTCAGACTTGACCACTGTTCTCTGGAATATGGGTTAATTCCTACTACTTATTTATTTATTTTTTATACGGTACGACAAGATCACTTAGTGGCAAGCTTAGTGGCAAAGCATTTGAAAACACTCTCACAAAGCTTGCATGGGTGCTATGGGTTACTATCTTTGACAAGGGAGAACCGATAGGATTTCCAGGCATTCAGATGTCCCATAGCTTGCTGTTGGAGCAAATAGATTACGATTTTAGGACCGTGGCTCCTTTTCTTCCAATTAAGTTCACTAATCTTGACGTTCTTCTGGGTAACCATTGGTTTATTCCTTTTGCTATTTTTTCACCAGTCACCTTTAGGATTTTACCCTTGTGCCTCGCTTTTTGTATCGAAGGGTACACCCTCTTTGGTACTTGCACCTCATTCTTTGTCCTATGATAACATCTCATACTTAAAATAAAATAAAAGTGGGACCAAGTACCAAGTTTTTCAAAGGAATAAGGCTATGGGAGGGCTGAGTCATTGGTCATTGTCTTGCCCAACAGACGTATTTTAACTGAATATGAAAAACAAAAGAAAATACTTAGAGAAAAGACAGAACCATAAATGTATATAACCAAAGTAAACAGCATACTAACCCAATAAATGCAGCAGCATAACGGAGGCCATCAAAAGCACACCTGAACAAAATGTTGCAATGCGTTAAAGAAGTACAGCGTGCAAAAGAAATGAGCTTTTTCCAGTGCAAGAAACCAAATAACCTGTCAATGAACTTGTAATAGTAGCACAAAAGAAAACCTTACAGACCGGAGGTTAGATGTAAAATGAATGGCAAAACCCCTTGACCTACTCTTTAAACCACTGATAGGACTAGCAACGGCTCATTAAGAGATATGGACGAGGTAAGACTGAACTTCTTACCAGTGACCAGTGCAGAAAAAAAGGCACACAGCTAGAAGGCTCCATTGTGTAACAGGGAAAGAATACAAGGACAAAGTTTGAAGATGGCCATTTTCGGAGTCCTGTTCCAAACATCCCAATCTCATTATGCACCAACCTAGCAAAGAGGTTCTTATAAGTACCAAATCAGGTGCTCAAATTACAGAACTTAAATATCTTCGAAACTAATCTGTATGTCATGAAAGAAGTCTATAGCGAGAATAGTGATATTCAAATTACTACTCCGTATAAAGCATATTATAGTAGCTAACAGAATTTTAATGCAAACAGCTCTAAAGACTAGTGTGACCTTAAAGATCATAAAAAGATAACTTGTCGCTCAACTAGAATATGACAAAGACAAAAGTGCAATGAAGAGAAAGCACCTCCAGCTATGGATGCTAAAGCTACCATGGGTCCTTGTCTTCCAGATAGAATGATAATCGTTGAACTCAACGCAGATAACACGGCTACAATTTTAAGGACCACAGTCTCTTTCCAACTAGAAGTTTTTTCTTCAGTCAGAAATTGAAGTGCCAGGAATGATAGTTGTCCAAAGCCAATAACATAGACACCTTTAGCAATGTAATTTCTCTGAAGAGGCAGATTAAGTAATTTACTTTCCGAGGCCCAATATGCTGCAATGAGAAGATAACTAAAGATCGTTCCTCTTATAACAAACTTCAAAAATCTCCTGCAAGAGCTGCGAGAAATGCTCCCATGCAGCATGTATGCCAATATAATCAGAGCTAGCACTGGCGGGAGTTCAGCTATATGGCTCCAGAAAGGATAGCTCTCGGCAACAGCAAGCATCCATGAAGGACACATATCTGCTAATCCTGAACTGACAGCCTGCTTTGATAGCCCAAGTTCAACACAAAATCTGAGGACAGTGATTAGAAGAATAAGCACAAAAGCCTGCAAACACGATTTCCAACTGTTCAGCCCATGTTAAAAATTCCAAGCGTAAAATCCTAGCTGGGTATTGTCAGAAGAAAGAAGATAAGGTCGGTTATATAGTTGCAACCAAAAATAGATCAACAGTGAAGTTACTGACAAAGCTAAAAGAGCAAAATTCTTACTTCCAGTTGCATCTTGGTTTTCGTTATTGAATAGCGTAATTTAAGCATGGCAGTTGTGCCTGCAAGAAAACAAGCAACTTTTCCTTCTTCCACTAAACCCACAGGTTTTAAATTGAACACAAACACGAAAAATGTGTCAATAATGTAAGAGAGTAGATGCATCCAAGAAACCATGTAAATCTCTAGAGAGTCGGAACTTACGAATGTAACTATTTGAAAGGAAGCTGCATGCACGTATTGCCACTATCAGACAGGAAAACATCAATCCATGGGAAATCCCAGATTTGGCATGGGAGAGAACGTAAACTCCACATAGTTTGTCAAGCCATCTGATGCAAAGAACATGGACAAGAAGTGAAATCAACATTACCCCGAAACCAATGCTCATAATCTTCAAATTGAACTGGGTCCATTTCGAACGTGCTAGCTCAGCAACACTTGCCAGGAAACTTAAGTACGAATCAATTTGCCTCTTGAGATCAGGCAAAGATACATGACAGCTTTCATTTTTTCCTGACCCTAAGTTCATCAGAGTACTTGACCAATTCTCCATTGCTTGAGCATACATTGCTGATAGACGCAATAAATCTTCATTCGAAAATCCAATAAGAGATGAAGCTGAATAGACATCAATGTATCTCTTTACCTACAAAGTTAGTGCATTTGTCATAAAAAAAAGTGGCAATCTAAACTTGGTGAGTTGCTTCAAACATACAATGCAGCTAGATAAAACTCAAAAAAAAAAAAAAAAAAATGGTTCTCAGGATTTTCAATAGTTGATGTGCTTTGCTTTGCACTTGATAGGTTAATGCCAAACCACAAGTTGACACCATTCAATACCCAGCTGTATAGATCAAATTCAACCGAGAACACTATTAACCTGCAGATTTCCTTTATAACACGAGAGCCCACTCTCACCCCGCGCTGTGCGCCTCAGCGCGTGAAGTTTGATGCTTATCCCAAGCTCAAGCAAACCGAGCACAAGCCGTTCGGCAATTTTTCGAGTCAAGCTCGAGCCTAGGTAGGTCAGCTCGATTCGAGCTCGAGCCAACCTCATTATTGGCGAGCCGAGCCTGAACACTACGGAGCTTGACTCGGCTCAGCTTGTTTACACCCCTACTCCTTAGTAATTGGCATCATCTCTCCTCTAGAAGCTTCATCAACCGGGAAAATGAAAAATTTCTGCTCTATTGAAACAGCAATCACCAGTCCAATGTTCAGACGCACAAAAGGTTCCCATCGATTCAACAAATCCTTGATTTACTAATCAGAAAATTAAAACATAAATCTTGTCTCTCCATTAGCATCATCCACATTTCTATGCAGATTCTAACAAGTAAAATTGCTTAGTTTCCCTGATTTGGATTCTCAATTGTAGTTCAAATAAGAGGACAATAGGAAACTATAAAACTGCACCCAGTCTTTCTATTCCATAGAAGTTTATAATGAGAAAATCATCTCCTATTTGTTCAATATCACTTTACCCTTGTGTGGTAAAGGTTTCATTCTCTCTCTGTTCTTCTCTTCTCAAAGTAGCAAAATTCTGCACTGCACTACTACTCGAAGTCTCCCCAAATACCCTATTCCATCCATAGAGTTACAGCACATTAAAACACAAAGTCTGAATCCCCCCAACCTCTTGAAAATTGAAGCTTTAAAAGCATAACAAATCGAGATCCTGAGCAACAACATTTATTGCAATCTAGCGATCTGCTGATGGTCAAACCTAACATGAATTGTGAAAACCGAGAGCATTCGTTCCACCCCTCAAAGACGTACAAGTTAGAATACTTGTGGGACAGCCACCGCAAAGGAGTACATTGTGATAATTACGGCGACCATGAATCCACAATTACGTAACATCAGAAGATTCTGTTCAATTGATTTGACATTGCCCAACTTAGTGTGGACAACATAACATAGATAATATCCACATGCATCCTCCAATGGCTGATGATAGACAAAATCAGACAACTGGGAGACAGGCACGTCTGGGCACAGAAAGTTGCTTGTGGGCTAGCTTTAGGTAACTGTAAGGGATATTTAGAGTAGAGTCTCCGTTAGGCTTTCGAAGCTCCATGGAAAGGGCCATCAAGGCAAGAGTGTTGACATTACACATTTTGCTGAAGCAAGGCTATGATATTAATCCTTTGTGGTCAGCGTGCTCCACCCTTGAGGAATATTGTCCTAGAGTCAAGATACCATTAAAAGCCTCTGTGTGCCAACCTACAGGCATTGGAATAGGCGAGGCCATGCATATGGGGATCTTGGGGCTTATGGCTGTGACTCGAAGGCAAATGGTTGAGGCATGAAGTCATGCTACAGGTTCAACACCTTGTAAACAAATAAGTAATGGAACGACGCATTTGCTGGCATACAAATCCTTATGTTGCCTTCTATGAAGCACCGACAATCCTAAATGCTTGCCGTATCCCCATTAGACACTGTTGGGACATGCGACACACTGGACACAAACATGGACACGTATGGGAGACGCCACATGGCATGTCCAATAAACTTAATTATTCTTAAGAAAGGGACACTTCGCAGACAGCAATGTCTCGACTTGGACACAGATGGAAACATGACAGGGAGTGATTCATAGTATTGAGAGCTTATTTCAGGGTATAATATTCCAAAAATATGAGTGAAAACGTACGAATAATTAATTTAGACCAAAAAAAATCCTTGTTTGACCAATAACATTTAAAAAGGAAACAATAAGAATTCTAAAGCTACTATTTGTTTTGGTTGTTTCTGCATGGAAAGTTCGTATTAATAACTGAATATTTTTGTCCTGTTTCCCCCATCATGTTATTTTTATCCTGTTTCCCCCGTCATGTCTGTGTCCTGATTTATTTAGAGTTGTCGTGTCCCATGTCGGTGTCAGCATCCGCGCCTGTGCCAGTGCCTGTGGCCAATGCTTCTAAGGTTGCCTCTCTCATGTGACACATAAGTCCAATAGCATGGGCAATGAATGGCCTGCAATGGATGGAGGTATGCGTGTCTTCATGAGGAGCGCTTTGTGGGCACGTAGATGAACTTCAGATGAGCTGGAGCATGAGCAGTCACTTCGGGTGTTGCGATATATGCAACAAAGACCCAATATGAAGTGAGAGCTCATTGACCACTTTGAGGACCTATGCACATAGATGAGTAACTTATTAAGTCATGGTGCTGGTGAAAAAGTCATGGCTGCTATGAATTGTATGGGTAGCTTAGCTGTGGGCAACACTTCTTTTTGACACCTAGATGAACTTTGGTGTACTTGACGCTTGAGTGCCTTGATAGTGGCGGGCCCCTCTATGGGGTGAGTGCCTTAATCATGGTCAAAGTTGGTGAAATGAGGCAAATGGCCAGTCATATGGAATGTGCATGTCAGGACAAGATGTGTACAATGTACCTTTGTTCCCATAAAGATCATGGCTAGAAAAACCACAAGACGAGTGACATTGAAGACAGAAATGGTTAGGCTGACTTTGGCTCTTGTGGAGTTGTTAGCACCTCCCAAAGAACACAGGCTGCAAAATAAATCCCCCTAAGACATCTACAAACGCCGATGCGATGCATGTACAAGTTGACAGGAAACCATGTTACTGTGGGATAGATGGATATACATCGTTCAGCCCATTTCCAAGCAAGTTAAGTTTTTAGAACAATTGGTGATTCAGAACTTTGGTTGGTTGGGGGTTTTGCGTTCAACTGTCTTTGTTTGCATTTGTTTAACTTTTATATTTTGCTTCTGACTGTTGCATTCGATGTTGTTCTACACAGGAATGTTTGAATCTCCACGAGCAAGAATGAATGCGAATGATTTACCCAAAAAAAAAAGAATGAATGCGAATGAGGGAGGGAGCTGGATAGCTTGATACTCATTCTTGGTCCCATTCCTAACAGATTAAGCTTTTAGGATAACTTGTGGTCTAACCATTAATATATATTTTTGCCACTGATAATGATGCCAATTTTGGATTTCCAAATAACTACTAAAATAAAACCAGAGGGACAAATTAGTAAACTACGAAGCACAAATGTCAAGAATGCATTATCAACCTAACAAAGGATAGGACCCATCAATCAACCTTTTCATTTATTGTTTCAAAGTATTTTATTGATCACAGAATAAGTTAATGTTGATTAAAACATATAAAAAGAGGAAGAGAAAATGAGAAAAGGATGCAATATATATCTTAAACATAATGAAGTGGAGAACGAAGAACACCTGCCAAGAGTTCATGCATAGCACATTGACATAATTTTGCATCCAATCTTTTGTACTCGTATGATTTTGGAAAACATCTTCCATAGAGCGTTCCAAATTCCATGTTCCAGCAGCTAAAGCATAGAGTTCAGGATTCACGGACCCAATACTGCATTGAGATTACCAACATAATATTTTACAATGAATATCGATCACAATGCCAAAGCAAGGTGTAGTAATAGAACTGCATGCTACCAAGCTTATACTGTATATGACATTGTCAGCATTATCTACAAATTTAGTTTATTATAACGTAGCCATGCAAGCTTTCAAGAAAATGAAAATTGTGACTTCAAATATGACAAACAGAAAGCAAATAGGAAAAGATAAATCAAAGCCTCAGGATTTCACATTCTAGGGTGACAGAGAGTTCGCTATGCCAAGGCCGCATAACAAATCTACAAAAGAGGCCATCAAATGAAACAAAACCATCATGGTTGACATATTCAACTCGCAAAGAACTGACATGGCAAAACAATATGACTTACCCCTATGCTCTATGGACTCGTCTAAATTTGTGAAGCACGCCTGTCAAACACTTGACAACTTTTGTGTGTTCGACATGTCTAATTCGACATACACCAATCATATGTTTTAAGCAGGAGAGTTTCACATGAAATATGCATAATATGCTAGTTTATAACATTATTTTTCCAGGATAAATGGAAGAAGTATGTAAGAGAGATGAACTTTAGTCGTGTCCTCGTGTCTTGGGAATGAGAACTAGATGAATTCACTTGGCGCATTTTCACACCTGTACCAAAGTAACATTGACTTACGAAAAATAAGTAAAAAACAAAGCCGGAAAAATTGCAACCGCAAACATGTAGAGCATTTTGTCCCATTGAGTTTCATGCCCTATGATTGTAGTCACCATCATGACTCACCTATCCACTTTACATGTTAATAGATAAAAGTAAAAGAGGCATAGATGCGAAGCATGCATGATGAAAGAAAATGCCAAATTTTAAGCATCTAAATATACAAAATTCCAACTCTTTGCAATCTCAATCTCTAACAAGTGACCTCCACTTTGGAGACCACAGAAGTTTTGCATCTCTCCAGGAAAGAAATTTATACCTAGTCAATGGCTTGACATCATTAAAGGAACCAATTCACAGATAACAGAGAAAATTCTCACATAAGTGGTTAATATAGGGGATGAAAAAGGCATCCAAAAGGCTCCCATCACTGTGGGTCTGCGAAAGGTTAGATGTGCGCAATCTTTCCTCTTTTTGCGTAGTGGTTTTCTTTTTCCCATTTTTCAACCAGTACGCCAAGCCACAATGGAACAACATTAATCTGCACCTAAGCTTTCTGGGAACAATATAGGGGGTTCAACGCCACAATTGCTGTTGGTATGCTGATTGAAGGGAATGTTCTATAGATGGATTTTCCAAGTTTTGCAACACCTCTTCAGTTCTTCAAGCTGAAGCATTGGCAATCCAAAATGCTCGTGTTATAGCAAGGGCTAGGAACTTATCAAGCATTGATATGGAAGGTGATAACAAGCAAGGGATTTTTTTTGTGTGTCTCGGTTAGGTGATCCTCCATGGGATTGTGGTCCTATCTTCTCTGATATTTGCGCTATGAAGTTGGAGATGTCTTTGTCCTTCCCCTGTTTTGGCTCGTTTTTTGTCTTTGGGTGCTACTTCTATGGGGTTGTAGCCCTTTGGGTGTTTTTTCCAGTTCATTTAATAATAATAATAATAATAATAATAATAATAATAATAATAATTATTATTATTATTATTATTATTATTATTATTATAATAATAAACACTGTCTAGGACACATGATTAAATTAATCTAACAGTTAACTTCGCGAAATATGAACACTGATGAATCAATAATTAATTTCAGAAAATGCTTACGCTGCACCTTCCAAAAGGAAAGGGAATTCCAAGCAATGCTGATACTGTCACCGCAAAGTCAAGCTGTAAAAATTGGCTTGACTAAGTGCAGTTCATAAACAATAAAAATAATTCATTTTATTTTGAGCATAAACTCCAACAATCAAAACAGAATGGTAGTACTAACCTGTTGTATAGAGTTTATGCAAACTATCCTTCCATCCTGAAATTCAACAATATGAATAACAACAATAACAGATTAGAACCTAAATATATAGTAATATATCGATATATAATACATCGATAGCAACAAATTTTTACAATGAAACCAACACAGATTAGACTGACAAAAAATGTACATCATCATTTAATCTTCTATCAACCTTTGACAAAGTATAACAATTACAGAGTCCACAACTAGAACCTAAATATTTCTCTGATACATGTCTTCTTAGGATCCAATTTCATTGAGTGAGAAATCAACTACATAACTGAAAAGTGAAAGCCTCTGTAAAGTTGGAGGTGAGTAGATTGCTTCGAAAGCCTTCTATGTAGGATATACATGCATGAAGTGCTTAACCATTAGAAGTAGGGAGGATGATAATTGGGGTGACCGAGAGAGAGAGAGCAACAAATTGGAAAAAATAAGTGTAGGATTGTAGACAGAGCTTTCAGCTAGTTTTAAAGAGATGCAAAAGATTTGCATGGAGATAGATGGCGGCTTTATATAGGAGAGCCGGACCTACCCCACAGAGGCACTTGACTCAATGGCAGAAGCTAGGCTACACGGGATGTTTGGCTATGCATATGAAAATAAGGACATGTGACCCCTGTGGATATGAGCGGCCCTTTTAGTTAAGGGAATTAACTAAAAATGGAGATGGAGGTAACAGAGATTAAGATGTCTTGACTGAAATTAAATTTTTTCTAAGACCAGTTAAGAGAGCATTTGAGTAGAGACTCATTCAGCCAAGCTAGTCCAGTGACCACTATCACTCAGTCGCTAAATGGGGCAAAAATGGAAAAGCCAATGTGGTCCATGGTGACGAAGGGCTACCTCATCAAACCCCAAGCCAAGAATGGCATGGAGATGACCTGGAGTTCATAGCGGAGACATGGTAGGGCCATATGGTTTGCAAGACAAGTTGTTGATAGCTTTAACGTTATTAACGGCTATCATCCATAGAAAGCTTAATCTCCACCTAGGCCAGAGATATATTACATTGTTTCAGTTGTGGGTATCATCTCTCGGTAGTAACAACCTTGCATCCTACAAGATCATTCGGTGATGGCCCACATCCACAAGAGTCGATTGCCTCCACAAGAGTTACCTTGTCTGTATTACTAGGCTGTTTGTGTAGGCAATAATACTTCTTTGGCAGGGTAGTTAGCATCTCCTTGGCCCCCTTTATGGTCCTAGAGCTGCATATGGCTCTCTAATAAAATATGGGAGATGGGAATGTCCTTTTAGGACTAAATGACACTACTCCCATTCTTGAATCTTGAGGGACCATCTAAACCATCCAAGAGCTGATAAAAGAAACGAGGTCAGGCCAGCCTAACTAGAAGGTAATATTTACAATCAAAACTCAATAGTTACATGTAAAATCTCCATGCACAAAGTAATACTGCAACGTCAAATGTTAAAACCTAGTTGCAGGTTCCTCCTACGGTGTCTTGGTCCTCTCTCCAAGCTATCATCGAGAGAGAATCTCACCCCAAATTGATATGGATCCCAACGAAATAAAAGAAAAGCTACTGAGCAAGAGAAAGACAACAGAATAAAAAACATTTCCTCAAATGTAGAGTTTAAAATTACAACAAACTAATGAGGTTGAATCCACATTTCTTGCATACTGAACTTCACAAGTACAATTCATAAAGCCAAGAACCAAGGGAGAAAAAAAAAAGAAGAAAGAAAGATGATTGGATTTGGATTTACAACAAACAAACTAATGAGGTTGAATCCACTTTTCTTGCATACGGAACTTCACAAGTACAATTCATAAAGCCAAGCACCGGGGGGGTGGAAGAAAAGAAAGATGCTCCATCCAATCAACAAGGCTTCACTTCAGCACTTCATTAAACTGTTGAAGCCTCATTAGTCAAATAACTTCTCGGGACTAAGCTAAGGGAATTAGAATAATACAGGTATTGTCTATCGCAGGGCTAAATCTTCTATATCATCAAAAGAGCTAGCTACTTTATTGGTAAGGATCTGGGGGGCATGTAGTGACCTTACTCACTAGACGCGTGTAGTGAGTAAATCCTGAACGTTAAAAGTGTTTTGAACGGTACGGATTTTACATAAAATTCTTCCATGGAAGAGAAGACTCTTCCCCGGAAGAGTTTTATTTAAAATCCGGACCATCGAAAACAGAACGAATGGCAGTGATTACTCACTACAGGCCCCCGGGTCCAGGTGGTAATACCAAAGACTTGGGAGCAGATGATTGCACCTAAAGTTCCAGATGGATGATTTATTTGTTTCCCTCTGTTATTTTTACTCTTCTTCACAAGTAGAAATAACAAGTGGAGAAGAAAAGGAATACCACATCTAATTGACAGGACGAAGTATCACGCTCCAACATTAATAAAGGTGGAGGATCCTTAAAACCCATCGCAAAGATTGCTGTTTCAACCTGCATGACATAAAACTAATTAGCTTAAAGTTAGGTCGATAATCACATAAAGATTGTGAAGGAGCATAACAAATACTACACCTCTTCAGCACTTCCTCCCCCATGATCACCATTTAGCGTTTGGCCATGGTCACCCATAACAAGAAGTAAAGTATTTTCATGTAAGCCTCCAGGACCAGACTGGCCCTCCAGCACTTCAACAACTTTCTGGAGCAAAGTAGTAGTCAATTCACTCCAAATAGCAGAGAAGAAGGGCAGCATTGAGAATAAATTAAATTGCACCTTATGGACTAAAAGCATTTTTTGAACAATATATTCCAGAAGAGCAAGTCCAGGGTCATGACGAAACAAACATGAGGAAAATCAAACAAGAATGCACCCGAATTTCTCACTATCCCTTTCTCAAACAACAACCAAGTTTATAATCAGAAAATAATATAATTTGAAGACATATTCAAATGACAAGTTTATAATGGAGACGCAGTTTAACAAGGCTGTAAACAAAAGTGGAAGCCAATCGTTCACGTAAGAACGCAATATATTCTCTGTTCTCATGAGAATGGCAGAAAGTAAATTGCTTAAAAGAATTCCACATAGGGTCTGAATGTGCTATAAAAGTAAGGCTCAAGGAACTTGCCTCTAAAATGACGTTGTATTGCTCCAATTTTTCAACCATTGGAACGGAATTGACACCAAATATATGACCAGCATGATCCTGCACCATATGGAAAGAGAAGGAATGTCACTCCAAGTTCTGCTGGTACAGAACTCACCATAAGTTGGGAAAGTAAAAATAGAAAGATAAACACACGACACTTGAAACTTCATGTTTAAATGCTCGCTTTGAGGAGAAGAAACATTAAAGAGATCCCATCAATCTATCAAGACAAAACCAGTAACTTCATGGTCTATCAGAAAACGAAATAATTTACTAAGTGCTGGAAATTAACTCTTAGGAATTACAATTAAATGCTGGAATTGATACGTGTGAATATGCTTTATGCTAGGTTAGGATGCGAGGATAAACGGGACATTATAATGGAAGTGTCGCCCGAGGTGCTTACACTCGCCAAATGCGAGCATTTTTGCCCAAGGTGCTGATGCCCTCCAGATTGCGGATAGTGAGGGCCCAAGGTGCTAGATGCAATGCATACATAGTAAGATACATGCATATCGTATGTCCTTTTCCTATTAAGCCGACACAGTTTGATACTTGCTTGCAAATAATCAATTTTCCAGATACTAGTTGCCGCGGTGATCATCATTTTGCGCTATTACTTGATCTCATATCATTTGACATGGTTCATTCACTGAGCATGTTTAGCACACACTTTCAACGTTCACTTTTTTTGTGTTCAAAGGGTGTGGGTCACTGGATCCATTACAAAGGTGAATCCCCTGAATCCGCACCTATCAGCCTTGCGCTTTCTTCCATAATAGGGTCGTAGGAATGTTGATTTTTTGTTGAAACCAGGGTCAAAATGTAGCAATCTAAAACATCCTGTGGTCCTCCAAGCTGGAGCATCCGTTTTATCAATGGTCCATAACACTTTCTTAGTCCAAGACAATTTCCCATGACCTGCACCCTCCAGCCAAATAATTCATGTTTCTTTATCTCCTTAGCTAAATGGTGATTGCAAGCCAACATAGAGCATTTCACACAAAAGGGCGGATCAGAAGTTCATAGGTTGAAGATAAGAAATCCCGAGATAATAGAGTTTCTACTGGACAAAGGAAACGACTGTTATGGCTCATCAACAAAATTCAGATGAAATATCACAGGCCTAAGATAATTAAAAATCTTTTCACGTGATCGAGGAAACAAGACATGAACTTACCACACCCAGAAAATGTGCAATGAGAACATCCCATTCCTCATCATACAAGAATGGGAACAAGTTTCTAGTGCACCCATCGTCAACCTGGCAAAAATGTCATGAAGGTTTTACTGAAGAATAGTATAAGAAGATGAGCCAAATGCAACTTCCATTTCAAATATACCCAAAAGTTGGAAACTAAACCACAAAGTATGTTTCATTTCAAAATACACAGCAGTGTTAATAATAAAGGCATACCGTATGAAGATCTTTCACATTAAAGGAGGGATACGGAAAAGATACATTAAAATGGTGAGGAAACACTTGCAACCATGTATCATCCCCCATCATCACCACTCGTTTTCCATTCTGAACCAGCTGCAAATGATATACCAGACGATTATATGAAGTGCCGAGGAACCAAAAATTGAACTATAAGAACATGGAAACCAGCTGCAAGTCATTTATGTAAATGAAGTGCCAAGGAATCAAAACTGACAACAAATAACCACCTCAAAAAAAAAAAAAAAAGAGGAAAGAAATTTGACCAAGAGCAGGAATAAACCTGAGATATCAGGTTGTCTTCAAGGATCGCAGGGGCACCAAAGCTATTACCCACGTCAATGAAAGTTGGAAGTCCACCCGTTGTCAAGCCCTGAAATAATTACAAGGCAAGCAACACAGTTCTGGCGTTTAAAAAAATTATACCTCATTAACCTTCTGCTCATTTTTTAGGTCAGAGTGTAAATTTACAGATGAGCAAAATGTGCTAGAAAGAGCAACCTTTTGCGGGAAAAAAAAAATGACAAGTTAAAAGGGCTCAACACCCAAGTCGAGCTCAAAATGAAATCAATGGGAAAGGAGGATCCACAAACAATTCCTTTAACACAAAAAATAGGAATTATGCGGAATGCCCATCTTCATCTTCAGACCAGTGTTGAACTCACCAATGGATTCTACAAGAAAACAAAGGAGAAGTATGGAAAAAGCCCATCTTCATCCCCTTCAAAAATGTGCCCTATCTCTCCCTCACAAGCACCTCATGATACAGAAAGAGACTATCCTCCAAGCCCTCTTCCTTCTCCTTCATCTACTGCCAGAATGCCAACACACCAATAACTGACAAATAGAAAATGGCATCACCACCTAAATCCCAAGAGCATTCAGAACAAAATCCTAACGCTTACTTAACATCTGACAATGTACAAGTAGATGTACCTATTTTGAACCCAACAGTGCTTCGTACACCTATTTAGAACCTTGGAAACATATGAATCAAGCCCAAGTTGACGTGTAGAAGTATTTTGCATGTCCATGACTTCCAGCGGATCTTGGTGTCCCCTGTCATGATTGGTGGGTTGTATGTAATTGCTTTGTTTTTCCTACTTGGGTATGTTAAAAGAAAAGATTTTCATCGTAACTTGACCATGAGTTAGCAAATCACAATGCTAAGCAGTTGATAGGATGCTACCACGAAGATGGGTCTGCTTCTAGGATTGAGTATAGAAATGAAATGAAAATTGCATTACTCGATCCTATATCTCTCAATTCCATGCAGATCAATTTAGTTGTTGTATGATTTCCATGCAGATCAATTTAGTTGTAGTATGGTATTTGGCACTAGTAGACTTCAATAGAAAGTTTTGGTTAACTTTAGCTGCTTTGAGGGCCTCTTGGGAGTAGGGACTCACCGTGCGGGAGTGGGATCATTTAAGTGATTTTCTCGGTGGAAAGCTGTAGCCAGGGTGTTTGCCTAGACCTCGGGTTAGTAACCCGTAAATGTGTGTTAAAACCTGCAACTTAGCTTTCGTCAAGGGTGCATCAGTCAGTAGACAACTTGTGAATTTGGGGGAACCTTGTGTTGAGCAAGTTGAGAATTGGCTTATTTTGGCCTTGGGCCTTGGTTGTGGTCACTGAACTCTAATTCGTTTTTAGAAATATCAATACGCATTTTGGTGATTTACTTGGTCTCCATGGTTTGCAAAAAGTAAATGTTTTCGTTCGTTGAAAAGTTTTCATACATGACAAAGGTGTATTGGGGCACTTACACATCTACAGTCAGTATCCCAAGATTTTACCTATCCATCTACTAATTGTTTAGGGTATTTTTTGAAGGTCTTCTGTTCAAGTTGTTGTGTGAAAACAAATTTTATGTAAATATATTAGACAAAATTACAATTGACAAAAAATTCCCGAACACCTTACCAATATAGCAAGGACTCTATTATTACCTTCAAGCGTTGTAAGCTGGTCGTAGGTGGATCTGCAATAGCTTTGAAAATCCTAGCTGATGACCCTTCTCGAGATACTAGTTTATGCAGCACTTGCAATTTACCCATCCACGGTTTTATCTCTACAAATTTTTTGTAAAAGTGATGCCGACCGTAAACAATTAAACTTGTGCAAATAAACAATTGAACAATGCCAGCTATGTTTAAAGTTGGCAGACAGTAATACTCCAACAAAGTCAATGTGAAGATAGGAAATTGAGTAGGAGAGGGAGGTTGTTAAGAAACTACACTTTAACTACAGGAATATTTATGGCCTTGTTTTTATTGCTCTCTAGCTTATTAAAAAGAAAGCCTTCTACAACCACATTAAAAAATGTACTAACAAGAGTAACTGATAAATTTTCAACAAGGTACATGGGAAATTTATGGAAACTATTTCCAATATTCTGCAAACTATTGTGAAAATACTCAACACTCCATCCATCCCAAATTGTTGGTCTTTTTGGGGAGCCGTGCCAAAATTCGGACACAAAAATAGCATTTTCTCCTAGATAATTTTTTGAATTTCTTTGCACCAATTGAAAGTTTTGATTGAGATCTTTTGAATAGCGTAAAATAACAAAATATTATTTGCAAATATACATCATTTTGTAATCCGAACATCAGGCACGGCTTTCTCAAAAGGACAAACAATAAGAGATGGAGTCAATCCTACTTCCAATTCTTTTTTTCTAAGGCTCACTGGGTAATGCTAGAAGATGGCAAAGACGAAAGGGGCAACTATGAAACACACGCACGCAGATAATTCTGTAGTTTTACATTACTGTAATAGGGTTGTGAGATGATACTTCAATGCTCACCTTCAAAAGAAGATATGGGTGCGACGAAATCAAACCTGAAAAGGTCGAACGAAGACATGCTAGTTAGAGAATAAGCAAAATAAGGTTTAAATGATCAGTCAAATTGAGTCGCCAGAGAGTAATGCCTGAGTGCATCGAGAACAATGATGACAAGGCGATCGATGGCCGGTTTTGTCCAACACTGCTGCTTGTTGAGATTTGGATTGCGACGAGAAGCATCATCTTCTTTGCTAGGCGAGGAAGGAGGAGGCTGTACACAGGGAGATTGGGAAACATCAGAGCAATTGCTGTGATGGGGAAGCTCAGTTCGGGTGAGGAGAAAGCCTCTGGTGAAGAGCAGAATGGCCACACAGTGGAGCACAAGGATTAGGAAGAAGATGGATAAGAATGGCCATATGCCTCCCCCATACCTCCATTTTGCTTCCTTCCTGCTCCAGGCCCAAGCAGCGTCCATTGTCACCGTCTAGTTTATCAGGAGCGGAGGTTGAATCGGCATGGTTTTGTTCGAAAGCAAGTTGTATAAAGGCTGAAGCATCGGAGGGAATGGGGTTTTACCTTTTTTTACCTTCAGCTGCATCTACGTGGGTTCTCGAAATGCTGTGGCTGCTGGCTTCGGAGGCCGTGGCTGCTGGCTGGATTCAAAGCCCAAATTTATGTGTTCCCTGGGCTATCAACTTGGGCTCTTTTATCTTCTTATTATGCACAATAAGTGGAGTTTGAATATAGTAGGAGTATCAGTTTTAGGCCTGCTCACAGTCCGGATAGGATTAGATTACTCTTAATTAAATCTTAGTCCGCGAGTGAAAATGCAACCCATGTCCGAACCAAAGGCCCTATGGTCCGATTCCAATCCAATCCATAAGTCACAGTCGGTTGCGGTTCTGTTTGAAAAAATTTAAATGTTAGGAAGTCTCTATGAAAATATGTATAGATGAGGGGGTCTCCACGAATTTCACCTCAAGGGAATGCCAAGTGATCCCCGATTGCAATTTTTAAATTTTGCTTTGCGTATTTTTAATCTCGTTTGCATTTCTTATCTCATTCGCAAAGGAAAGCGAGATAATATATATAGATAAAAGATGTACCTACTATCTTGGTTCACTAATAAACTGAGATTCAAAATTAAAATCAAAATTTTTTAATTACAGTTTTCATAAAACCGTGATCTTTCTAAAATTTTTAGCGTGATCTTTAAGTACTTTTGTAGTAGTGAATATTCATAGGATTTTCAATTGATAAATGATTTTTATACATTGCTGTGGCTGGCTTCAGTGGCCCGTAGCTACCTGGATTCAAAGCCCAAATATATGTGGACAGTACGGAGTGCTTCCTGGGCTATCAACTTGCGCTCTTTTATCTTATTATAGCTCATCTCCATTCTATTTGCCATTCCACAATAAGTAGAGTTGGAATATAGTATATTAGTTTTAGGATTGCTCACCGTTCGGATTAGATTGGATTACTCTTAATTAAAATCCTTGTCCGCGATTAAAAATGCAACCCGTATCCGAACCAAAGGTCCTATGGTCCGATTCCAATCCAATCCAATCAATGAGTCGCGGTCAGTTCCAGTTCTATCCACGGATTATATTCCATAACGAAAAAACCAATTACCGAGCCACAAAAAAATAGACAAGAATAGTAAGCAACCATATATAAAACATTACATTATAAGTGTGACAACCCACCATGTATGTGGAAAATGTCCCACATTGGAAAGATGTGGGAAATGTAAGTGGTATATAGGAAACCCCACAAGCTACCCTTGTAACTTGAGTTATAACTTTTGAGGCCATGTGATTGGGCCAAAAAGTTGCAAAGGGCCTCCTTCGATGCGGGTCGTTATAGGTGTTATCAGAGCACAACTCCGGTTTACATGGTGGGGGCCACCTCTTGAATTCTAGAATGGAAACAAAGTGCCATGCGGAACTAAGTGTCACACCATGGCTACCGGGGGAATGTTGCTGGGAAGGAAGATTGTGACAACCTACCATGTATGTGAAAAATGCCCCACATTGGAAAGATATGAGAAATGTAAGTGGTATATAAGAAACCCCACAAGCTACCCTTATAACTTGAGTTATAACTCTTGAGGCCATGTGGTTGGGCCAAAGAGTTGCCAGAGGCCAGCTTGGATGCGAGTTGTTACAATAAGGAGCATTACCTAATGCAATACTTTGTTATGAGATTGAGTTACATTAAAATTTACAGTAAATTGGCCTAAAGGCCAAGTTTGGGACTATAAAGTGTGTTTAGTCTAGTCTAACTGATTTTAAGGCCTCCAATATATTGATAGAAATTTTTAGAGGGCTCAAGGACAATGTTAGACAAAAATTTATGTGTTCCCTGGGCTATCAACTTGGGCTCTTTTATCTTCTTATTATGCACATCTCCGTTCTGTTTGCCATTCCACAATAAGTGGAGTTTGAATATAGTAGGAGTATTAGTTTTAGGCCTGCTCACAGTTCGGATCGGATTAGATTACTCTTAATTAAATCTTAGTCCGCGAGTGAAAATGCAACCCATGTCCGAACCAAAGGTCCTATGGTCCGATTCCAATCCAATCCATAAGTCACAGTCGGTTGCGGTTCTGTTTGAAAAATTTTAAATGTTAGGAAGTCTCTGTGAAAATATGTATAGATGAAGGGGTCTCCACAAATTTCACCTCAAGGGAATACCAAGTGATCCCCGATTGCAATTTTTAAATTTTGCTTTGCGTATTTTTAATCTCGTTTGCATTTCTTATCTCATTCGCAAAGGAAAGCGAGATAATATATATACAGTAAGCTTCCAATCAGGACTCCCTGATGGGCTTCCCATCAGGGAGCCCTCCAATTCTCCTATTTCCCGACCAAATTTTCACAATTCGAAACCGTCCAATGTATTTAAAAGGTGTTTTTAAGGGTCCACGTGAGAAATCAATGAAAAAAAATACCGAGAAGGGCTTGATCCAATCAGTTTTCGATAAAAATGCATATATATATAGCTTTTATCGAAAACTGATCGGATCAAGCCCTTCCCGATATATTTTTTCACTAATTTCTCACGAGGACCCTTAAAAAACACCTTTTAAACACATTGGACGGTTCGGATCGTGAAAATTTGATCGGAAAATAGGAGTCCCTGATGGGAAGCCCACTTCTAGTCTAGACTCCGAACTTTCGGACCTCCGTGATCCGAGCATTTTTTTGACGATCCGATCCGTCCAATGTGTTCAGAAGGTGTTTTGAAGGGTCCACACGAAAAATCTTCAAAAAAAAAATACCGGGAAGGGCTTGATCCAAGCAATTTTCACAAAACTGTAAAAATACAGTTTTTGCGAAAAACTGCTTGGATCAAGCCCTTCCCGGTATTTTTTTTTGAAGATTTCCCGCGTGGACCCTTGAAAACACCTTCTGAACACATTGGACGGTTCGGATTTTCAAAAAATAATTTGCAAAACAAAAAAAATCATTTTTTCTTATTCTCGGGAGGGTTTGGACTAGAAGATTTCCCTATATGGTTCCACTTCTAGTCCGGACTCCGGACTTCCGGACCTCCGTGATCCGAGCATTTTTTTGACGATCCGATTCGTCCAATGTGTTCAGAAATTTACAGTTTTTGCGAAAAACTGCTTGGATCAAGCCCTTCCCGGTATTTGTTTTTTGAAGATTTCCCGCGTGGACCCTTGAAAACACCTTCTGAACACATTGGAAGGTTCGGATTTTCAAAAAATAATTTGCAAAACAAAAAAATATAATTTTTTCTTATTCTCGGGAGGGTTTGGACTAGAAGATTTCCCTATATATATATATAGGAGCCGGTTCCCCTCACACTTATAAAAACACATAAAAAAATACATCACTCTTCCGGGCCCCATTTTGATGTTCTGAACCGTTGATCCTATTTAAATGAGTAAAAGAAAAGGTCCTGCAAAATTTCAGCTCAATCGGATATTGGTAAGTGCTTGATCCAAACAGCTTTAAAAACACTAGTTCCTGTCATAGTTTTTGCAAAACTGTTTGGATCAAGCACTTACCGATATCTGAATGGATTGAATTTTGCAGGACCTCTTATTTTAATCATTTAAACAAGATCAACGGTTCAGAACATCACATTAGGGTCTAGAACAAAATCTTGTATTTTTTTATGTGTTTTTTAAGTGTGAGGGGAACCGGCCCCATATATATATATATATCCAGTCCACACCCTTATATCCACACCTTACGTCCAAACCTTCATTTTCCGATCAAATTTTCATGATCTGAACCGTCCAATGTGTTTAGAAGGTGTTTTTAAGAGTTCACGCAAGAAAATCATAAAAAAAAAAAAAGACCGGGAAGGGCCCTTCCCGGTCATTTTTTTGATGATTTCTCACGTGAACCCTTAAAAACACTTTCTAAACACATTGGACAGTTCGGATCCCAGCCATTTGGCCAGGAAATGAAGGTTTGGACGTAAGGTGTGGATATAAGGGTGTGGACTGGATCCTGACCCTATACAAAATCAAAATCAAATTTTTTTAATTATAGTTTTCATAAAACCGTGATCTTTCTAAAATTTTTAGCGTGATCTTTAAGTACTTTTGTAGTAGTGAATATTCATAGGATTTTCAATTGATAAATGATTTTTATGCATTGCTGTGGCTGGCTTCAGTGGCCCGTAGCTACCTGGATTCAAAGCCCAAGCACATGTGGACAGTACGAAGTGCTCATGGGCTATCAATTTGGGCTATTTTATCTTCTTATCATGCTCATCTCCATTCTGCTTGCCATTCCTCAACAAGCGGTCCTATAACTTTTGAGGCCATGTGATTGGGCCAAAAAGTTGCAAAGGGCCTCCTTCGATGCGGGTCGTTACAGTTGTTATCAGAGCGCAACTCCGGTTTACATGGTGGGGGCCACCTCTTGAATTCTAGAATGGAAACAAAGTGCCATGCGGAACTAAGTGTCACACCATGGCTACCGGGGGAATGTTGCTGGGTAGAAAGATTGTGATAACCTACCATGTATGTGAAAAATGTCCCACATTGGAAAGATATGGGAAATGTAAGTGATATATAAGAAACCCCACAAGCTACCCTTATAACTTGAGTTATAACTCTGAGGCCATGTGGTTGGGCCAACGAGTTGCCCGAGGCCAGCTTGGATGCGAGTTGTTACAATAAGGAGCATTACCTAATGCAATACTTTGTTATGAGATTGAGTTACGTTAAAATTTAATTGGAGAAGGTGACATTCCACAAGGACCTCTTCATTTATATGAAATGAAAAAAATGGCCAACTCTATTAACGGAATGAAGAAAATGACGATGTTACCCCTAATCGTCCACACTGATTTTCTCATCTATAAAGATCACCAACATTCCTTAATAGAGATGGCCATTTTTTCATTGACATGGATAAGTTAAGAGGTCTCTATGGAAAATGTGCATGGATGAGGGGTATCTATGGAATTTCACCTCAAGAGAATGCCAAGTGACTTGGGATAGATCGCGATTGCAGTTTTTAAATTTTGCTGTGTGTTTTTAATCTTGTTTGCATTTCTTATATCGTTCGCAAATAAAAGTGAGATAAAAAAATATACCCCTATGGTCTCAGTATTTCCACAACCGAGTGTTGGGATTCCACCCCGTGTGGGCCATTGGGCTTAGGCCCGGTTGGGAGGGGGTTTAGGGTTGATTGATGTACTCTATATAACTTGGACATGTCTTGTATTATTGTGTGTGACAAAAGTGAAAGGAAAAGGCAGAGAGTTTGAGAGAGATACACGAGAGACATGGTGAGATTTCATTATTGTGAGACAGAGTGTGAGTGTGTAACACAATATTCACGGATTATTCTCCGGATCATAGTGAAATCCCCCTCCCCGTGGATGTAGGTTCGATTTGGCCGAACCACGTAAATTGGTGTGTTTGCTTTCTCTTGATTTTACTATTTTCTGTTCGTGTGGTGCGTGTCTTGGGCATAACAAGTGGTATCAGAGCTTTGGTTGAAGCACCGGAGAGCGCAGAACAGTCGGATTATCACTCAGAGGCCTTTGGAGCACTGTTTGAAGCTTTGGTCGGACAATACAGGTGACAAAACTTGTTTTTTATCAGAGGGAAAGGTGCTACTCTCGGAGACGATCACAGCGGTGTGTTGGGTGGTCGGTTTTGTCACCGGAGCACGGGCGTTTTGAACACCCACGAACAGAGCCGAGAGGTGGCGAGCGGTGAGACCGGACAAAAAGTGATCTAATCAAAGTTTTGATCACACTACCGTGTAGGGTTTTTCGAGACGAACACAACAGTGGTCGAAACGTCGCCGGATAAAGATTGGCACGTGAGATCTAGTCTCACGGTGAGCAACACACGCCGACAGAGGCGGCGAGGGGCTAGGGCTGACGTCATCAAAGGTTCAGACGGTTCGAGCAAGGGTCCAAAAGGGTCAGACAGGTCAGGGTTCAGGGTCAAAGAGGTCAAGGGGATCAGAGGTCATGTCAAAGGGGTCAAACCGGAGGTCAAAGGGTTCAAACCGGTTTAGACCGGCGGTTCAGAGATAAAAGTCAGATCGGGTTCGGCCAGATCAGACTGGATACGGTCCGGAAACAGACCAGAAGGAGTTTTTAGACCGGTTTAGTGGGTTTTAGACCGGTTCTTAGCCGGTGCGGACCGGTTCCCGACTCGTCTCGATGTCCCGGATCCAATCCCGGGCTCGGTTTGCGGAGATTTGGTATGGATATTGACGGTACGTTTTATTTTACTGCTTTAAATCGTTCCAGGGAGTATTAGATCAATTGTGGGAGTTTCTGGGGGTGTGTTATTTCAGATTATCTTGTTTGCTGAGATGTCAGAGATAAATATAATGCTATGCTAGTATTGACGGTGACCAATTATGCAATTTGGAAGCCTAGAATGGAGGATATGCTCATTTTGAAAGAGCTTTATGAGCCTTTGGAACACGTAGGGGTCAAACCGACGGAGGTGAAAACCGAAGATTGGAAGAGTTTGAACAGGAAAGCAGTTGCTTTGATCCGCTAGTGTGTTGGACAGGAGGTTATTCATCATGTAGCATAGGAGACAGATGCTTATGCTTTGTGGACGAAATTGGAGGGGATGTATCAGTCGAAAACATCCCGGAATAAGGCGCTACTGATGAGGAGGCTTGTGAATTTGAAGCTCCGGGTTGGGGATTCGGTTGCCGGACATTCCAGTGAGTTCAAGAATTTGGTTAATCAGCTGTCTAATGTTGGGTTGAAGTTCGATGATGAGTTGCAGGCTTTGTTGTTGCTCAGTTCTCTACCGGATAATTGGGAGACACTGGTGGTTTCCCTGAGTAACTCTGCGCCGGAAGGGATGTTGACGATGGCTATGGTTAAGGATGCTATTTTCAAAGAGGAGGAGCGAGATGGGGACTGAACAGGCTGACGAGACACATGCACTGATTTCGGACGGTAACAGGGGCATGAACCAAGGAAAGGGAAACGGAAGGAAGGGAGGCAGAAATCGTTCCAAGTCGAGGGGGCATACTTTCACTTGCTATCATTGCCAAGAAGAGGGGCATATAAAGATGAATTGTCCAAGGTTTAAGGCGGGGAAAGAGAGAATTCCACCAAAGGAGGCAGCATTGGCTTTTCAGGATTCCAATAATGATGAGTTGGCATTGGCAGTGTTAGATGCTACGGATGCAAGGAAATCAGATTGGGTACTGGATTCGGGGTGCTCATATCATATCTGCAGGGATAGATCCCAGTTTTGGGAGTACGAGGCATACGATGGAGGTCATGTTCGGATGGCTAACGGTTCAGTGAATAAAGTTGTTGGCAAGAGGACAGTGAAGTTTCGGGTGTCGAGCGAGAAGACTGTGAAGGTAGCAGGAGTGAGGCACGTGTCAGGGGTGAGGAAGAACTTGATATCACTCGGGATGCTTGATGAGAGAGGATGTAGTTTTTCTGCTGATTCTGGAGTACTTCGGGTTTCTGTTGGAGAGCGGGATATATTGCTGGGTAAGAAATTTGGTGGGTTGTACAGGCTTGCGGGATCTGTCGTGACAGGAGGGGCTGATGTTAGACATGAAGCAACCGGTATAGGGAGATCAGTTGGGCAGGAGAAGCGCCATTTGCTGACACGTACACGGAGAGAGCAGGGTTGCTCAGGAGTTGTGCGGGATTCAGGCCTGAAGGAGAAGCAATGGGTGCGGGTTGTCCATGAGAAAGCCTAGAGGAAAGAGACAAATATTTTGGGGGACCCGACGAAGCCAAAAGGAGTTTCTTTCGCTCTTGATATGCTTGATGGTAGTGGTCTCTCCGGATTTGTCGACACAGGGGGAGGGACATTATCACCAAGGACGCCGAGCCAGTGAGTCTTGGCCGCACCCTAGTTGAGGGGGTGCGGGCGCTTCTGTTAGTGAGTGCATGGATGGGCGCTTTTGTTGGAGAGCGCGAGCGCTTCTGTTGGTGAGCGCATACACTTCGGGTTTGAGGTGTGCAAGTGGAGGCATTCTTTTTGAGGGGATGCGGTACTCGGGATTTTCTGATTGGCTGCGGAGTCTGGTTTTGCAAGGATACACTCTTTCGGGATTTGTGTACTCTGTTTGGTGGTGCATGGATGCTCGACTGGTTAGTGACACATGCGCTTGCCAAAGTTAGCTGATTGGAGGAGGCGACATGGGGGTGTTGCAGACGACTTTGCCCACTCGGTGTGGAGGGGGTGATTGTTGGGATTCCACCCCGTGTGGGCCATTGGGCTTAGGCCCGGTTGGGAGGGGGTTTAGGGTTGATTGATGTACTCTATATAACTCTGACATGTCTTGTATTATTGTGTGTGACAAAAGTGAGAGGAAAAGGCAGAGAGTTTGAGAGAGATACACGAGAGACTTGGTGAGATTTCATGTGAGACAGAGTGTGAGTGTGTAACACAATATTCACGGATTATTCTCCGGATCATAGTGAAATCCCCCTCCCCATGGATGTAGGTTCGATTTGGCCGAACCACGTAAATTGGTGTGTTTGCTTTCTCTTGATTTTACTGTTTTTTGTGCGTGTGGTGCGTGTCTTGGGCATAACACCGAGATGAAAGATGTAAGTTTTTATCTTGTTTCTCATTTTTTATCTCGTTCGAAATAAAAGCAAGATAAAAAGTATACCCTTATAATCTCAGTATTTCCATAACCGAGATAAAACAAATGTACCTACTATCCCGGTTCACTAACAAACCGAGATTAAAAATCAAAATCAAACTTTTTTTAATTACAGTTTTCATAAAACCGTGATCTTTCTAAAATTCTTAGCGTGATCTTTAGAATTTTTTTCAAATTAACCTTAAAAAAGTAGTACAATGCGTGATAATATTTAGAATTTTAATTACATTACAGTTTCGGAAATGATTCTCTGAACAACTGATCGTGTCGTTTCCGTATCAAAAATAATTTATAAAACGAAATAATTACAGCTACTCAAAGAATAGTGGCAAATATTCCGAGTATAGTCCTCAGGGATTAATAGGCTAAGTTACAACTGTTTCAATCAATTTCTAAATTAACTCGAGGAAAAAAGATATTTTGGTTTGGTTTGGTTTCCTAAATTTATGAAAGCTAAATTAAAATAAAGCAATTAAAAGTGAAGAGAGTTTATAGGAGAAAAGGCCTAGGGTTCTCGAATCCACTCGACACGTTGTAACAATTTCGAACCAATCCGGATGTCGTTAGGGTTTGTGGGCCCTCACGGTATCGCCTAAAGATTTTCATGAATCACCAAATAGCATGGGGTATTGCCGCCTAGCACGAACCGTCTTACTAATACGACCCGTCTCAATGGCACGGCTCGTCTAATAGCACGACGCATCTTAAGGAGCATAACCCATCTTACTTGGTTATCACAAACAATTAAGAACCGTTGTATGAACGTGTATGATATCTAGAAAATCATACACAAGATTTGATGGGAAAAATTAATGTTATGAATAAATTCTGAAGACATACAACCACGATTCGAATAATAAAACACTGAATCAAAACATAAATAATGTTACTAGAAGTCGGGCTTCATCTGGATCCGGGGTGGGTGTTGTGCGGTAGGTGATGTGCCCCGTGTTGTGCAGCAAAACGACGTAGTTTTGGGCACACCTTTGAAGCTTCCAAGGGCCTTGTTTGGAGAAAGAAAAAAATCACAACAAAGTGCCAAACCCGAAGTGCCTAAATCAAAGTGCCTAAAACCGCTATACCCTACCCCAAATAGCCTAAATCCCCTAAAATTGAACCCCAAAATTGAACCCAAAATTAACTCTCCAAACAAGGCTTTGGAAGTGTACCAAGAAAATGAGCAAAACTACGTCGTTTTGCCGCACAACACCTCCCCCAGATTCGCTTCATCTACGCCCTAGGAAAGAGAGTTTAGTTGGCCATCAGAATCGTTGAGGCAGCCGTAGGTCTCGTGCGCCGCTTCTCTTTCTGGACTCTAATCCGTGATCTCATCCCAAGGCTACTGCCTTCTTTTTTATATTAAAATTGCCGCCCCTTATTTCTTACATTTTTCTTTCCAAGTTTTTTTTCTTTCCAAGTTGGTTGCTGTCTATAATGCATCTTTTCATATGGAAATTATTCCAAGCCAGCGTGCTCTCCAAGCTTCCAAAGTTTCCATTCAAGCCCCAAATTGTCCACCAAATAATTCAGTTTCCTAAGCAAGAAAATAGTCTTCCTTTTGTCTTGATTTTCTTCCCTTCACAACTTGTAATTTAATGCCCTTAATATGTATTCACCAATCAACCTCCAAACTTTGGTCATTACTACCAATGAGCCCGCCCCGAATTCTCCAATTAATCGGTATAGCATTGGGCCCACTTATTAGAATTACTTTGATCACGGTTTTGCTTCGATATCGAGTAAAATAGGACTTCGCACCTAATATTTTATTTCAAAGCCTCCAAATACCTACAATACAGAAACAAAGCTTTAAACTCTAAGTAGCAAAATAAATGGACTTAACAAGCATAAATTAGGGGCGCTTATGTGAACATTTTGCGCGCCTATCAGACCCCCAACTTAAATAATGAGTGATAACATGTCTACTTCTTTTTTCCGTCATTCCTAATCTATTACATTGGGGGGGGGGGGGGGGGGTATGAAACTCGATCCTGGGATACAGCGTGGGGCATTCAAAAGCTCTACCTCATGAGGTAGCCACCACTTGCGAGTGATCAGTGCCGGTTCATTAGTTTTTAGAGGCCTGAAACGGACTTATTAGATGAGGCCCTCTATATATTATGTATAATAAAAAAATTTCAACACATATCTTCATAAAAACCATTACAAAATGTTTATCATTGCAGAAATTTAAATATATAGTCATCCAAAATAAACAACTATTACAATATATAGGAGGTATACATTTTTGGAGGGCCCTATTTTTTATATTTTGGAGAGAACCCGAAGTGGTGATTTCATTGACTTATGCCATGAGCCGTCCTTGCGAGTGATAGAGGGATTTACGGGCCAGTACAAAAAATTGGAGTTGATTCCCTCCGGGTCCAGCCCAAGTTCTAAACATTCCTGCCAGGGTAAATACCCTAGTTTCTACCAAAATTACCCCCAAAATTACCCCGCAGCCTAAGTAGAGAGAGAGAGAGAGAGAGTAGCAGCTCCGCAACTCCACCCACGAACAGCTCGGCAACTCCTCTCCATCGTCCAATCCGCCACCCTCCACCACCCCGACGTCCTCTCCGCCGTCCGATCCATCGCCAACCATAACCACAGAGAAGCTCCGCGCCTTCTTCTCCCCCTATGGCGAAATCAAAGAAGGCAACGCAGTCTTGGACAATATAGCTAACAAGATTCATCAATGCAAAGGCAAAATTGAAGAAGGTATTTTAATCCATAACAGCACTGGTAAAAGCAAAGGCTACAACTTTGTAACTATGAAAACATTGACGACGCCTTGTTGGCGTTGAAGAAAAGCAACGGATTTTTTCAGATCTACAAATTCGCAATGCATTATACAAAATTCGCAGGGTTCTATTTTGAAGAAATGACAATGTTTTTGTCCTCTTTTATTGGGATTTGCAGTAATTTATACAAATTCGCACCCAAAATTGAAGAAACTTCAGAAATTCACAGCCCTGCGAATTTTTCCGGGCTGTAAATTTGCAATTTATCTGAGTTGTTTCATCTTCTTTGAAGCTGGAAGTATCTTTATTGTAGTTATCTACTTTAGGAAAAAGTTCGCACCCAAAATTCGCACTCAAAATTCGCAGGGAAAAAATTCACACCCAAAAATTAACTAGTCGCAAACTGGAGCTATGGCGGCGGCGATGTATCTTCCGGCGACGAATCTAACAAAATCGCCATTTTCATCTCAAATCGCCATTTTTTCCCCGGCCTTGATTTACCTCCTGTCCACCATCTTCTTTGATTCACTGCTCTCTCCAGCTGTTTATGGTCTTATGGCGCCACTGTCGACATAAGCAGAGGTGCAGCGTCACCATCGGTAACAGTGAGAGAGAATTGGAGAAGGCAGTGGATATGGCGTCTTTCACGATCTATTTGGAATACGAAGATTATTCTGGATTGTAAAAGGGCATAATAGTAATCTAAACTAGCAACTAGAGTTGGAGGTAATTAAAATACTGACCTTGACTTGGAGGGAATTAGAATCAACAAAACTAGACCTAGTAGTAATTATCTGCGAGTGATATGTCAAATTGTTCATCAATGAGAAGTTTTGCGCGCATGCTTCTAAAGTGTATGAAAAAGACGTGGTGGGTTATGGGCTTTCACCATCCTAGCTAACAATGGGATGACTCAAATGTGGGCTCTCAGAGATCGTATAAAGATTGCTGGGAATAATGGACTGGCTCCATGGGAGTACAACTAAAGCAAAAACAAAAAACAAGATGAAGGATCACGCGTGGTATTTGTAGGTTCTCTTGTCTGCAAATCTAAACTTGGCCTGCATGGCTCTATGATTACTTGCATGTTTGTGTCCTTGGGGAGATAATCTAAAGACAAGTGGCTGAGTCAGAATTTTGACTCGGCGGGATCGATCAAAGAGATAAATTTTTATCCGAAAAATATGTTCCTTATATTAATTATATATTTCGTATTCTCTCATAGTATCTTATAATGTAGAAGTCAAATCATTTTGAGTCCAATGCAACATAAGTACTAAAACTCACATGCACTTATTACTTGTTTATGAGATTATTTAAAAATAAATAAAAATTGTAGACTAATGTAATTTTTTTTAAAATTAACCGTGATTAAATCATAAATTGAAAAATATTAGGGTAATAATTATACTAATAATAATAGTAAATACGTGTTTATAGAAAAAGTGAGTGGGGCCGGGGCTTTGGCCCCATAACAGCTCCGCCCGTGCTAAGAACCACACTGGGACTTGAAAGGTTCTTGAAATTTAAGAAGTGAATTGGCTCGGGCCAAACAAAAACAAGACATAGGTTCAGTTCAAAACGTTCTATGAATATTAATTAGTTTTTTTTTTCTTTTTCTGTCAAACAGTTGGAGAATACGAGTATAAATAACATCAAATTGGAAACAAATTCCACAATCACTATAAACCCAACTAAACTAATAGCACAATTATGGAGAGAAATAACCCAACAAACTGGAAACAAAGTCCACAATTATTATAAGCCCAACTCAACAAATAACCCCATCACGAGGAGAAATAACCTAACAATATAAGAGGAATAATACTCACACGTAGGTGTAGGTGGGGAGAATCTAACTCTGACCTCCTAATGAAATGCAAGAGTCCTAGCCTACTGATAGAGGTGTCAAACAGGTCGTGCCATGCCGGCATGACCCATTTAATTTCGTGCCAACCATGCTTTGTGCCGTGCCATGTCGGCCCATTTACTAAACCGTGCCGTGCCGGCCCATTTATTAAACTGTGCCGTGCCGTTTCTTTTTCGTGTCGTGTCGTGCCATTTTGTAATTGTGTCGTGCCGTGCCCGTGCTGGCCCATCTTCGAGTTTCGTTGAATTTTTTTGTATAATCTAGCCAAGTTTCGTCGGAAAAAAAATTTGAATATCTAATAACTATAGCTATATTGACTTATTAAAAAGTACACATATAATTCAAATTTTTTTGGATAATCTAGCCGAGTTTCGGCGTATTGAGATTAGCAAAATATTTTTATTGACTTATTAAAAATTGTATAACATATAATTAGAAAATCCATCATTAAAAATTATATTTGTTTGGTACATTAAAAATTAGTATTTGTTGTGTCGTGTCCTGAGCCGTGCCCTGTGTTGTGCCGTGCCGCGTCTAGCCCACTTCCGTGCCATGCCCGACCCAATTCCACGCCGTGCCGTGTCAGCCCAGCCCGTTTGACACCTCTACCTACTGAGCTTGCCTCAATTGATTGAATCGTAATGTAGTTGGACAAGGAGAAAATATAACACCATTTTTTCGTTTGAAAAAAGGAAAAGATGATATACAAGGATAAAATGGGTATCATGAAAATCACTTTTTGAAGATTGTGATCTTCTCTTCACGTGCAATAGATACATGACACCAATGTCCCATTTTTCATTTTTTTTTTCCCTTGCTTTTCCAATGAACAAATTCATTGGACAATTGCTTATCGACATTTTACATGCAAATTTCCGACAATTGATTGCCCGATCAATTTATCATCGTATATATCCTTTATTTATTTTGTTTTATTTTTTGTCTTTCTTATATGCACTATGTCTCTTATCAATGAAATTCTTACCCTCCCTAAAAGAAAATTGAACAAATTGATTGCCAACTGGATGAGGCCTTCCGCGCAAGGTATGAGTCGATTCCCATGACTTCAAATCACATGATCTAACGCACTAGTGTACGATATATATGCATACATAACATAAACCTATAAAATTCATGAAAAGTGCGAAAATTAGAACATTGCTGAAGAAAAATTATACTTGAAAACATATTTCAATAATTGGTGAACGGACCGAATCAGTTGTATGGGACCCTGAAGTACGCCACACAAAGTGGTCTGTGCAAAATTTGTGTACGGAGATCTGTGCGCACAACTTTTTCGGTCACCAAACTTAGTGGATAATCAAGAAATTAGTAGCCGAGATAGGTGGTATCCTTGCTTTGATCTAAGTAAAAGTTGGTAAAGCCAAATATCGAAATCACGCGCACCAAAGATAATATGCATCTCTCTTCTTCGTTCAGGTT
Source organism: Vaccinium vitis-idaea (assembly GCA_963854785.1). NCBI lineage: Eukaryota > Viridiplantae > Streptophyta > Magnoliopsida > Ericales > Ericaceae > Vaccinium > Vaccinium vitis-idaea. Next base: position 47,251,434 of record OY978215.1, read on the forward strand.
TTCTGCTATTATCTTCAAGTAGGGATGCACACGGTCTCGATTTGGAAGTTAAGTTTTAATTTTTTTGTTATTTCAAATGAATATTCACGTCCTCCCATAAATTTATAAGTTGTAAAATTCTATTTAATTATGATTAGCCAACAATACTGGATTTCTATCCAGTAACCCGACCATTCCAAACGGTGTTACAAAGTTCAATAAAAAGTATAGTCATGTTCTCTCATTTAAATTTATAAGCTGTAAAAATTCTATTTAATTATGATTAGCCAAGTTCTACAGAAATCCAGTAACCCGACCATTTCGAACGGTGTTACGAAGTTGAAAACTAAAAACTAACCACACGTGGCTGTTTCAAGACCTCATAATTTGTGGGTATTTATTTGCCTAATCCTTCTTTATGGGCATGCAAGTTATAGATGCACTACTATAATTGTAGCCAATCAATGACTAGATTAAAATATCCTTTGCTTATCATTAGCATTAGTTAATTGTCCTTTTCTTATCACCAAGATTAGTTAATCAAGCGTGTTCACTTTGTGATCACAAGATAATAAAGCTGCATAATCCATGTAATGGGGTGGCTTTTGGGTTAATCACATCCAACTAAAGTTGCATATAAATTTCCTTTGGTTGGTTATAATCCATGATAGTGCCAAATGCTGAGCTATGGGCCTATGGCCTTCTCAGATACACCTCCTTTTGGATATACTTGAAAAAAATGGTTAATTGTATGTAATTAAAATTTATAAGAACCTTTTAAGCAGGGATGGAGTTAGAGGAGATCAGCAGGGGCTGTCGCTCCTAAAAAAAAACTTCTAGTATTATATAGAGAGAAAAAAAATTCCTATGAATTATATAGACTCCCCCCTGCAAAGTATTTTGGAAAAAATATTCGCCTCTGCGTAGCAAAATTCTTGACTCCGTCCCTACTTTTAAGGCTCGTTCGTCGGACAGATAAGGCTTTGGGTGGACAAGGAAGGAGGGTGGATACGCTTATACTTAGTTTGAGTAGCAGTTGATTGATATACTGGATACGAGTGAGGGATAGGAGTGGATAATGTGAGAAATTACTTGGTGGCCCTCATTAAATCATTGTATACAAAAAAATGTTTGAAGGGTAATTTTGTCATTCTACCCATCTTGATTAGCTAATCCTAGGGTGGGGGTTGAGATTAGCTAAGAACCCTCCAAGGGAATAAGCTCTCCCCCCACTCCTTCTCCAATTCTCCCCCTTCTTATCCCACCACCAAACACCACCTAGAAATACAATTTTTTTTTCCAGAATAAGATATTTTATAAAAGAATCTCGATAAGGGTACATAGAGAAGGGAGAAGTGGAGGGGACATCAAACCGAGGTTGAATGATAGAAAAAAGAAAGGAAAAGGAAACATCCAAAACAAAAGACTCCAAAATAGCATCCAAAAACGAAAACACCCAAAGGAGCCAAAACCAAAACATCCACCACAAGAGCCACACGAAGATCAGTCCCTCTATGCCTGCTCACGCTAGCCCAAACAAGCCGCTTCCAACAGAACGACAACACCCAAAACCCAACTTCAATCCTTGCCACGCCAATACATCGCCGCATCCCACCATCAATTTCAAAAGGATCTTTTTCTCTCAATAGATTTCCTTCCATTTCTTACCCATTTGAGAGTATGCTTTGAAATCATCTTCAATCAATTCCTTTTAAGATTATTTCATCTTCTGGACGAACATTTACTTCAAGAGTTCTTCAGGTGGTCATTAATGTTATATAATCTTCCTCTATCCTTTTCTCTCTGCTAACTTCCTCTTGATTCATTTGCATGGCCCCAGACTCAGTGTGCCGGATTTCCCCTAAAAAAAGAAATACAATTTTTTTTAAATTAATAGTTGAATAATTCGTTTAATGAAATCGGTAAAAATAATTGTCCCATAGCAGCAACGCGAACCAGAAAAAAAAAAAAAAAAAACAAAAAACTTGCAGATAAATGAAAGATACTGATAAGTTTGTCTCATTGATTCTATGATTTAAATTATATAATTTCTGCACTTAAGTGTTTCTTTTTGGTTCTGCACTTAGTCGCCTGATCCATTTCTTCAATATGTATTAGACATTTAGACTTTGTAGAGATATTTTATATTTAGTGGCATGTTTGCATTTATGGAAGCATCCATCTGCAGAATTTTAAGCCCAACAATTTCCAAACCAACAACTAATTATGTTTGTTAATTAAAGTCAGTTCAATAAAAGTTTGTTCAAGAGGCAAATCATTAGAACAAAAATGGGTTTAAAAGTAGACTTGCAACGCCCACAGATCTGTGCACACAAACTGCACACAGATCACTCTGTGGGGCCCACTTGGAAGCCCCACGGAATCATCCTAGACTTGCAACGCTCACAGATTTGTGCACACAAAGCGCAAACAAATCACTTTATGGGGCGCACTTGGGAGTCCCAGGGAATCATCCTAGCCATAAATTAATTTTAAGATATATATTAGAGTAGTGTCCCTGTGCCAAAATTAGCTAGGGCTGCTAAAAAAGACCCAAGCTACTCGAGTTTGAGCTCGTGTTTGTTTGTTAAAAACTCGTTCAAAATTGGTTTGTTAATGTAACAAACCAAACTCAAAAATTTGTTTAAAGCTTGTTAACGTTAACAAGCCCAGCTTGAACAAGCTAATACTTGACTTGTTCGGCATGTAATGCATTAAAAAATCAAGCTATTCAAGATCGGCTTGTGTTTTGCTTGATTAAAGTTCATTTGAGGTCTGGTCGTCTCATAAAACAACTTGCTTGATCAACAACCTGCTTGGCTCGTTTGTCGCCTCTAAAATCAACTCAATTGGATAAATCGAAGTGTTTGATCCAATCTTTCAATTTTTTAAAACTCTAACCACTGAATCAAAAATTAGGAGTTGGATCAAACACTAAGAGTTATGCGATTGAGCTGCTTTTTTATGACCACCCAAAAATATATTTTTTAAATTAGGGAGCGACTTAGATTATTTGAATAGAATCCCAATGTGAACCCGCAGAACGATGTGTGCGAATAGCCTTTCTGTTTTGAAAGCCTAATTTGCTCAATCTCAATGGCTTAAATCTCACACTACAACTCTATAATGCAACACTACACGCACTACAAGATCCCGAATTCCTTGATCTCATGACTACAAAAGCTCAAGATGGGGAGACAAGCAAATCAACTGGTATTGATTGATTGATTGAACAAGTGTGGATTACATAATGAGTGGTTGGGACCCATACACTATCTAACAAATCATTTTCCAGTTTCTCCTTTCTCAATGGACGATGACGGCTCTCTCTCCTCTTCCCCACCGCACAAAAAATTACTGGGTCATGGATACAGCACGTGGTATTCAAGATTACCGAGTAGTATCAAAATCATAATAGCAGTGCGAGCAATGTGTCAACTTCTCAACTCCTTTCATCAACTCAGACCGGACGATTATCATTACTAACCACCTTCATACCTCGACGGAAAACATAAGGGGACAGATGGTGGTGCACCGACCGGCATCGGAGATCCACTTGTGGGTCCCAAAAGGAATTTTGGATGAAATGGGGTGATTTTGGATTAAGCACTTAGGGCCGTCCGATTGTCTCGATTCTCGCGTAGGGCCCCTCGGAAAACGATTTTAAGATGATCTAACGGTTCGGATTTTTCTTTTGGGACCCACAAGTGGGTCTCCGCTGCCGATCGGTGCACCATCGGTGCATATAGAAGGGTTCATCCCTTGAGCATCTTCTTCCATCAATGCTATGGGTACATCGTATGTGTACCCCAAATCCACATTACCCTAGTCCTTAAGATTGTATTTGGTTTGGATTTTGAGTTTTGGTTTTTGTAATGATTAGAGAGAAATAGGAATAATAATTAAAAAATAAGTATTAATGATTGGAGAGAGATAGAGAGAAAAATAAAAATAATATTTAAAATAAGGGTAATAATTGAATAATAATTGAGAAAACCGGTTCTTGAAAACCAAAATGAACAAGGCCTAAGGTGGCAGATGAGGAGAGACTCATTTTTTGAGTTAGCCCCACATTGGGTCTCTCCTCATCTGCCACCTCAAGGTAGTGTGCATTTGGGGTGCACATGTGGTGTACCCATATCATTTTCCCTATAGGTACACCACTTGTGAACCCCAAATGCACACCACCCTGACGTGGCAAGTGAAGAGAGCCCTCTTTTTTGGGTGAAGCCCACATGGGCTTCTCCTCACTTGCCACATCAAGGTGGTGTGCACTTGGAGTACACAAATGGTGTACCCATATCATTTTCCATCTTCTTTTTTTTTCTTTTGGTACAACCCTAAAGTTATTAATCTTGTCCCGTACTGGGGAAAAAAGGAGTACTATTAATCGTTCCGCTCATAATACCGTCCAATACCGCGTGTTCTGGTATGTTTTCGGGTGTTTCGGGCCATCTCAGCCATTTTCCAGATACTAGCCAGTACAATTTCCTTTTTTTTTAAACGTTAAATTGTTATTTTGTCGTATATCAGTTTGGGTTGTGTTTAGGTTTGATATGCTAATCTTTTGTTACGCTGATGTCTTTAAGTCTCTCTAGAGAACTTATATGCTAGTCTTTTGGCATGCTTTATCATGTTAACCTGGTTGGGAACTTGTTTTGGACGCTAGAATGGTTTTTTTTTTTGGGTATGAAGTACTGGAATGGTTGCATCTTGAATATGACCATATGCACCTTGTCTATGCAAAGTTATGATGCTTTATTTTTTAGGTCAATTTTTTTAAGTGTTGAATTGTATATTTTTGGAGAATTATACACTGTAGTTTGTTGCGATCAATCCGAAACAGTACGGTGCATACGGAACGTGCTATCCATAGGTGGCTCCACCCTTATGAAAGTGAACGCCCTCAAAAAAAAAAAATTGTTCAGAAATACATGTAAAATTTTTAGTTTTAATTTAATATAGTCATTATTGAACACCTTGCTCATAAATATTTGAACACTCTACTAAAAAATATTTGAACACTTAGCTCAACAAATCAACTCACAAATTAATTTTATGTAAACAACTAACCAAAGTCTAAAGTCTTCTCGTAGATGATCGATGTACACACTAAAACCTTTTATATTTTATATTACAGGTGATAAATTTATATCGGGTTTTGTTTTAACATTTATACCATGAACACTCACCAATCCTGGCAATTCACAATAAAATCCTTAATACACTAATTCAAAGCAAAGTGCACATTCTTCACGACAAAAATTATAAAAATCAAGAAAAAAAAATGTATCTATTGTATTGATATCATCCTATGACTTCTCTTTAAGTAACAATCAACTCTCTATATGAGAAAATAAATATCTGTGCAAACCTATTCAGCACACAAATTTTAACATTAAGTATTAGCGTATTTATCTCCTGATTTAGTTATATAATTTAGTATGTTATGTCGAATTTTTTTTTGTCATTTATTTTGATTTTGAAATAGTTAAATATTCATAATCTAGTCCATCTATCCTTTTTGGTAATAGTATCCTTTTTGAATAAGCAAGCTTTCTTATTCATTAAGCTAACTGAGAATCATTAAAAAAAAACCAAATTTTGTTTTGAGCATAAACTATTCATATATATGACTACCTGTAATATTCTAAATGCATGAATGACTATGCATTAATTAATTCCAAGTTGACAGATCTAGGAATTGTATACAGAGTATGGACGGTAATATCTAGAATCGATTCCCAATTATGTACTATCAATTCTTATGTTGGGTCAGTCCATATAGAATCTCTTCATTCGGCCTCACAAGGTGGCGATGATATTGATCTCCCGGATTTGTCAGTCTATTGGACCGGATTTCCGGCTTATAGAAAAATAAATGTTTGGTACAGCATAAGTCAACATTTGAAGGCATTGGTGCAAAAAAAGAAACCCTGAGAAGGCAAACAATTTTGGAGAGGGAGAGAGAATCTAAGCAACATGGGCCCATAGATAAAAACGTCACATACTAAGCAAGAGGGAATATGAGAACATATGTCAAAATAGGGCGTGTTTGCGATAGCGTGATGCAGATTATATATTCTAATTCCTGATTCTGCAGATTTCTAATTTTAGATTTTGGTAGAAAAAAATATACATGTTTACTATTGCTCTGGGATTATCAAATTCCTTCAGCAAGTCATTTCAACAAGTAGCTCAGCAAGGATTTGCTGACAATCACTTTCGGTTACTGCTTCAACGCTCTTCCAGTTAGGATTCTAACAATACTGTTTTTCGCTGATAAAAAAAAAACAAAACTTTGTCGTCGGTGAAAGACTTGGGTCCTGAATAATATCTGATTATTTGCTGATAAGAAATGGTTGTTATTGATGAGTATTCAATTTTTACTTCCAAGTTGATCTGATTTCGGCGTTGTTGTATGTGTAGGATGATAAGCGGAATCAACCTCCACTCGTGTGTTGGGTCCCTCCTTATTCTAATTTTGTGGAGGCCCAATAATTTTGTGTTAGCCCAAGTTATTTGTCTTGGTCCAAATAATTAAATTAGTGGGCTTGTATTTTTTGATAGAGGATTCTACACACACTTTTGGAAAGCACATGACTAGCACATGTGTTATTAGCTTCTCTTGGAAGCTTAGAAGCTGGATGGTCACATTTTGGTTTGTTTTCTTGGCATCCACCACCAGAATATTTGGCAACAACTAAAAGAGAAAAAACCCTCGGTGCATCAGTGAGTGCTACTGTGTGTGTTCGTGGGTTTCTACATTAATCAAAGGCAGCATTTGATCTCTTCGGTTCAACTAATTTCCAGCATCACTTCGAGGTTATTCGGGACAGCCTTTGTACTCAGTTTCTGGGCTCTCATTTAAAGCAGTTTGGAGGGTTTGGTTACCCATTTTTGGTGAGGTCTTTCCTCTTGCTATCTTGTCATTTGTTGGATACACCTTTGGGTGTTTGTGAGATCTTTGTATCTCTTGTAACCCATTTGTACGAACTTTGGTGATAGTGGAATCGGACTTCGGTCCCGTGGACGTACCTCATATTTTTTGGGGAACCACGTAAAAATCGCTTGTGTCTTGCTTGCGCATTTCGGTTCTTATTTGCTGCGCCTTTTTTAGTTCCTCCGTGATTTACTTGTGGGAAATTTGGGTACTCTATTTTTTCCAACATCATGTACTATCAATTCCTATAGTCGGTCTGTCCATACGGACATTTGTCCCCGATTTCATCAGGCACCACTAGATGGGTCTCCCGGATTAGTCGGTCCATCGGACCGGATTTCCGGTCTGTAACAAATGTATGGGGTGATACAGAATAAGTTATCGTAGTGGAATAAAGAAAGAAGAAAAACCTCAGTATATGAGAAAGAATGTCAAAAGGGTAGAGCATGGTAGTGGAAGGAGAAATTATTTGCTTATCAGATGGATTAGAAAAACAAATTGGGATGGCAAGGACAAGGAAAGCGAAAAAGTTAGAATGGCGCACCTTGTACCATAACCAGAAAAAAGAGTGGCTCCACCATTGTCTTTTCCCCTCTTATTATGGCCAGTGCTCTGCAAAAAAAAAAAAAAAATCTACAATTTTATGGATACAATTTGGAATCCAACTGTAGGGTTCTCCATTCATCATTTCCTTTCACTTTATTCAGTCTAAAATAATAGCAGATAAAAAGGAAGAGGGGCAGAGGGAATACTTAGCTTAGCATCTAACTTCAACCCTTTTGAATGAAATATTGGACATAATGACATATAATAACAAGCAATCATACGTTTTGTTTATAATCAGGAGTCCGTGCAAGTTTGCGCGTACGTCGACTAATCTTGATAGACCAATCTTCCCGGGATCCGGAGGGCCTGTAGTGAGGGGACTCACTACATGCGTGTAGTCAGCTCCGTCGACCATCCGATCGGCGATCAACGGTCTAGATGAATTGGGATTAAAGTAAATGTAAAAATGTTTTTTTAAAGCGTAAGATGATCCAGGCCATTGATCGCCAATCGGACGGCCGATGGAGCTCACTACACACATGTAGTAAGTCACTACAGGGCCCCCGGTTCCAATCCCGTCCACTAGCGGGGAGCCCATTAAAGCCAAAGAAAATCTGTATGGATAGCCTCGGAGAGTTAAAATAAACAACAAATAAAGTAGGAGGAATATAGGATTTCCCTTGCCAACAAACTCTTGGGGCCATTGGGGGTTATGCCTGATTGTTGCTTCCAGGGCCCCGATATTAATTGAGGTGCGCGCAAGCTGGCCCGGACATCTGGTTATAAAAAAAAGAAGAAGTAGGGTGTACAATGAAAAGCACTGATTCTTCCACTTTAGTTAATTGTTTAGACAATTCAATCTTCACACCCTTGAGTTTTCTTCCACAAGCCTGTGATTTAGATCGTTATTCTAATAACTAACAAGGAAAAGCATAAATTCTCCCACCCAAGGCACGGATATCCTATGCTTTTTATCTGAGAAGTGACAGGTGCAGCTACAAGTTTTTGAAGAAATTTGACAGCAATTCTTAGGACTCAAAAGTCCACATGGTAGAAAGCCTAATTTGTGTTAAGCAAAAAGATGCAAGGCATCCTCATCTATGCTTTTCAGAAAGAGTGCTGCTATGCCAAAGCTAAGGACCATCAATATTTCAGGTATCAGGCCTGTATTAGGGTGGAATTGATTCCGGGTTTTTGGCGTAAAGTAAAAACAAAAAATGGAAATTAAGGGAAAGCGGGATTTTATTCTCCATCATCCATGTGAGGCGTATTCTAACGTAAGAGTTTTAGTGATCTAAGTGTCCAATTTTGTTACTGATTGGAAAAATCTAATAACTGGACAATGACGCACCAAGGGCTACTAGAAGGTCTCCCATCGACTCCGTATCAGCTGGACAACGACGCGTAGCAGGAATTGAAGATTCCATTCATCATTGACCAAGATTCCAAGCTTTCTAAGAAGTTTCCCTTATGGGTTAAGATTGCGATCTTCGTACTGATAAAAAAAAAGACTGAACTTTTATTCCTACATGTATTGGCTTTGAAATTTATGGTGCGTCAATTTGTTAATACTGACCTGATTACACTTCCATCCCCCACACTGGACGATCCTAATATTTTTAAAGCAACTCCATTTATTTTATCTAAATTCATACACGAAATTGGACTCTTCACAGATATCTGCCCTGGGCTTCACGTATAAGAGTGGACCTTTCAATTGATGTTTTTGTATTCATCTACAAATCACTTGTTTGATGACAAGCGAAGATCCGTCAACCTGGGGACAATGTTACGCCAGCCTAGAGCCGGTCGGGATCATGCGATTCCTAGGAAGAAAATTGCATTGCTCTTCGTAAATTTACATTTACTGATATTTTCCATGACCTAGACCAAAAAAGGGTCATAAATTGATAGACCATTTGCCTGGGCAGCTACTGCCAAAGTTAAGTAAGGAGTTCGGAATGATCAGATTCAAATGAAGCCTTATATGTGCTGCTGACTGTTCTACCCCAAAAACAAATGGTCAGCAGATTTTAACATGTGAAGAAATGAATCTTAGAAGTTAAGGTCAAATCTTACACTAGGTGTATAGCAAGTTGCTCAATGCAGCTATGCGTACAGTTCAACGATAGGGGTATAAACAGAAATGTTACAGACACTGGCAACAGATGACTTCGTAGTCATCAAATGTTGCGGGTCCCATGTGCATCGAATAGCTGTGAAGCCGTTTATAATCTGATCTGTAGTCGGTGTAGTGTGTACATAATGGTGTAGTGTGTGCATAATACTGCTGGGGTATAAAACTACCCAACAACAATAGAAGCCCAATATTGTTTTGGCAAGTGCAAGCGAAAAAAAAAGGTGAAATTCCACGGAAATCTCCTCATCCATGCATGTTTCTCTCGGAGACCCCTTAACGTTTAAAACTGCCCAAATAGACACCCGCATCTATTTGAAATGAAAAAATTGACTAACTCTGTTAACAGAATGTGGGCAATTTCAGTGTGGGCGATTTTTAAGGGATAGAATCTTCATTTCCTTCATTCCGTTAACAGAAATGGCCATTTTTTTCATTTCATATAAATGAGGGGTTTCCGTAGGAAACATGCATCAATGAGGGTGTCTCCGTGGAATTTCACCAATAAAATAATAGCAAATTAAAGAAAAAGAAGTTACAGCAATGCGTATAACGTCAGGATGCATTTGCAAGGCTATGCACAAATCCCAATCTTAAAGATGCATGAAAAGGAGGAAAGCACTATATATTGTCTATTGCGCAACTGTATCCTTACTTTCCAATGTCAAATGAGAAAAACCTATGTGTATGGCATATATAACACACGCTATCCAAACAATTAAGTCAAACAAATAAAACACCAAACAAACATAAAAATGCTTGTGACCATTCTGGCAACTAGCCACTGTTGTACTAAGAGTCTAAGAATTGAGGTGCTCCCAATTGCCTCACAAATCATGACAAAGGTTCTTAGTTTTCAACATGATGGCTCTATGCACATACTTGGGGTTGCAAACGATTACCGAGTTGTTCACAAGCATCTCGAGGCTCGGCTCATTATGGGTTTAGCTCGTTTGAAACGAGTCGAGTGCTCGAGTTTTAAGCTCGTTTGGTAAACGAGCCGAGCTCGAGTTAGCTGTAACTCGGCTCGATTATACAATTTCGTCTCGTTTGTAAAGGCTCAGCTTCGGCTCGCATATAGAGGCTCGACTAGTTTTGAACGAGCCGAGCTCGAATGCACCATGAGAGAGAGAGAGTGAGGAGTGATATTCCAATCTGATAAAAGGTAAAGGAAATAAAAAAGAGAGTGAGTTCTGAGATGGTGATGGAATACTTTAAGATAAAAGGCGGGAACCCACCATGGAGGGTAGGCCTATCATAGAACCTTTACCAATTACCATCTGAGAGATACTCGTTCGTGTCCTGTCTTCGTATATATATAAATGTGTTGTCCAGTTCACATTGAGAAGCCAAGTTAAAAGCAACTGCTTAACTTCTCTCCCTTAGCCAACGCAATACCACCCAAAAAACAGAAGCTGCATAAGCAACAGTTCAACTCACTCCAGAAAATAGAAGCAGTGACGGCATGGAAACTCAGTCAGGTGTGTCGGGAACCTGTAAACCATTGGAAACCCATCATGAAGCTGTCCTTGCTTACCCTGTGAAGGCCAATTTGCAAACCTGTCTACAACTCTCTGAATTGCAAAGTCAAATAACTTTGAAGGTCTCTCTCTCTCTCTCTCTCTCTCTCACACACACACACACACACACACACACACATACACTCACACTATCACAGTTTCACACTGCTTTCACCTGTAATTGACATTGCCTGGAATGTGGATGGTATCAGTACAGGCAACAAAAATAGGGACGTAGTATGACACATATCTTAAATTGTGGTACGATAGGGTAGGCTTCTAACAGAATTCAAACTCACTTCTTTCAAGAGACAAACATCCACTCGAACTATTCTTATCCAAGTTATTTAGACAAAATACATTTCTAGGAGCACAATAAGCAATTCTTTAGTTTATTAAATTCAATTTTCTAAAGGAACTTTTATTTATTTATTTTTATTTCACCATTTTGGAATGAAATTGAAATTGTACCATGTTTTGGAACAAAAGTACGAAAAAGTAATTCGTTAGGATATTAGCGTTTCTTGATACCACTGTTAGTGGTTCTTTTACTTCTTTATAACAAAATAATCGAATGCGAGCGTGCCAGAGAGAGTTTCAATCTCCTCCCTCGGATTAACTTTGGATAAACCAAATCTAATCAGGCGATTGTGTTGTATTGGTTCAATTACCTCAATTAAGAGGATTTTTTCTTAACAAGTGAAGAAATGCAAACCAATATACTTAGGAAATCAAAGAACAACAAAGAAACAAGATACTTCGATTGATAAATCAAAGATAAACTTACTTCGAAATTGCCTCCAACTTCAAATACAAGAACTTCGAACATGTGATTGTTACAAGAACAATCGAGATTGATCCTGACTACTTCCTAATCTACTTCGAACTGAGTTCGAAATCCTAAACTACTTTGCCAATGAACAAACCAAGCATCAATTTTTTGATAGCTGTTTGTTGAAAATTTGTCCGGGGGCTTTTCACTCTTTAATTTCTTCTATTTATAGACGCTGCTTGCAGTTGAACTTCCCGCCCAATGAATTTGAACTTGGCTTGCTTCGAACTCTAACTTCTACTCTTCGAGTTGGCAGTTTCTTCCCTCTTCCACGTTTGAATTTGAATTCTTCCAATTCTTCCTCCAGAAGCTTTTATTTTGAATCTGCACAGTTGCTTAAACTAACTCAAATTATTACGAGTTAAGGAGATAACTGCCTTTCAAGAAGTGCTCCACGTGTTCTAACTGCCATCTGCTCTGTTTCACAAGTTTACACGTGGAGTTTATGTGTTCAGTAGTTAATATTATGGCTTCGAAGTCAATTTCTATTTTATCTTTGACTTGTAACTGCCAATAACCGTTTTTCGATTTTGAGAAACAATACGACATCGTATTTACTCAAAATATATTCCTTTAATCCAGTGTATCTTCATCAACAAGTAATTGCCAATGTTTGGCATTTTTGATTACGTGTCAATCAATTATTGGATTTGTTAATTTTATATGTAAACAACCACTAGCTTGTAATGGACTTGACTAATCAAACAGTAGCCAAACTATTACTGTTTTGTACTAAACTACAATTTTTCCACCTTTTTCTTGTGTAAGGTTTATTTATGCAGATTTTTGCAATTTACTTGCAGTTTGAGGACGTGGTTTACAAAGTGAAGTTGGAGCAACAAGGATTCTGCTATGGTGGAACATCAAGCTTCAAAGAGACGACCATATTAAATGGGCTGACAGGTATGGTTTGTCCAGGAGAGCTACTAGCAATGCTTGGCCCATCGGGAAGTGGAAAAACTACTCTACTTACAGCCCTTGGAGGTCGACTCACCGGAAAGCTGTCTGGAAAAATCACATACAACAGTCAGCCCTTTTCTGGTTCCATCAGACGGAGAACAGGATTTGTCTCACAACACGATTTCCTATACCCTCATCTAACTGTGTACGAAACTCTCCTATTCACTGCACTTCTAAGGCTACCCAATAGCATCGCCAATGATGAGAAAGTTCAGCACGTAGAGCGAGTTATCACCGAGCTGGGACTAAGTCGGTGTCATAACAGCATGATAGGAGGACCACTGTTTAGAGGGATATCAGGTGGGGAGAAGAAAAGAGTAAGCATAGGCCAAGAACTGCTAATTAACCCAAGCTTAGTATTGCTAGATGAACCCACCTCAGGTTTGGACTCAACCACAGCTCAAAAGATACTAACCACAATTAAACAGCTTGCTAACTGCGGTAGGACTGTGATCACTACCATTCACCAGCCCTCAAGCCGACTGTACCATATGTTTGACAAGGTACTATTGCTGTCAGAAGGATGCCCCATCTACTATGGTCCTGCATCCACTGCTTTGGATTACTTTTCCTCGATTGGTTTTTCCACATCCCTCACAGTCAATCCGGCTGACCTCTTACTCGATCTTGCCAATGGTAATTTTCAAACTCTCTTTTAATTTATTGGCAGAAAGCTCTGGTTTCTTTGCGTTTTATCAAAAAAGTCAAGGTTCTAAAACGCGCTAGGCGCTCCCAGGGCAGCTAGACACCTTCTAGCTTTCAGGGCCGAGTACTTGGCTCCTAGTCGGGCAATTATCGGGATAGTCAATCTAGTCGGGCTAGTAGGTGAGGGACCTTCTAGCGCCTAAGCAGCCAGTACTCGGCCTTCTAGACCTTCTTTTAGAACACTGGAAAAAGTTAAGGAAAAGCGGGCCATTTGTGTAGAGTGGAACCGACTCTTAGGCAGCGACTGTTCCATCCTTTTTTTTTTTTCATCAGCATGAGACACATATATAACCTGCCCAACTGGAAGTGGTTACAATAGTATCTTTTTACGTTAAAGCATAACGGTACCCCAACAACAAATTTTCATGCTGTTCATAATAGCGTATAAAGGTGAAGTTTAATGAGATCTGCAACTCTCTATTAGCATAATTTGATCCTGAAATCCGTAATTGACAGAAACACAATAGCATAGCCATACGCTATAATTGATAACGTCTACTGTCGTGGGGACCATGTGCTAACGTCCATCATCAAGAAAAGAAACTAGAAACTAATTTACTGTAGGCTCATGGAGATTGTGATGAAAATGACAGGAATTGGACCTGATAACAATCATACATTCGAGCAAGGAGATAAAGCAGAACAAGAGCGCAAGAGAGTGAGGGATGTTATAATCTCTGCCTACGAGAAGAACATTTCTATGACATTGAAAGCTGAATTATCCAGTTTGGATGTCAATAACAACAGTAAAACCCAAGACGCATCCACAAGTAAGTCTCCTCCCGTCTCCCTCTCAAATGACCATGCTATCACCATTAAGAAATCGGCACAATAGCTTCAAATATCTTCCGCTTCACCTGGTTAACACCTTTAACAAGTTTCATGGGTCTTCTGATTTTAAATGAAACAGGGAGCAATGTAAAGCCAGAGCAATGGTGCACAAGCTGGTGGCATCAATTCAACGTGCTGCTTTTGAGAGGGTTGAGGGAGCGGCGACATGAAACCTTCAACAGGCTAAGAATCTTCCAAGTCCTAACAGTCGCTATTCTTAGCGGACTCCTCTGGTGGCGCACTCCGACATCACATATCCAAGATCGTGTAAGATTAATTAAAACATGTATACTCCAGGACTCTTATCTATTGAACTCAGAAAAGGTTTTCGTATTAGGTGACATTGGACTTCTTCATATTAGGGTACTTCCCATGACAGGGAACTGCTTTTCGTCAGTAGTTTAAAAAATTTCAAACCATATAAGTTACTTTTAAAATCTTCCCTTAACAAGATTAATTTGTAGCGTTTCTCAAACTTGGGAGACTATGTGGCAAAACAAGAAGAAAAAAAAGAAAGAAAAGCAAATGATCACTAAAAAAAGGATCCAGTTCTCATTCAAAACAGTCAAGGAACTGTCAACGTCAGTGAAATAGAAAACGTTTGTTCCTGTAGATGCTAATCAAGGGTTACTTCTTTGACTGCAGATGGGCATGATTTTCTTCTTCTCCGTGTTCTGGGGATTCTACCCTCTATATAATGCTGTTTTTGCATTTCCTCAAGAAAGAACAATGCTAATCAAAGAACGTTCATCCGGAATGTACCGCCTCTCCTCCTACTTTTTTGCCAGAACTGTTGGAGACCTGCCACTGGAGCTGGCATTGCCAACTGCATTTACCTTTATACTCTATTGGGCGGGTGGTCTCAAACCCAATCCAGGCACTTTCATCCTCTTCCTCCTTGTAGTCCTATACAATGTCCTTGTTGCACAGGGTCTTGGCTTAGCTTTTGGTGCCATTCTCATGGACGTCAAGAAAGGCACTTGTTTAGCCTCAGTTACATCCATGGTCTTCCTCATTGCTGGAGGGTACTATATTCAACAAATCCCTCCCTTCATAGCGTGGCTAAAGTACTTGAGCTATAGTTACTTTTGTTTCAAGCTCCTTATTGGGGTTCAGTACAACGAGGAAGATTATTATCAGTGCCCAAATGGAGGCTCCTGTCAGGTCACAGATTTTCCTGCCGTCAAGTCAGTGGGCCTGAACCATTTGTGGGTAGATGTGTCCATTATGGCCCTGATGTTGGTGGGCTATCGTGTTATTGCTTATCTAGCCTTGCGCAAGGTGCGGTGAAGTAAGTTTTGCAGACCACGGCACAGAGTTAGAGAGAAGATGAGATGAAGGTCCACTGTGGGACCATTTTCGAAGAACATTTGAATAGTTTCCATGTCTTCAACTGACGAGTAATGTTAGATTCCGATGGATACAGCATTTCCATATTTTGATCTATTCCCCATGAGAATAAGATGTACCATACTTTGGCTTTGGGTAGAAGTTGATAAATACTTATTTGGAAAATGGAAATAATACTTCATTTTCCAATTTTGTACTTTGTTCATATAGGCATAGTTAGAAATGGGAACTAAATTGACATGTTCAATTCTGAAGAAAAGGTAAGGTTAAACAACATACCTCAAAGCGACCATCCATCTGTAGGACCAGATCCTGTAGCCGAGTGGGGATTTTGAAAGCCCGAATGGATATAAACATAAAGCTTCCTGCAAGTGCATTGAGAACAATAAGAGATCACTGTCCAAAAATTGCATTATTTCGGGAGCAAGTAAAGGTGATTTATAAATAATGGTTAACTTTGACATTACTGGATAATTCATGGTAGGCCACGGAAGATGAGACAGTGCCACCACAACCTTAACTACAGTTTTTGTTATCGTACGCATACTTATCCATGACAAGTCATATATTGAATATCACAAAGCAAATGTGAGGCTGATGCCTGAGTGGTAGATACACTGAATGGTGGAGGTCCATGCAGAGAACAACAATAAACTTGAAATCCATGTCATCTCCTACTTCAGCATACCGCACTAACCACGCCCTCTTTTTTTCTTTTTTCCCCTTTTTTGAGACAATGGAAAGGACACGAGCTCTCTGCACTGTGCTGTCCTTTTCATATTAACAAGGTTTATGGTTATCTTAGGTAGTGTAAAGACATACAGAAGCTTCAATAAGGCACAGCACTGAATGTTAAAACCTACACAAGCAAGGCATGTGGAGTTGCCAACCTGTATGAGCCCCTAATCAGACTAAATGAGTCAGGTTCACTATAAATTCTGAGATTTATGCCTCTCCGCCATTCAATCGAACAAGATAATGTTAAGGATGAGCAATTGTAGCAACCAATAGAATTGAAGGATGCAGAGAAATAAAAATAAAAATGTGAAATGGCTGTTGTATATAGCATAATAGCGATACTAACACCAGTTTCCCAGCAACAGGTTTTGTTTCCTAGTTTTTTCTCTACCTCTGTCTGAGTCTGTCTTTTTCCCTTTGGGGAAGAAGAGGTTGTCACAGGTGCAACCCTGCCTATGGTATGATTTTTCCTTTTTGCCTCCTTTGTTCTTTTTATTTTTACTTAGACCCCAGTAAAGCACGCTCAATCAAATCTAACAGAGAAAAAGACCAGGATCAGTTATAGCTAGGTGCAGTCAGAGCCATCAAGAAACACTGAAGTCAACCAGCTTAACTAACAGAGCCTGTTAAGAGCTTTAAAACTATCAACTTGGGTGGCCTTGTGGATAGATAGAGCCTAATGGGACCTAACAGGAATAGTTCTTTTCCTTCTATGACACAGAGATGATGGCCTGAGGAGACTGACAAGGGAGGGAGACGGAAACTTTTCGCCACGCTAGAAATGAAAAAAAAAAAGCTCGGAATATGAAACCTTCAAAGCATCAAATTATTTTCAATTCCACAACCCTTACAAAGTTTCCGAATTCCGTTGATGACCAGGGACCAATAACTACTCCTAATGAACTTGAATCCTAGACATTAGCGTATCAATTACCAAATGAAATCTACGATTGCAAAATAAGGAGTCAAGAGGCATTTCTATGTATACTGCTCAAAGAATCAACACAATACCACTTACTGATTGGAACTGAAATTTTTCCGCATCAACCAAAATTTTTGAATTTTATTGAGGCTACCCAAAGTCTGTCAGCAATACACCCAACAACTCCCACATTGCCTTCAATCATAATGCTGTTCCAATTGTGAAGCGAAGTCCCACATCGCCTAGGTACCAAAGTAATATGAAATATATAAGCGTGAGGGCATCTCGCTTCATGAGCTAGCTTTTGGGGTTGAGTTCTACCCAAGACCGTGTAACACCAATAGGATCCAGTAGCATAACCAGTTTGCCATGTTTTGTGAAGGCCTTTGAAAACGTGAAGAAATTTCTTTTTTCATAGTTCTTCCCTCTCGGTTGGTGTTTGCTAGCCTTAAGAACAGATCATATTTCCGTCAACCATCTAACTCAAATGAGTAACTACACTATTCACCAATACAATAGACCCCATCCCCAATCCTTGTGTCAATTTTTCTTGATAACCACATATAAGTGCCACGTTTCTGCAAAAATAGAATGGCATTTGTGATAGGTTATAACTCAGGGCCGACGAAGGACATAAATAAAGAGGCCTCATCTAGGAGTTATAGAAGTCAATATTACATAGGCTGAGTTTTCAAGCGTTACTAGAAACTTTAATGAACTTAGATTTAGGCATGAAGTAGAACAAAAAAAACACTTGCATCAAGTTTCCCCAGGGTCAACAATTACAGGAATTGGAGAACAGGCAACGAGGCATAACGAATCAACAGACAAGGGCATCCTAGTACTTGCATGCTTCTAGCTGAAATATCATTCAAAGTGGGAGTGCATGGGTTGGTCTTGGACAACGACGTCCTAATTTTAATTCTTATCCTGCAGATATCGCGCAGATACTGCACTTTGTTGGGGAACATGGGTCACACACACAACACAGACACCAATGTTTACCGTAATTTGGCTGAATGCCTGCTCCACGGAGAAAACAGTATTTCATACTCGGATCAGAAAAAATGGAGCTACAATTGCCACTAAATAATTGGATCATCATGAAGTAAAATGACCAGCAAATTTTGTAATTGCAATGAGACTTAGTTGAACTGCAAACCATAATGTCACAGGCATCATACAGCATGCAAATAAGCTGTTAATGATCGTCACGCGTCCCAGTAGTAAAAAGTTGTTCAACTTGTTTTCCTATGTGAGTACAGATTATTCGTTTTGTCAATCACTCAAACAGACCCGAGAGATTAAAACAAAAGAATAAGAACTAACGATACAATAACACGTCTGCTGGGCAATTAATCAAACATTTGCATTGCACCACAAAAATGCGACCGTTTTCAAAGAACACTTACGAAAGGTTGTCTTGGCCGTATTCTTTGTGACTTCATGGAACTGATAACAGATTTGGTTGCAACACTCCAGATTTCATTCCTTCAAATGCTACATTTCCAACATATGGAATTTCGTGGGAAAACGATAGAAAAAATGTACAGAAACGTATGTGCGTGTGTATACAGGTATGTACTGTGATCTTAGACTCTGAAAAATCACAAAGGACAAGTATGTCAGATGTACCTGCGGCCCATTAACCGATTTGCGTTTTTTTAAAAAACTTAATTAATTAAAACGTGTGTTTTTTAACTTTATTCCTGGAATACGTGAAAATGTGGTTAGAAAACACACTTTACGAAAATCGTGTTTGCGGAAGACGCCTTCTCAGCAATTAATGGCATAATTAATTTTCGGACAGTGCTACCCGTACAGAACGGAAAGCACAGAAAATGTACCGATTGCGTTCGGGGACCCACTTTTGGGTCCCCACACGAGTGATCTGAACCGTTCATTGTTCTTAAAACATTTTTCCGAGGGGCCCCACAAAATTTCAGCTCAATCGGACGGTTGGAAGTGCTCGAATTCCTTTAATCTTCTCCTAGAAGTTTTAGTTTTGAATCTGCACAGTTATTTAAAATAATTCAAATGATTGCATGTTATGGGAAATAACTACCTTGCATGATGTTCTCCACGTGTTGTAACTGTTCATTGTCTTGTTTTGCAAGTTTACATGTGGACTCCATTCACTTAAAATCATGACTTCGAAGTATATCTTTTACAGCAGCGCTAACTCGTAACTGCCAATAACTGTTTTTCAATCTGAGAAACAATACGACATCGTATTTACTCAACTCTATTGCATTAATCCAATGTATTTTCATTGACAAGCATTTGCCAACATTTGGCATTTTTAGTTACGTGTCAATTAATTATTGAATTTGTTAATTTTATATGTAAACACCCGCCAAAACACTTTTAGACTGCCGAGATGCACGCTCGGGCACCATGTGTGCGGTATCCTATTTGCGCCCAAAAATTTCTTGTGTTTTTTTACTTGGGGCAGCCCAAGTCACTACACCCGTAATGACCTCAATTGTGAGGCCTTTGAAATTTTCATTTGAAATCTAAATCATTCATTTTTTCAGAAATGTTGAGCACATCATGGATACAAAAAATTATGATTATCGGAGATAGTAGGCACAATTTTGTCACAAAATTTGTCTTACGGTTTATTCTCTAAATAATATTGGTCATCCATTTTTATAAAATAAATGGTATGCAACCATACGTCTACCAATATCCAGTTAATTAATTTCCCACACGGGGCGAGAGGAAAAGTTATTGGGAGAGAGAGTCAGGGGAGGGAGGCGGAGGAGACTCTACCTATGGTTTCCTAGAGCCCGTTGCACTCCCCCTCCCCTTCCCCCTCCCCCTCTCCTCTATTGCTTCCCCTGTTGGTTTCCACGACTCCCCATGGCTATCGACCTCCTCTCCTCTTTGCACGGGCGCCCGAAAACAATTTTTGGGTAAAGGGGGAGCCGGATCTGGGGTTTCCAGATCTGGACTTAACTTCGGTGAAGGCTCCGCGCGATTTTGTACTTTATGCATTCTCAGTTTTCTTTTGATTTCTCTCTTCTTTTTTTCTCCATAATTTTTTTTTTTTTTTATAAATTTTTTGGTAGGATGTTGTATCAGGTTTTGATTTAATGGACCTTCTATATCTTTACCAAAAAAATATCAAATTGTTTTGATGTCTTACATGAATGATCTACTCAACATCCCCAACACATTGAATGGTTCTGATGCCAAATACAGATTATAGAGGGCCCACAATTGAAGTCACTGCGAGAGTATACTTGGGTCACTACGGGAACCCTAAATTCTCATGTTTTGGGTACGAAATTTATAGTGCTTCTCTTACATGAGTTTTTTATATTTTTTTTGACACAACACTTATTTGAAAATTGTAACACACTTCTTACTGAATCACATAGAGAGTATAATAAATAAACGTTGCATCTATATTTTATAGTCACATGAGATACAACTAGACAAACGTGAGACTCAACATACGAGAAAGGGTTACAAAAACTGTTATAGCCCATTCTCTAGAAAGTTTAGTTCTTCACAAAAACCTTGTGTCATTTTTAGTTTAAAAATACTCTACGTTTTTTTTTAAAATTAATTTTCACGCCCCGCTTTTTACTATGCAAACTCCTATTTTTGTTTTTCTATTAATGTGATTTGACTACATTGTTTCTTGGTGTGTGGAAAAATAAACTAATGAATGAGTAAAGTGGTAATTTCACATTAATTTAAAAAAAAAAAAAACAAGAAAAAACTGTGGATGGTAAAAAAAAAAAATAGAGCGTAGAATTACTCCTTTTACTATAGTTTAATCATAATCCTTCTATCTTCTTCGATTAAAATATGAAATCTAGAACCTATAGCAAAATTTGAAAGTTAGAATTTAATGTATTTACAGGGTGTTTGTGAGCCTCATTTTTAGTTTTTCATTTTCAACTTTTTGGGTTTTTGGGTTTTTGGGTTTTTGAATTATGGTAAAAATGTATTTTGAATTTGGTAGAAGTGTTTGAGAGAAATGTGCAGAATGCATTTTGAAACAGGAGTAGTGTTTGAGAGATATGTGCAAAATACATTCTGTATGTCTTTTTGTTAATCAAAATGGGAAAAGTGAAAAATGAGAAATCAAAAAACTCCTCTCAACCTATTTTTGACTTCTCTTATCTAAACTTAAAAACCAAAAACTCATTTTCACAGAATGTGTTTTCATTGCGGTATGCCAAACACCTAGAAGTAGAAAATGCAAAAATCAAAATGCAAAAAGTAGGTGGCCAAACACCCACTTAGTATTCGGACTTGGGGTTGCTGCACAGCAGATATTGTGCACATCCGAACCGTCCGTTGCTCGGATAGATGACCGAGATTTTACCTCGGCACTTTTACATCCAAATCATTCATTGTCGTGCGTGTAAGATAAAATCTGAGCCGTTCATCCGAGTAACGGACGGCTCGAATATGCACATTACCTAATATGCATGGGGCTGCACAGCAGCAACCCAGATGCGTATTCTTGTAGAACTATTGCGAAAGACTCCTCTCGAAAGTAAAACTCCAAATCAAAATATTTTTTAAAACTAGGAGGGGGTAAGTGTATTTCTAAAACCTTAGGGGAATTTACCTGTAAAATCGGGAATTCGGGTGCTGTCCACCGGATCATGTTTTGGACGCTTAGATGCATTCGCAATTTTAATTTATTTGTAATGGTAAAGATACATTCAATCCGTCCAAAACACGATCGGAGGGCCCCGGGTCCGTCCAAAACACGATCGGAGAGCCCCGGATTCGTAAAATCGAGCACTAATCGAAGACATCCAGTTGCAGTCCCAAAAAAAATAAAAATCGAAAACATCCAGTTCTCCACAGCAAACAGCAAGGAGGAGGAGGAGGACCAAAAGCATAAGCAATTGGGGCAATAGAGATTAGCGATAATGGAGGAAGAAGAAGGAGGGTTAAGGCTGAGCAAGAGGTTTTCCGACCAAGGCGGCGAGGTTGATCTCAAGACCAAATCTGGCACTGCTTGGTCCCACAATTTCCTCAACCAGAAGCCATGGCACCCTCTCTCCTACCCCAACCAGCGCCGAAAATGGATCGCCGAGCAAACCCACGCCCAGCGCCAGCGCCGCGCCGAGGAAGTCTCCCGTGAGGTATCAATTTCTCTCTCCCTCCCTCCCTTCCCTTTTCTACGTATCCTGATTTTTGTTTCGGTATTTTTGTGTTATGATTTTTGGATTAGTAACTGAAAAATACCGGACCATAAATTTAGGGAGAACCGGGCCTATTTGCAATTCGATCATCGACTTCCCTCTCTTAACTTTTTTCGTCATACCCATATCTGCAGTTCGCCCAGGAACAGGTATTCTTCCGCCAAGCAGCTCTTGTCTCAAAGAAAGAGAAAGAAAAGGTAATCACTTGTACCCTGATGTTGATACGAATGTTTGTATATATGATGTCAAATTGAGGCTTTGGAGTTATTGGGTAAACGGTGATAATGGGTGCTGCTGAATTCCATTAGATACTGAGACCTCTATAGCCCATTTCTCAATTTGAGTAAGGAACCTGTTGACACGAAGCATTCCGATGGACAGAGGAATGCATAAGCATAAATGTGAGTGAACTCTTTAGTAATGACAGAGTGGTATATTTGGATGCCTCAGTGTAGCTTTGAAACTTTTGAGTAAAGAAATGGTTCTCCACAGATGAGTTTAAAAAAATGAACATACTTATCTAGCTATAAGTTTGGTAGAGATTGGGATGAATTTTATTTTATTTTTTTGCTGAAATTTAAGTTTGAGTACGGGTTGGATATCTGCTATCATGATATTTATAAACGTAGGTATGTTGTGATTATGTGTTTGACATAATGATGCGTGACTTGATATATAGTTGGAGATGATGAAGGCAGTGAGCTTTATGTATGTCCGCCCGCCAGGTTATAATGCTGAAAGTGCCAAAGCTGCTGAAATATCTGACGAGAAGAAGCAACATGAAGACCCATCTCTGGATGGGGAATCATCTTCAATGTACTATTGCGTCATATGTGTGTTATTTTGTTTAATAAATGTTTAAATAGTAGGAAATGTAGGTTATTTTCTTATCCTTTTCTTACCTTGGAGAGTACATTTTGTAGGCCTCTGGAAGCTATATCCAATCAATCACGCGACGAGAAAAAGAAAAAAGTACCGAAAGATGTTTTTGGTCGTGCTCTACCAACTGAAGAGCAATTTGAAATCCTAAAAAATGCTCCACGGTATGTCTGAATGACAAATTTCACATCAAGCGAATCGTAACTTGTTTCTTTTCGTATGAAATACTCGACAATGTGTCTTTCAAATTTTCAATTGGTAGGGTTTCATGTATGTATGGTAGGGTTACAAACCGATATGTGACGGTCATCATATAAAGTGTTTAGTCAAGAAGAGATCTCCAATCTCCAAAACCACATTTTTATGGTTCTTATCACTTTGCAAGTATATGAGCTTCGGAAACAAACTCTCTCTTTCTCCTACCTTTCAAATTTTGCTGATCTTGATGATATTTCACCTACATGGCTTTGTTAACTGACTGCCAAATGATTGAACTTGCAATGGCTTTTATGCTGCGGCGCCTCTATTATTATTTTGATGGAGAGTACTTCCTCTCTTCTTTTCTTCCTAATTGAAGTTGAAGCATAAGATTCATCTACTTCTTATTATCACTCCTAACTATCACAATGTGGTGAACACCATATCTTTGTGTCCTCTAAGGATCATATCTACACATATCTTTTCTTATATATGAACACCATATCTTTGTGTTCTCTAAGGATCATATCTACACATGCAATCTTATCGGACATGAAGAGAGAGATGCTGAGCAGCGATCGCTGCTGCTTCTGTTGCTGTTTGTTTATTTTAACTTTTAGTGTACCAAAGTGCTCCTAGTACTTTTTAGTTTCGTTCCTTACTTTTTGGTTGGGCCATCTATTAATGCTTCTAATTCTTTTCGACTCTATCCTTTATCTCTATGGTTTGGGCCAGTTATATGCTTGGGCCATCTTTATTATTTAAGCTTGGATTAGAACTCCTTTTAAGGCTCTGTTATCTAAAACAATGACATAAATTATATAACTTTTGGATAAAGATATAAAAGAATTAGTATTTTAATCGACATTTCCCCAACATGTCCGTGTCCTCATTTTGAAAGAAATGAAGTGTCTGCTTGTCCGTGTTATGTGGTGTCTTGTCTGCATCCGGTGTCTGTATCTTAGTTGCACGAAGCGGGAGAGGATGCGGGGACGGGAGCGCGAGCGGGTGCGGGGGAGCGGAGGCACCTAGAAGTCCCCAAGGTTGGAAGCGCTTAAGGAGCGTATATAGATCATATTTAAATATGATATAAAATATCTTTAAATACTTAACCATTTAAGGAAAAGTGATACTTGCAGAGAATTTTCCCTATCTTAGAGGGTAAATTTTTTGGGAAGTTAGATATTTTCAATTTGCAAAACTTCTTCACTCATATGATTTTCATATTCTTATTTCCGCACCTGTAAAAGTATGAGAATAACTGCTTTAATGGCCCGATAAGCTCCCATCCTACTTAGGAGCGAGCTCCCATCTCGAGGGGAGTGAGCTCGAGTCAAGCTCCCATCTTGGGAGCGCGCCCATTCTAGAAGGATCCTGCAACTAAGGTCTGTATCCAGCGACTGTATCCATGCTTCTTAGTTTGTTGTGACAAGCATGTAACCCGCCAACTGAAGTCAAACTTTATTCTAGACATCATTTTTGACAAGTGGACTCGCTGGTCAAAAAGTAACTGCAAGGTTTTCATGTGGCCTTAAAAGGGCAAATCTTGGAGGATTGCTGGCTCTGTTGCAGAGTGTGTAGGGGTATCCTCCGACATCAGTATGGATAACCAACTTCATTTACAAAGGGTATTTGTTAGGTTTTCAGTTGTGGCCATGGGATGTGTGATTTGAAAGAGAAGGTTTTTCAAGATAAGCTAATTGAGTCGTTTCTTCTTCTCACCTTTTGTCCTCATCCTCTTCGGAAGATGAGCGTGACTCATTTACCTAAGTCATCATAGTCAATTTTGTACAGGCCTTCTCTTTCAAGCTAAATCAAGCGAATGACTTGCATTGGAGAAGTAAGCTTTGTAGGTTTTTGACCAAACAAGGGTTTAGAGAAATCCAGAGTTGCTTCCTCATCTTTTCATTTCCCTGCCAAAATGTTTGCAGGACCAAAAGGTTCAGTTAAACATCATTAATCATCTTTAGAGATGATTGAAACGGTGTTATGTGGATTGGGTGCATGCATTACATGGGGTATATTTTGTCTACTCGTAAGCCTCCTTGAACCCCAAACACTATTCAAAATTTATTGTCCAAGAGTTGGATACATCCTTTACACATTCAGATGCTTTGTGTTTTATGGATATACTAGAAATTGAAAGGATGCAGTTGGAAAAAAAAGAATCTATCAGTCTCTCTCTATATGGTACATAAAAAGCCCTTCTTGCATAAGTACTTGCTAGAGGACCTTGTCACCTTGTTTGGATATGTGTGTTAAACCTATATAAAGATATGTGGAGTTAACCTTTAAACTTGTGTATACTTGGAACCCTTGCATGGATTACCACATCATTACATCACCTCCATGTGTTCGCAGAGTTGTCTCTGCCTACGTAGTTGGGTCCGTGCATTAGTTTTGTGAGGTGACATGTAGAACAATCATAAATCTCATCTTAGTCACCTAGATGCATTTCTTTCATCTTGCCCTCTATGTATATCTCATGTCTTATTAGTGCATTCATTTCTATGGCCACAGAATGAGGGGAGATTGGTGTATTGCCGTGTCATATTATTCATTGAACTCTATGCTTGATGTGTTTGTTCCTTTGTGGTAGCTTTTCACTTAGACACAACTTACAATCACCTCAGTTGTATTATGTTGTACTTGACCTCATTATATCTTATGATGGTGTTTTCCAGGCTGGAAACAGGTGCCCCGGCAAGGGTGAAACCATTTGCAGTTGAGGTGCGCAATGTAAAATGTCTAAGATGTGGAACTTATGGCCACCAAAGTGGTGATCGTGAATGTCCATTGAAGGATGCTATAATGCCTAATGAGGAGAGTCGATTGAAAAGGAATGATCCCTTGACAGCTATGCTGGCTCACACAGATTCTAGCGAGGTAATGCTATTGAGTTAATAGGTTTATAAGCTCCATATTAATGTTAGAGGAATTCGTGCATGATTTTCCCCTGACAAGAAGCAAGGTGTAAAGGGCACAAAAAATTTTGACGGCTTGATTTGATAATGAGAATAAGAGAAGTGTTTATTTTATTTTTTTCAGTTATCAAAAAAATACTCCTAAGTCTTTAAATTTTCTTCTCCTAAGTTTCTAGTTATCAAAAAAATACTCCTAAGTCCTAAAGCTGTACTAGATAAGTGAAAGAGAAAAGGGGATAAGAATATCGGTTGACGCGACACTGAGATAATTAACTAATAGAACGGTTGAGGGACAGTGGTAAAATTTAGATAAAATTTCCACGATAGCTACAAAGCAAAAGCTGGCCATTTATATTAAACTGTATTTTGAACTGTTCCAGCTTTCCTGCTATTGAAATAAGGGTTATTTACCGGGACACCCCCTGTAAGTTAACGTTTTTCACCAAACACCCCTTGCAAGGAAAAAACCTACGATGAACCCCCTCTATCTTCCAATACTTTACCCCAAGACCCCTTCTGTCACCCTTCCGTCTCGAATCTCAAAGTTCCGGGTCATGTTTTGATGATCCAACCCATTCAAGTTGTTTAAAACATGGTTTTAGGGGTACTCGCGAGAAATCGGCTCAAAATATATGAAAAATTGTTTGGATCAAGCAATTCCCGATCATATTTTGAGCCGATTTCTCCGCGGGTACCCTTAAAACCATGTTTTAAACAAATTGAACGGTTTGGATCATAAAAAAAACTGATGGTTGAAGACGGTTTTAGACCAAAGGGTGACGGAAGGGGTCTTGGGGTAAAGTTTTGGAAGATAGAGGGGGTTCGTCGTAGGTTTTTTTCTTGCAGGGGGTGTTTGGTGAAAAAAAGTTAACTTACAGGGGGTGTCTCGGTAAATAACCCTTGAAATAATTAAATGCATACTCTATTAAAAACAAGTGTATATTTTCTTTTTATCCGGAGTTACGAGTCCATATCTTCTGGATCTTGGAATTTGCATTCAGAATAAGATCGACTGATCCATCGACCTTTGTCTTTGTGTATTTGAATAAAGTATCTAGAATTTAGGCTCTTTAAATGTGTGTGAATATATCTCTAGGTGTTTATAGAAGTGGACCAGGAGCTGTTTGCTAATCTCTCTCTCTCTCTAGGTGTTTATAAACAATATCCGGTTCTTGATTGGTGTTTTCTGGCTTATTTTGCAGCCTCTAAAGTGGGAGCTTAAACAAAAACCAGGAATGAGTCCTCCCCGTGGCGGGTTCAACCCAGACGATCCTAACCAGCAAATAGTTGCCGAGGACATATTTGATGAGTATGGAGGTAGTAACTCTTCCTCGTATAATGTTCATATAAATCTGAAAGTGCAGGATGTTGATTTTCATTCCCATATAGGATTCCTTAGTGGAGAGCAGATCCCCGAGTTGCTGGCCAACTTCTCTTCTAGCAAACCTGATAAGAGCTCTAAGTCAAAGAAGAAGCACAGAAGGCGCTCACCACCTACTTATATGGAATCAAAGCACCATAAAGGGGAGGGAACTTCCCAGGATGATGATGAGAGGAAGAGGTCAAAGAAAAAAACACATGAGACGAAGAAACCAAAGGATTATGAACCAATTCCATCAATTGATGCAGTGTTTGATAGGTGGGGTGGATCGTTTGACGATGACAATGAGAGGAGGAGGTCAAAGAGGGCGGATCATCAGAGTCCCTCACCACCCATTTATACTGAATCTAAATCAAAGCATCGCAAAGGGAAGGGGTCGTCCAGTGATGATGATGAGAGGATGAGGTCAACGAAGAGGAAACACAAGACAAAGGAACGAAGGCATTATGAATCTAGTCCAGCTGATGATGAAGAGTTTGATAGGCGTAACGGGTCATGTGACGGTGATAACGAGAGGAAGAGGTCAAAGAAAGGAAATCATAAAAGAAAGAAGCAGAAACATTCTGAATCAAGTTCATCAGAGGATGCGGAGTTGGATAGGCATCATAAACGAAGAAGAAACGGGCATTCTTATTCAAGTTCATCTGAAGATTCAGGGTACGATGGGCGGCATAGAAGTAAACACCGACATCGCTCTGGCCATCGCCGCCACCACAACCGCGATGATTCTTAATTCAGAATGAGATTTTATTCAGCTTGGCTTTTAACTTCTTGTATTAGATTGTGGAAAATGAAGGCTGGCTTTAACCTATTGTCTTGATTGAGCAAAAAGACGGTTTATGGTGCAAGTGTATCCGACTATTTCAGGTCTGTCGAAAGCCAGAAGAATTTTAGTTTCAATTGTGATGCCATTGTTTTTGTAAGGAGGTACTTACATCTTCCTCTTTTGTTGCTTGTTGCCAGTCGCGTTGAAAGTTGTCTATAAGTGGCTACAGAGTGTGCCGCGGCGTCCTATTGCATGATATACTCTTACAATCATATGAACACTATTTTGAGAAAAGTCATATGAACAGTACTAACATGTGCTTGAATTGTTGTTGTTTCCCTTCCTATGAGTTGTGGTTTGAGGCTTTTTGTCTCTTTCATGAGATTATTCATGAGAAGCCATATGATGAGTTGAAGCAACTGTGGTTTTTATCAATGAGAGCAATCTGTGAGGAGGTGGATTTAACCTGACTTGCTTGCAGATGCAATGAAAGAAATGGAGAGAAGCTGTCCTAGAAAAGAGACTTAAAACAGTGTGTGGAACTTGGAGAGAGAGGATAAGAAAAGAAAAGAAAAGAAGAGAAAAGAAAAGGAAAATTTTGTTCTCTCTCTCTCTCTCTCTCTCTCTCCAAACCAAGCAATGCAAGAGAAAAAAATTTAGTTTTGCTCTTCTTTTCTTTTCGTTAGTTCCAAACGAACCCTGAATTAGATTCTCGATATAGAAATATTCGTGCATATATTCCTTGCATTATTATCCAAATAATTTTACCAATTCTATGTAATCCAAACATTGTAATTTACAATTCAAAAACAAAAAGTTATTGACTTCCAAGCACCCCTCTCTAACATAGGAGATTTTTTTTTGGTGAAAATAGGATACCGCATACGTGGTGTCTAAACGCATATCTCGGGCGTCTAAAAGTGTTTTGGATAGCTTAGATTTCTCACTCCCTCTCTCTCTCTAAAATCCGGACTGTCCAAAACACTTTTGGAGACTGAGATGCGCGCTGAGTACCGTCACGTTGTACTCAACCGACACCCAAAATTTTCTCCATACACTTTTTTTTCTCCAACTAGTTGGTATTTACACACTCGCAATTGTTTTGCAGTTGTAACTTGGCGCATGGTTAGGAATCAATCATCAGAGTAATGAAAAATGAAAAACCACTCACGCACACAACTAGTAGTTGTAAAACTTAAGGTAGGGAAAATGAAAAATGAAAAACTCGGGGATCAATGTGTTAGATGTAAAACTTAAGGTAGGAAAAATGAAAAGTACCACTAGTTGGAGGTCTAGGGTAAACCCGAAACGAAACCCAGAAAACCCTCCTCGTATTCCCTCCACTCTCACATTGCTCTCTCGCTCGCCCTCTCTCTCTCTCTCTCTAGGGTTTTTCTGAGTGCGTGAGAATCAAGGAAAGAGGACAATGACTTCGTCAACGCTTTTCTCCAAGGGTTGCAGAGCCCTCATGGCGGCTGCTAAGACTCCCGCCCAAAGCGGCGGCGGCGTCGCCACCAAGACACGTCGACCAGTCGGCATACTGAAGCCAATGCCCGTCTCTCCCGCTCTTGGTGCGTTTCTCGGTGTGTCTGAAGCATCTCGTACCGATGTCGTCAAAAAGGTCTGGCAGCACATCAAGCTCAACAATCTCCAGGTATTAATAGTTTATACTGCAAAATATTGTGTTGTTTGCTTGTTCTTGTTTCAGTTAGATGTTCTTTTACCGGATGGTTTCTCATATCTGTTGGTGAGTATTTGCGTATGGATCGGTGCCTCACTGCCTCATTCCTTAAGGAATTTCTGTAATACATACATATAGAGATATTTACATAGACAAATATATGTTTGTTTTGATAAGTGAATGGATTCAGAGTAGTGATTAGTGCTTTAGCAATAAATTGTACTTATAAAAAAAAAAAGTGCTTTAGCAATAAATTGTATGGGGTTGGCCTGGAGAAGGGTTAAATCACACTCTGGTAACAGGGAGATTTGTATGCTCTGGAATGTGTCTCATTGTGTGCTTGAGGCTGCCCCTATGCGATAATCTCTGTACTCAGTTGCTTGTATTCTTCTTTCTTGTTTTCCTGTTTTTCCTCTTGTTGTTTGCTGTTTCTTTAGTTCCTTGTATGGGTTTTAGTTCCTTGTATGGGTTTATGGCTTGGAAGCAAGGGGCCTGTCCCTTGGAACTCTCGTTGGGTGTTTGGTTTTGTCTTTTAAGAAAAAGTACTCTTTCCGGAAACTAAATTGTATGGGGTTATGTATTTTGAGACTGATGATACTAAAAGTAGGTTTGCCTTTTGTCCTAGTATATTGTGCTTGTTGCCCTGTTTGAGCTCCTGCGAAGCTGATCTGCGTTAACAAATACCGATATTATATTTGGTCTGTGTCTTTATGCATACATTCGTTGAACGTCTTAATGTTTTCTTTATGACGCATATGAGGGGAACTTGGGGCTTGTTTGGTTGGACATGGATTGGATTACAAGTTTGTATAGGACAGCATCTTTGGCACAATTATTAGAGGAAGGATTATGCAAGTTTCGTTGGACAACCAGTCTCACAAAACTTGTTATATAACATAATCCTGAGGGATGTGATACTGGTGATCTCCCCATTGTAGTCATGACTGGTGAGATTACCAATCCCCTCATTATTGGCCAACCAAGTAAACATGGCCTGGAGAGGCACAGAAACTTGCAACGTGTTAGTGGAAAATGGTGACCATAACTCCATAAGACATAAGGGGGGAGAGGTTGGACAACAGCCATGAAACCTGTGAAGATGATAACGCCCATTATTGAATGAAGTTTGTTTTACTAGGTTTATGAGGGTGTGCTGTAAAAAACAGAACTGGCACTACTGGTTTTTGTGGCACCCCACGTCAATCCAGCCAAGTGATGAACAAGAGAGAAAAGTCTCTGTAAAGAGCGACTTTGGGAGGCCTTCAATTATTCTTGTACTCCCTGGATTATTTTTGTTTCCCCTTTTTAGTTAGTTTGTGTATGCACTTTGATATATCCCTTAGTATCCTTATTACATGTTATTCTCCCACGTCCCTACTGCAGTAATCTTGCTGTAGTTTCACTACTCAGTCGCGTAGTACGATTTGGGTGGCGGAAGGATTGTATTAATTGTTCTTGATTTCCATCATGGAATGAAAAGGTTTGTTTGTTAGTAGGGGACTAGTTATCTTTGACTTCTCAGCAGGAATAATAGGCTTGATGGCTGTGTCCAATACAGCCCCTTTTCTTTTCCAGGGTTTCACATCCTTAGCCCCTGAGTTTAACACTAACTTTGAGGGAGATATTCTACGATTCAGGTGGAACTCAGGGAGGCAGTTATATGTTTGGGAATGGTTAGTCCATTGATCATTGGTATAAGGCAGGACTCAGATGTTAGATTTGTCATGCTAGTGATATGATCACATGTGGAATAGATAGTTGGAATTGCAAACTCAAAGCCCAAAGTTAGGCTACCTTGTTGGGCTATTTCGAGGCATCCAACATTCCAACTTATATCAGGTGGCCTAAGGAAGGTTCAATTAATGTAACCGAGCAAATGGTTCCCTGCCTTTATCCCTTTCTTCATGACAAAGTAAAATCTTGTGGAATGTATTTTTAGCATTTTCAATGTCTGGTTGAATTTGAAATGCTGTTTAGGTATTTGCAGAATATTTTCATTTTCAGCATTTCTACAGAGAGAATATTTCCTTCTCGGAGTGCCAGGCAAGCATTTTTTTGACAGTGTACAAATTTTTTTTAGTTCGGGTTGTAGGAATATGGAACTGAGATGTCAGCTATCACTTCTTCAGTTTGATATCTATGATTTAAGTGCTGATAGTTTGTTTCGCATTGCGCCGGGCTTTTATTTGTGCTTCTTTGGCTTGAAAATTTTTCCCGTGCTCTAATACCTTTGTCTGAAGTCACAAGTTTTCATATGTAACGTTACAAATTATACAAGAAGCTTGCCGATTAGAAAACTATGCATATATATACAAGAAGGTTTTAGTGCGATTCATGATTGCCCTTGTCTTTAAACATCTGTTTCGAACTAAGTTTAAATGCAACTTCTGAAAACATAGTGATCGACTGATCATGATGGATTCAACACTTCAACTAGCTTTTGTGGTAGTGATTGGATTAGCTGCTTTATGTTTATTTGTTGATTGGCCTTAGGAAAATTTGGCTGGCAAACCATTCGATATCCATTTTCAAACTCATTTGAACACTCACTCAAAAGTGTCATTGTTACTTCAACTTGGGTTAAACTCACTCTTGGTTCCCCCCTTCTTTTTGCAGAATCCTGAAAACAAGAAAGAGATCTTTTGTGACGAGAAGTTGAAGAAACTATTTGATGGTAAAGACAAAGTTGGGTTTTTGGAGATTGCGAAGCTGTTGAGTCCGCATTTCGTTAAATCTTAGTCGTGCTCCTCCTGGAGAAAGGGATTCAAATAGGCTTCTCTTTTTGTTGTTCTTGTGGCTGTCCATGTTTGAATCCCTGGTCGAGAATTTGATTCAGATGCTCTAGTATCATGCATCTACTAGGAAAAAATGACTTGTATGGCTTGTCGAAGTGAATCCTATGACTTTTGCTTTCTCCAGATTATTACTCCCTCCGTCCCTTTTTAAATGATCCATATGGGAATACGTGTAATTTCAAACCACTAAAAAACATATTTCTCTATATAACTTTTTAATTTGTTTTAAACCAAATTAAAGTGCTCATTGAGTACTTTAATTTGGTGTAAAAAAATTTAAAAACGTTATAAGAAAGCACATTTTTAAATGTCCGCAAAAATACACGTTTCTCAAGTGGATCACTTAAAAAGGGACGGTGGGAGTATTTTTTTAAGAGCTATCTAGTTATGTTTATATAGGTGAAATTGAATGTTTTTTTTGGGTGTTTCCAGCATGGCCCTATACCTTTGAACCTCTGAAGGGTGTGGACTTAAGAAAACCAGTTCACCTGATTCTCAATCGCTCTTTTTAGTGGGGAGGAATAGTGCGTGAATGGCGGTTCTTAGATGAGGGAATCGTTCCTCTCTATATATGGCCTTTTGGAATAAAGTTGTGCAGGACTTGAGCTGAGTAGTGAATCGTTCAAGTTTGACTCGAAAATCTTGACCACTATAAACATTTGTACAAGTTTTGCTTGTTAGGTGAAGTTGATCGTCGCAGGTGGGCAGTTTTTAGTATTGCAATCATATCTCTCTACTCGATCATTGGATTAAGGTGGATATACTGGGTTGGAAACTTGATTCAAAGAGCTATGTTGTTTGTTTGAAGAGAGAGAGAGAGAAGTGTAGGGTGTTAATTAACCCTTACACAAGTCAATGTTATTTATATTATTGTGCATCTCAATACAAGTCTACGATAGGCGATGTGGGACAAACTAACATAAACATATTCTAACACTCCCCCTCAAGCTGGAGAATAAATATCAAAAAGTCCCAGCTTGTTACATAGCAACTTTAACTGCGGCTTGAATAATGATTTGGTAAACATGTCGGCCAACTGAGCACCTGTAGATACATATGGAGTAGATATCACACCACCAGTCAGCTTCTCACGTACTAGATGACAATCAACCTCAATATGCTTAGTCCTCTCATGAAATATTGGATTTGAGGCAATGTGAATAGCCGCTTGGTTATCACAATACAGAGGCATGGGTAGTTGCACACTAAATCCAATCTCTTCAAGAAATGATCGCAGCCACACAACCTCACATGTCGTGTGTGCCTAGAGATGGCAATCTCACCCGAACCGATGGGTAACCGAACCGTAACCGGTTTTTTTACCCGAACCATAACCGAAATAATCCCCGTGGGTACGGGTATGGTTTAGGATATGGGATAACCGAACGGGTTCGGTTCGGTTATGGTTTGAGTTGATAACCGAACCGATACCCGAACCGGTCCGTTACCCGAACCGAACCGAACCAAAAATAAAAAAAAATAAAAAAAAATAAAAAAAAATAAAAAAAATATATATATATATATATATATATAGAGTCCGGATCTCATCCGGGACTCCCGGATCCGGGACTCCACCTTCCCGATATTTTTTTGAAAATCCGATCCGTCCAATGTGTTCAGAAGGTGTTTTCAAGGGTCCACGCGGAAAATCTTCAAAAAAAAATACCGGGAAGGGCTTGATCCAAGCGTTTTTCGCAAAACTGTAAATGTACATTTTTTGCGAAAAACTGCTTGGATCAAGCCCTTCCCGGTATTTTTTTTTGAAGATTTCCCGCGTGGGCCTTGGAAAACACCTTTTGAACACATTGGACGGCTCGGATCATGCCAAAACATCTTCTAAATGCTTCAAAACGCTTCAATCCGGGATTTCCGGGATCCTTGATTGGATAATTCCCGTATATATATATATATATATATACATATATTCAAAGTTCAGTACAGCTCATTCTTTTTTTGCCCATTTGTTTATGCGTTGAATGCAGAGAACCCATTACACCTATTACCTTGGACAGTACACCTATTACCCCATTACCTACTCCCCCAGTTATTTACTCAAAAACCCATTACCCCATTACCTACCAAGTTCTTTACTCGAAAAAACCAAAAGCATATCTCACTCTCACTCCAGATCTGAAAACCCCATCTCTACCAATCTCACGTTCTCCGCGGCCGCACGTCGCACGTCCTTCAGTCGTCAGTCGTGGAGATGTAGACTCTTCAGTCGTCAGTCGTGCACTTCCCCAACAGATTTGTAGAGAGATCGAGAAGGAAGTGACGGAAGCCATGGGCGGCTCGTGGAGGAGGAGAAGCGGCTCTCCAATCGTACTAGCAATCATTTTCATCGGTAAAAAAATGCCTCGTTTTTGTTTGCTTACAGATCTGAAACATTTGTTGCTAATTGATGATGTTTTCTGAGCACTTCATCGGTAAAAAAAGCCTTGTTTTTGTTTGCTTACAGAGCTTTGTATGTTTAGTTTGTGAGATCATTTGGGTACCCATTTGGTTCGGGGAATACCCGAACCCCGTTCGGTTCGGTTGTGGTTTCATTTTTCACTACCCGTTTGGGTTTCGGTTCGGTTATGGGTATTCATTCAGTTTCGGGGATCGGGTTCGGTTATGGCAATAACCGAACCGATCCGCCCCATTGCCATCCCTATGTGTGCCATTGCTCTATACTTTGCTTCTGCACTGGATCGGGCTACTATTGTCTGCTTCTTGCTTTTTCAATTAACAAGATTTCCACCAAGAAAGACACAGTAACTAGTAGTAGATCTCCCATCAGACGGTCCTCTTGCCCAATCAGAATCAGTAAACGCCTCAACACGCAAGTGTCCGCTAGCTCGATACAACAAACCCCGTCCTGGATGTAGCTTAAGATACTTCACAATTCTAAGGACAGCCTCCCAATGTGGATAACGAGGAGCTGACATAAACTAACTCACCAAACTAACTGCAAATGAGATATCCGGACGTGTAATCGTGAGATAATTTAACTTACCAACCAACCGACGATACTGATCAGGATTATGAAACAACTCCCCCTGGTCCACACACAGTTTGACATTGGGATCCATAGGAGTCTCAACGGGCCTAGCTCCCAACAAACCTGTATCCTCAAGAATATCCAGCACATACTTTCTCTGTGATAAGCTAATACTTTCTTTGGACCTGGCCACTTCAATACCTAAAAAGTACCGAAGTTTTCCCAAATCCTTAGTATGAAATTGCTGATGTAAGAAGGTTTTTAACTCATCAATACCTCGCTGGTCATTACCAGTAATAATAATGTCATCCACATATACAATCAACAATACTTTTCCTCGATCAGATGTGAGGAAAAACACAGAATGGTCAGTCTGACTACGATGCATGCCAAATCTCAAAATCGCATCACTAAACTTGCCAAACCAGGCCCTAGGAGACTGCTTGAGGCCATAAAGATCTTTACGAAGCCAACATACCTGATTACGCTCCCCCTGAGCAACAAACCCAGGTGGTTGCTCCATGTAAACTTCCTCTTGAAGATCCCCATGGAGAAATGCATTCTTGACATCCAATTGAAATAATGGCCAACCAAGATTCGCAGCTAGAGAAATAAGAACTCGAACAGAACCAAGTTTAGCAATAGAAGAGAACGTCTCCGAATAATCAACACCATAAGTCTGGGTGTAGCCTTTGGCAACAAGTCGCGCCTTATAGCGCTCAACAGTACCATCAAGAAGATACTTGACAGTGAATACCCAATGACAGCCAATAGTTGTCTTACCAGCAAGAAGAGGAACTAGGTCCCAAGTACCATTATGATGAAGGGCAGACATCTCATCCTCCATAGCTGTCCGCCACTCAGACACAGATAAGGCCTCCTGAACAGACTTAGGAACAAACACGGAAGAAACCGAGGTAGTAAAAGCTTGAAGAGACGGTGACAGATGATCATAGGAAACAAAATGAGCAATAGGATGGAGAGTGCAGGACCAAATACCTTTACGGCGGACAATAGGATGGAGAGTGCAGGACCAAATACCTTTACGGCGGACAATAGGAAGATCAAGGTTGTCTGGATCCCGCAACGGAGAAGAAGATGGAGCGGTGGGTGAAAGTGGTGCTGCTGGTTGAGATGGCTCCGGCTAAGGCTCTGGCTGAGATGGTGCTGGCTGAGGCTCTGGCTGAGATATAACTGATGGATTTTTAGGACGACGATGATACACCTGCAAAGGTTTTGGTGGAGGAACGGGACTAGATGGGACGGCTAGAGGACACACAGACTCATATGCAGGCAAATCATTAGTGGCGACAGACGCCGAATAAAAAGGAAGAGACTCATTAAATGTGACATCAACACACACAAAATGACGACGTAAAGATGGAGAGTAACATTTATATCCTTTCTGAGTTCGAGAATAACCAAGAAAAATACACTTAATGGACCGCGGGTCCAATTTACTCTGGTTGGGAGCTAGAGCATGAACATAACATGTACACCCAAAAACCTGAGGGGGTAATGAGTGGAGAGGACGACCGGGAAACAGGACTGTCTGGGGTATCTGACCCCCAAGGACAGTAGAGGGCATACGATTGATCAAATAGCATGCAATAAGAACCGCGTCACTCCAGTAAGACTTAGGAACCTTCATTTGAAATAACATGGCACGCATAACTTCAGATAAGTGTCGAATCTTGCGTTCGGCAACCCCATTTTGCTGTGGAGTCCGAGCGCAGGATGACTGATGAATAATTCCATGATCATCAAAAAACTGAGATAAAGTACTATGAAAAAATTCGCGGGCATTATCAGATCGAAACATACGAATGCAAGTATGGAACTGAGTCTTTATTTCCATATAAAATGATTTAAAAATAGTCTTTAACTCAGATCTCTCTTTCATAAGATAAAGATATGTAATACGAGAGAAATCATCAACAAAAATAACATAATACTGAAAACCAAAAACATTGGGCACATGAATAGGCCCCCAAATATCTGAATGAACTAACTGAAAAGGATGTGACACACGACACTCAACTCTAGGATAAAATGACACTCTATGATGTTTACTAAACTCACACACTTCACAAGATAACTCCTTAAGAGAACTACACGAGGGCACTAGACGCTTCAAATTCTGAAGAGATGGATGACCAAGCCGACAATGTTGTTGATATATGGACTCTGATGACTGAAGAGCAACTAGTTGAACACCACCACTGGTTAGGTAATACAGACCACCACGCTCAACACCGGCACCAATCTTCCTCCCCGTCTTGAGATCCTGAAATACACAACCATGAGGAAGAAATGTGACCGAACAATTTAAGGATTTTGTAAGTTGACTAATAGACACAAGATTAAAGGGTAAACGAGGAACATGCAACACAAAGTTTAAAGTAAATGATAGAGAGACAAAAACTGAACCCAAACCAGTAACCTCAGTAGTAGAACCATCTGCTAAGGTAACATGAAAGGTTTTATCCATGGACTGACAAGTAGAAAAGAATTTAGAAGTACCAGTCATATGATTAGTAGCACCAGAATCGATAACCCAAGGAGAAGAAAAAGATGATGCAACACAAGCAACGAAGGGACTTGTCTGAGCGAACGTAGTTGTGGAAGATGAAGCTGCATCAGCAGAAGGCTGAAAGGACATAAGACGCTGATACTCCTCTGCTGAGATAGTCACACTGCTATTAGTAGAATGAGTAAACTGCCCAGTATCCTCAAAATGAGCAACCTGATGAGCCTGGGGAAAACCATGAAGATCATAACAATAGTCCACTGTATGATTTGTACCCCGACAATGAGTACAGAACCTGGTACCACGGCCACGACCAGAACCACCGCGGCTAGAACTACCTCCCCCTGATGTGCGACCACGACTATTTCCACCACGACCACTGAACCCAGAATCACCACGACCACCAGAACTGTTACCTGAATCATAGCCACCAGAACTTCGACTACCAGAACCACGACCACGACTGCCAAACCCAGAATCACGGCCGCGACCATGGCCATTACTCGACCCAAAACCACTAGAACCCACTGAAGCTAAAGCAGAACGATCTGATGGTGATTGAGAGACAGAACCAACATCTGAGACAGAAGCCTGACGAAGACGACTAAACACCTCATCGAGAGATGGCAACTCCCGCTCTCCCAATATCTGAGACCGAACTGGATCATAAAATGACGGTAAACCATATAGAAATCGAGCAACCTCCAAACGCTCACGCTGACGCGCCATAACCTGAGGATCACTAGAGATAGGCTCATAAACCCGAAGTTCCTCACAAATACCACGAAATCTGGCATAGTAGTCCTCCAACGATCCAGTACCCAATGACATAGAAAAGAACTGATGATGGAGATCATATGTACACTGAAGATTATTAACTCCTGAATACATCCTGACAACCCGATCCCACACTTCCTTGGCACTATCAAGGTAAAACAAAGGGCCACTGATCTGAGGTTCCATACTATTCCAAAACTCAACTCAAATATGACAATCCTCAGCTTCCCAGTCACTATAATCCTTAGCATCTTTGTTTGGAGGATGGTATGTCAAATAACGAAATTTTCTCTCACCCATATAATAAACTTTGACAGCACGAGACCAAATAGCATAATTGTTGCCATTCAAAAGAATGGAGGTAATGGAATCTTTCTCACGACGCCGAGAAGGGCCAGAAGAACTACCAATAATGATAGAACCAGAATTAGGGACAGATGCAGACTTTTCTTCAGACATTTTGCCAAATAAGGGAGCGGCAAATAACTACCAACAGAGTAAAGACACCCAACTGCTGCCTCAAAGTCCACCGAACAACCAATCACCAAACAACCAATCCACCAAACAACTGTTGCTACAACCGAAGTAACAAAATAAACAACTCTACACCTTTTTGAATGTCTGAATAACTGAGATAATCAACAGACCCAGCTTAAACAACCATAATATTATTACTGCTATCATCAACCAACCAACACCAACAATAAATCTCAACAACCCAGACAGTCATAAATAAACAGCTACCAATCCAGAAAAGTCATAGCCAGCACCATATCAATTCCACAACTGAACACTTCCAGTTCTAGAGATAAACAAAGAATCGCTATACTCACCAAAGATAAATGAAAACCAATTACGAACAGAGGCTGGGGACTATTGTTGGAATTGGAGATCACAAAACCAAGCCACAACAATGGTCGACGATTACTGTAGAAGGAGTCTACGATGTTCGCCGCAAACCAGATCCAACGAATCACGGCTGAAGCACTGGGTAAGCTTCCAAATCACCTTATTGGGGTTCGAAATTGAAGGAATAGGTTCGAACTTGAGTCATTGAAAGTCGAAAATCCACTGGGTCTCGATTATTAGGGGTTTCGAAGGTCAGAGGTAGGGTTTCGATCTTGGTCAGGGTCAAATAGGGTTCGATTTAGGTGTTTAAGGATAGGACAAGGGTTAGAAAGTCGAGTTAGGGTTCGATTTTGGTTTTTTTGTGGATGGAGAGGGTCGATTTAGGGTTGTTTGTGGATAGAAAGGGTCGGTTTAGGGTTTCTAGTAGGTGGCTGTAGAAGACGATGAACAGTTTTGGTTTGATGATGACGATCAGGGTTTGGGATGGTGGCTACGGTTAGGGTTATTGGTGTCTAGGGTTTTTTTTTGTTTTTTTGATGACGATGATGATTTATGGTAGAATCAGAACTAGCTCCGATACCATGTTGTTTGTTTGAAGAGAGAGAGAGAGAGAGAGAGAGAGAGAGAAGTGTAGGGTGTTAATTAACCCTCAGACAAGTCAATGTTATTTATATTATTGTGCATCTCAATACAAGTCTACGATAGGCGATGTGGGACAAACTAACATAAACATATTCTAACAAGCTACAACTGTCTAAAATACAAAATTTTCAATTGTCAAAACAGGCCTAAGTTGAGTGTCCTGATACATTTCGAAGTCACTCAAGCGATTTTTGATGTGCTCGAGCGCCTTGTCAAGAAAAACCCTACTGAAATACTATGCGCTCAAGCGACTTTCGACGCACTTGAGTTTAATTGACAGACTTCTGCATGTTTTCTGTTTGTTGGGCACGAACTTGAAGTGTCACGTATGTATGCATATGTAAGATTGTTGTATTATAAGAGGCGAACGTCTAGAATCGCGAACCCTGTAGAGACTTGTGAGGGCGAAATTTGCTTTAAAGACGCAACGAGTCCACTGGCCGTTCTTTTTAGTACATACTAACAGTGTGTGTGTGAACACATGAAGGGGCTGGCCGTTCTTTTTAGTGCCGTTTGATTTGTTTTTTGTCCTCTCCCATGGGAAGTTGAGCAAAATCCCCATTGGGCTCTCTGTTTTCCATGACTGGGCAGGAATATTCCCCGTGCCGCTGCATAGGCTCAATAACATTATGGAGTCAACGACTATACAACAATAAAAATACGGGGCAATCAATCAATTGGAAAGACTATTTATAAACCTTGAGTGCCAAAGGGTACGTCAATCGTCAACTAACATTCAAGAAATCGCGAGGAGTAATAGAACTGTCAAGAATCGATAGGCTCGAGAGGATTCCAAAGGAAGGGATTACAAAAATGCTATTTATATAACTATTTCGGCTCCAATCATTTATAACCCCCTCACGTACACGTGGGGCCTACACCCATAATTGTGTGTAGGCCCAACATGTATGTGAGGAGTTGTAAATTGTTGGAGCCGAAATAGTTGTACATGTACCACTCAAGTCATGAAAAATGGTGAATGTGTTGTGGAGATGTTTTCTTTTGGAATGAGTTATTCACAGTAGGTGTGATAAAAAATTAAAAACCAGACTAAAAGGGCATGTGATAAATACTGGAAGTTTAGTATGCTCAAACTCGCCAAATTGAACTTTGAGCAAATTTGTTCTAAATGCTGCAGTCTCAGGAAATTTTCCCGTAAACAATTCTCGAAAGTTAGATATAAATCTAGTGTTTTTAGAAGAGTTGGTGATTAACAATCTAAGATGGTACCAGAGCAGGCAATTGATCCTCTGTTAGAATCTCATCGCCTTATTAGTAATAAAAATATCTACGAGTGTTTAGTCCGTTTATAGAGGAGAGCATGACTACACTTCAGTGACGTGTTGAAGATACAAATAACTTTAACCGGACTATAAGCAAAGATTTTCATAGTATAGTGACGAAGTCTGAGTCGATCCATAGGGAGATAAGTGTGTCAATTCCCAAAATTAATTCTACTTTTATTCGAGTAAAAGATATACAATGTTTTTGGGTTTTATACAAGTTGCATAAACGGAAATAACATAAAATAAATGTAGGATAAAGATATAGAGAAGGTCTTGGAATTTCGATTCAACCATGGCTTTGTAACAATAGTATTGCATTAATTTAATGCCTCAATCAATTCATTCAATTGTGATTTGTAGCAGCTAGCTAGAAGCCCCACAAGTATCGCCAAGAGAATAAATATAATCATGAACTGGCATAGCCTATATTTGATTAGCACGGGTTGTCTATGGTAAACTAACACTAAACTAGGGTCATAGGCACAACACGTCTTCTCATAGCATAAGCTATCTCAGCCCTTTAATTATATTTTATGTGAAAACTGCTGTGTGACGTAGTGATTGAAATAACAGAAACCAAACACCCAATCTCAAATACTCAATAAAATCATTATAACAAAATGAAAAATATAGAGCCATACAATTATTGAATGAATGAAAGAAACAAAAAATAAAACTCTCCGTCCTACAAAGTTGGTCCTTTTTAAAGATTTCAACTTTCTAGGGGGACATTTATGTATCCTTTCAAATTGAGCATTGATTTACCTTTCCACCCTTTAAATCTCACCTAAAAAATTATTTTAATTTATTTGTGAAGATTAATTTTGGAATCCACCCACATTTTCTACTTGGCTTTTCAAATAGAACTACCGTAGTATTTTGGGACATCTCAAAATAGAATAGAGAACCAACTTTATTAGACGGAGGGAATACAATAATTAAACTTGAAATTACTCGGCCAGGATTTCCTCTTACATTCTAAGAATAAAATGATAGTAGAACATCTCTTTACAGATTTGTGGAAGAGAGGCGGCCTCTGCTCCCATGCAAGGGTGGAGCACGAATCCGGGGGTGCTGTGCACCATGCCACGTGCCTTTTAGCCGTCCGATCATGTTT
Source organism: Vaccinium vitis-idaea (assembly GCA_963854785.1). Classification (NCBI taxonomy): domain Eukaryota; kingdom Viridiplantae; phylum Streptophyta; class Magnoliopsida; order Ericales; family Ericaceae; genus Vaccinium; species Vaccinium vitis-idaea. The sequence continues at coordinate 47,294,885 of OY978215.1, forward strand.
TGGACGGTTCGAATGTATTTTGATTTTTTATCGATAAAAATAAATCATAATTGACAAACGCATTCGGACCGTCTAATACACACGATCGGACGGTGCACCCGGGCTCCGTGGAGCACTGCGTTCTTTCTCTTCTCCCTTGGCCCTCTTTTGGTTCTGACTACTTCCTCAAGTTATACAGATCAATGATCCGGTAAAACTGCAAATATTAAATAAGACTAAGTCGTCGCGATACATGAAAAAGAGGAAAATGAATGAAAGAAAGAAAGAAAAAGACACAACACATGGGGAAGAGGGAGAGTATGGAGGAACGGACAAGAATGGTTTGCTATTGAATAATGCACATGGGCTAATAATGCACAGAATTCATATTGGTCTTTAACGGTGACCTGAAACCATAAAAATATCATAAAATATAGGACACACCAAATATATAGATTAGAAGCCACCTGGTGCTTCACAACACTTGACATAAGGTGAAATTACTTAGGCCCTGTTCGTTTTCCAGTTTAATTTTAGTTTTAGTTTTGATGACATCATCATTTCTCTCATTTCTCTCTCTATCTCTCTCCACTCATTACACCTTATGACATCATCAAACTAAACTAAACTATCTAACCAAACACAGCCTTTAGAGTTCAAAAATCAGTAAGCCAAAACCAGTTTGCATGTTTCACTGATTAAGATAGTTTACTGACTTATGATAAATTATGACAATATAGCTCTTATGCAATGTAAAATACAACCCAAGTTTTTTAACTCTCAAGGGCAATTTGGACATTTTACACTCTTAAATTATACTTCCCACCCAAGTTTTTTCCTGAAACAAGCTGACTTAAGAGTGTGTGTGTTTTTTTTTTTTGGAACAACCTGGCCTTAACGAGTATTTAGGAGCCTTAAGTCGGGTGTTGTGAAACGCTGTGGTTCACAAAGACGATTAAAGAAAGCTTGTCCCACAAGGGAAACATGCATGTTTTAAAGCCAGAGGAAAAAGCTGACTTTTGTTGTCATTACGTATAATAAGTTAGTGAAGTCTAAAAAGCCAATGAAATATATAAGTTGTCTTTTTATTACCGACTTAACAAGTGAAAAATCAATTTAGCTTAAATCACTTGTGGTGGAAGAAGGATGGTTGGAAGAGAGGAAAATAAATGAAAGAAAGGAAGAAAAAGACAGAACACATGGGGAAAAGGGAGTGTTGGTTTGCCATTAAATAATGCATGGGCTAATATTCGTCTCTTTAGCTTCCCTTTTAGGTCAATTTTGATACAAGTAATCTTGTGACCTGCAATCACAAAATATATTAAACAATAATGAAATAAATGACATAACAAATGTAGATTAGGCCGCCTAAATTTCTACACTTTGGCACCTATGGGCTTGCTCGAAGAATACTCAGATGGAGCAATAGATATCCAAACCAAGGTGACTCTTGATAAAGCCAAGTGGCTCGATGCATGTAGTCTACACAAGATGTCGGTCCTCCATAAATAAAGTGTGTTCATAAATAATTATCTCGTCCTAAATTATAATTTTCCCACACCAATTGAAGGAAAGATTTTCAAATCGTTCTTTGTAGTAAGAGCCCAAATCCATAAGGAGAGATTTGGCACTTACAAATATGAATAGACAAAGATATTCCTATCAGAATCAATGTGTAAACAGCATATATTTTGTCTTCATTTAATTTTTTGTGATCTATTTCTTGTGACTACTAGAGGCGCAAGGAAAAAAAATAAAATCAAACTACAATTTTTTTTGAATAATAAAGATAAAAATAATCTGTCAATTTTTTTAAATTAAATTGTCTTTGTGAACTTTTTAAAAAGTTTTGATCATATTTTTTTGCCCTTTTACATTCCTCCTACAAAATGAACTAATAATCCCCAACATTCGAAAAAGCCTAAAAATTTATAAATAAAGAATGAAGGGAAAATTGCAGTTTACCTGCTTATGGTTAGGTCATTTGATAGATGACCTCCTTGAGTTTTACTAATGATCATAGTGAATGGCCTCCCTAAGCTTTTGGACTAAAGTGCACCTCTAACTCCAGTAACGGATAATGCTAAATGACTTTGGTACTCCTATGCTATGATTTTGTATGAATTACCTTTATATTTTCTCTTTTCTCTCTTCGACTCCTTTTTGCTTAGAAAACATAAATTGATAAAAATAAACTATTATTTTTTTATTTCATGGTAGCCTTATTGTGTACTTTTATAATTCACAATTTTTACAAATTAAACGTATGTAATTACAAAAAAAGGATCTCCTAAGAGAAAAATTGCATCTTCCTAAGGTATAAGAACCGACAGACACACAAAGAGAGAGAGAGAGAGAGCAACAGAATCCACATCAAGTCCAATGTTCTTCAAACTTAAAAAGAATTGATCAATTGACACTCAATCAGAACCATTCTCTCACAAAGTCACTTGTATAGGCCGATTCCGATCATCCAAAACCCATTCCGACCACAACTTTGATCACTGAGCCAAATCTTTAGCCAAATTCCCCTGTTCTTGCTCATGGCTCCCAAGAAACACTCTGTTTTCCGTCCATTTTGTAAAAACACTCTAACGCAAATACACTCATGCAAAATTCACTATAGAACTTTAATTAAATTCAGGAAAAATTGAAATTTCAATTGAAACATTGGGCAACATACCCCTATTTGGAACCTAAATCATCAAATTCCAATCACGAATCGGAATGGGTTTATACAATTGATCATTTCCCAATAAAAAAAATTGAACCCAAACACACACACATAGAGAGAAAACACTGCCCAAACTAGTTTTAATGGTGGGGCGTTGCCGTTGGTGCTGCTCGTGGTAGGTCTTGGTTAGTTTTAATGGTGGTCGCATTGACGGCTCTGCTCTTGGTGATCCCCATTTCGTGCACTTGTGTAGCATTTTGCTTCAGATTGGTGTTATGATAAGGATTTGAGGAGGATGATTAATAGCGAGGACATTACTATATGTTTCAGACATAACTTTGAAAGGAAAGCAATTTTTTAATATTATCGACGCAATAGAGGCACATGCAACACACAATCTGTCATTTTGGATGGAAAATGTAACGGAAGCATTTTATTCCAAAAGCATAGGCAGACGATCTGGTCATTAGTAAAACTCAGAAAAGTTATTTGTTAAATGGCCTAACTATAGGGAGGTAATCTGCAATTTTATTATAGTCCAAAAGAAACAACCCAAGGCCTTGTTTGGTTTAGTTTTCAAAAACCGGTTTTCTCAATTATTACCCCTATTTTTAAATATTATTTTTATTTTTCTCTCTATCTCTCTCCAATCATTAATACCTATTTTTTAATTATTATACTTATTTCTCCCTCTAATCATTACAAAAACCAAAACTCAAAACCAAACCAAACACAACCCAAAGTTTTAAAAAGTTGACCGATGAATGATGACCACGTGTCACGCGCAAGTTGTTGCTCCCGCGTCCCGTACGCGTCTAATCAACGCCTAGAAAGAATCGATATATAACGGATATGTATAAATATATGACTCACGCGCATTCTTACATACACGTTAAACCCTACATTCATTCCTTCATTCTCATCCGACCGACTGCATCTTCTTCAATCGTAAGCGCTCTCTCTCTCTCTCGTGTTCTTCCAACTCTATTTTCACTCATGACTTGCATGATAGAGTAGATCGGTAACTGTTGTTGTTTGTGCGCTGTAATTAAGCTGATCGAGTTGTTTGTTTCCGCGTTCACGGAATTGAATTGTGTTTGTTTGTTAAGAAAATGGAGGATGAGATAAGAAAAGAAAATTTGTGGATCCTTTATGCAATACTAAATAATGCAGTTTCGAGATCTAGAACTCTCAGTTGTTACGGATTTCTCGGTTTCGAATACCGTTACTGATACTTTTTTTGGGGCTTGCATACTGCTGATAAATGTGTATCTGTGTATTTTTGTTAACTTGTTGCTTTGGCAAAATAATTGATCCAGATTTTTTTTATAATCTCTATTAAAAAAAATCGCATTTTTATTTGTGAATAAAGACAAAAATAATCCAATAATCCACAAAAAAATTGGATTATTTTTTTCTTTAGTGAACTTTTTTAAAATTTCATCATAATTTTTTACTTTTTAGATTTCTCTCGTCGAGACTTAGCAATAATTCACAAAATGGACGAAAAACTAACAAATGCAATTTTTTTTTGAATAAAGACAAAAAAAGAAAAAGAAAAGTAAACTGGATTAATATTTTGCCAAAGAGCCAGTTCATAATCCTTCATTTTCTCTGTGGTCGAACAGATTTGCTTTCTATTCTGAGTTATGTCCTTAAGATGTGGTTAGTTTTTTTTTGCCTCTTTAAGACTAAATGAAGTTTTAGATGTTAACTAGTACAAATGGAGTATTTACATTTGGTTGCTAAGAGAATGGAGGATAAGAAAGAGAACTGGTTGATCTTGTGAGTTGGGAAATTCGACTCAGTCTTTATTGGGATTCTATCAATGCAATTTTTAGCTTGAGAACTTACATTTTGTTGCTCATCTTACAATTCTCAGTTACTATTTTGAATATTTTCGCGACATGTTTTCCTGGCTTTTATGCTGCTAAAACATCTATATTTGTGTAGTTATGGTTTATAAGTTTTTTAATCCTTCATTTTCTCTATGCTCAAATAGATTTGCCTTCTGGTTCCGAGTTATTTCCTTTGAAATTATTTTCCTGCTTCTTGAAGGAGAAATTGAAGTTTTAGCCCTTAAATACACATTGAAGCTTTCAATTGGTAGCCAAGAAAATGGAGGATAACAAAAGAAAATTGATTTATCATGTGACTCAAGAACTTTGGGATTCGGAAAAAATCTAGAACTTCCATTTTGTTGCTCATCCTAGATTTCTATTTCGATGGATTAAATGGATTTCTGAGTTTGAATAATGGTCATCATCATTTTCTGAGATTTTTTGATACTGCTAATGAATGTCTACATGTACTTCGCTATAGTCGAACAAATTTGCCTTCTGAATGTCTACATGTGCTTCACTATCGTCAAACAAATTTGTCTACATATACATCCAAAAATGGTCATACTTCGCCTCTTTACTGGACAAAACAAGTTTTGTTACATGCATGTAGAGTAAGCATTTAGTTGCTGGACAATTGTAGGGTATGACCGTCTTTGGATGTATACAGTACATCCAGTAATGACCTTAGGGGTCTTGGGTGGTAATGCCCATTGGGGTGGTATGAGTTGAATTGTTGTGCGGCCCTTTAACTCTATGGCAGAAGTGGTCTTTGGTTACACGTCAACAGGTGATTAACAAATGTAAATCCTCTGGTTTAGATACATTTGTTTAGGTTTAACAACTGGAAGTTGAGGTGCAGATGATAGTCTGATCCGTGATAGTTAGTTTGTTAGGGTCGTGTGTGAAACTTGGTCTTTCGGTATTTTTCCTGGGAAATGTTGATTTGTTTCTCTGAATTCTTCAAATTCAACCCTTTTAATAATTTTGTCATATGGCATGTTTGTTCTTCAACTTCCCTCAATTGAAAAGGAAGCCAGAAATACGTACCTGTTCTCAACCCTACGAAACTATTTCCATGTTTAATATCCTGCTTAGTCTTGTCCTTTGAGACTCCTCATTCCCGTTTAAACTTGAGTTCATTCATTCCTCTTTGGATTGAAATAAACTTGAGTTAATGGCAGTGTTCTAAAAGAAGGTCTAGAAGGCCGAGTACTCGCCGCCTAGGCGCTAGAAGGACCCTCGCCAACTAGCCCGACTAGACTGATTATCCCGACTATCCCGATTAATTGTCCGATTAGGCGCCGAGTACTCGGCCCCTGGAAGCTAGAAGGTGCCTAGCCGCCCTGGGAGCGCCTAGCAAGTTTTAGAACCTTGGTTAATGGTGGTCTCATGTGGTGGTAAACAATCTTCTCTTCTCAGCATTGGATGATGTGATTTGCCACAGAAGCTGGATCATTTAGGTTCTTTTGGCTCAGTTTTTTTAGTTCTAGCCTCTGTAAACCCTTCATTTTGCTTTGTTCGCTTCAATTTTTTCATTGGGAAGGCAGAAGTTGTAGCATGCTTGGCATAGGGAGTAGGATCAATCTTGAGGCACCGCAGGTAAATTGTAGAGGCGGGAGTCAAATAATGTTGAATTAATACTACCCAACATCTTTTGTGAATGAATTATTCCACTCATACCTACTCTACTGAATGGGTCTTGCATTCGTTACCTTAGTCATTTGAACTTTGTTGAAGCCATCAGTTCTTCTATGGCATTTTAACCATCATATAGTATGGTTTGGTATAACATGCTACTTGGCTTCAATAAATCTGATGTCCTTACCTTGTGGGATCTGATTAATGATTCTGCTTCTTGTAGGCACTAGTGGTTCTGCTTTAACAAAACAATGGGTGACAAACACCAGGACGGTGATAAAGGGCTCTTCTCACAGCTTGCTCACGCTGCCGGTGGGCATTACCCTCAACAAGGCTATCCCCCACAAGGATATCCACAACAAGGTGGCTACCCACCAGCAGGGTATCCACCTCAAGGCGGTTATCCACCTCAAGGTGGGTACCCACCTCAAGGTGGTTACCCACCATCGGGATATCCACAACAAGGTGGCTACCCACCTGCAGGATATCCCCCTGGTGCTGGTTATCCTGGTTCATCCGCTCCACAGCATGGAGGTATGGTTTCAAACTTTCTTTACTAGGCTGTTAACTTTCTTTATGACGAAATTTTGAGGGAGAGAAGCATGATTAGCAAGCTCTTTCACTCCATGGACATATCTTACGCTAGAAACAAGAAAAAAATGAAACATGAATCTGACACTTTCACTTGTCAAAGAAAATGCTGCTTGCTTCACTCCATGGACATGTCTAAGGCTACAAACAGGAAAATTTGGAAACATGAATCTGACACTTTCACTAGTCAAAGAAAATGGGATCCCAAACTTTCATGTACAGACATGGGTGCCAATGTTATATCGGGGAATCACGTACAAATGGAAATGCTAAGGGAGCGCAAAGATCTAGGAGGATTATGCATTTAAATGATTCTATAGCCTACTTAAAAGAATTTATATAGCCTACTTAATTGGTTGGGACACAAGACAATTTGTTTTGTTTTTTGTCTTGGTACTTGTCAAAATGTGGACACTCATGTCTCTGCATGTTCATTTGAGCGGTACGAATTCACAGTTGTGTTATTGTTATTGATAAAAATCGTTGAGGAGAGAATGTATTTAAATAATAGGAATTCTATAGGTTCTCCTACACACGACATCTATTACTTGTATAATCTTAGGAGATGGAACCAAGCACTCCGTGAAGTTTGTATTTGAGCAAACGCTGGATCAGGTTTACCATTGACCAATATTTGTCCCTATGGCATGGTGTCCTAAATATTGTAAATCAGAAAGGGCGAGCTTCTTTCCAAGCTAGATTTTAATGATGTTTCTATACTAATTTCTCGAGCGTACCATTTGCAGGGCATGGAATTGGCATGGGAGGGTTGCTACCTGGGGGTGCTGCTGCAGCAGCAGCTGCTTATGGTGCCCACCAAATGTCGTCACATTCACATGGCAGTCATGGCGGTGGTTATCCACAAGGCGGTGGTTACGGACATGACGGTGGTTATGCACAAGGCGGTGGTTACGGACATGGCGGTGCTTCTTATGGACATGGTGGTTATGCACATGGTGGTGGTTATGGCCATGGAAAGTTTAAGCACGGAAAGCACGGGAAGCATGGGAAATTTGGCAAGCATGGAGGACATGGAAAGTTCAATAAGTGGAAGTAATTGTGTCCATTAACCGAATTGAGACATATGTTGACTCTATAGTCTCTATAGTTGCTGACTCTGGTTTTTACAAATAAAATTTAACGCTTTCCGTGTCCAGTAGGCCTTTGTTGGCTGTTCATTCTGGCATTGTTTCCTTAGGATATGTATTATGATATTTTGCCTTAACAGTCGTATACAGCTTATGATATATGCCTTTATTGGCTCTCATGGTTTTGTTACTTGTCCGGAAGAAAAAGGAAAGGGAAGGGGTGAAAAAGGAGAGATTTTTCCTACTAGCCTCTCTCTTTTCTATACTAATTTATTTGCTGGAGTATTGATGTTTGGATTGAAAGCTACATGTTGCAACCGATATCTCTTCCCTCTGATATACCTCTATTTTTTGTTTTTCCAACGGCCAAAAAAGTTTTTATCTTAAAATTATTACAAGACTAATAGGAGTAAGGAAACTACATGATGCTCAAGGAGCAATCATCTGCCCAATCCGAGACCCAAACCAGCGATTGGCAAGAAACCAATCAAGGACACCCATTGGGACAAAGCCGATCTAAAAAGGCCTAAGCTGAATGCCCAAAATTTACATTCAGCTCATAAAAACATCGAAGGACCTAACAATGCCCAGATAAAATGGGTCAAGCCCAACCAATAAAGCCCTAATCAACATTCAGCCAACAAGAACCCTGCCACCTCAGCTGCCATACCCCAACGCTCCACGGCCACCAGAAAAGAGACGATCCGTTGCCACCACTGTTGCCGGAACCCTGGAACAAATAAATTTTTGCAGGAGAAACGAATGAAATTAAGATGAACAGTTAAAAGTAACTTCTAGACTTGAATTAACTTACCAATTGGATTATAAACTTGTAGTAGCTTTACAATTGTATTATTAACAAACGACAGTTTTCTGAGATCCTCGGCACCTATCAACCAATACCAACATCAATAAGACTGTAACCCAACGGCTTTTTTAGCCCTTTCTCCTGAATTACTCTTCTCAATTCTGCAGCATCACTCCATCTTCCAGCAGAAACATACATGTTAAACATCGAAACATAGTATCCAGCATTCTCAGGCTCCAAACTAAAGAGAATTTCTGCAACTTTTCTACCCATCTCAAGATCCCCATGGTAGTTGCAAGCACTTAACAGGGCACCCCAAACACCCGGCTCAGGTTTCGTTCCCATCCGCTCGATGAACTCGTAAGCCTCATTGAGTCGTCCAGATCGACCAAGCATGTCAACAACACAAACGTGATGCTCAGTTTCGGGTTCTACTCCAAAATCATCAGACATGTGGCTATAATACCACTTACCTTCATCGACAAGCCCCAAATGGCTACAAGTGGATAAAAGGTTTATAAAAGTGCTCTTTGTTGGACTAGTTCCAGACTCGATCATTTCATGGAAAACTTGAATTGCTTTTTGACCGTTGTTATGGAACCCGAAAGCAGATATCATGGAATTCCAAGCTGCAATAGACTTTTCAGGCAAATTTTGGAATATTTCTATAGCCATGGCTAACCTTCCACAATTGCTGTACATATCCACAAGAGCAGCAGATATGAAAGAATTCCTTTGGAAACCAAACCTGAAAACATAAGCGTGAACCTGCTTCCCGTGCCTCATCAAACCTAGTTGGGTACAGGCTGAAAGGACACTGGAAATGGTTATTTCATCAGGTTCAAAACTAAGGGTAGAAAAACATTCTAAAGCTGCTTTCCCATCCTTATTGTGAGACAAAGCAGAGATCATGCAATTCCAAGAACATAAATTGCGGTTGGAAAATAAGTTAAACACCAACTTCGCGCTCTCAATCTCCCCAAATCTACCATACATGGTAATTAGTGCATTTTGGATGCGGATATCCGTACCTTCCAGTGTTTTAAAAGAAAGCCCATGAAGTAATTTTCCTTCTAACACCAACCCAAGATTTCCACATGCAGATAAAACATTAAAAGTGGTGATGGAATCGTGACTGACATGAGATTCCTTCCTCATAAAGTTGAAAACCTGTAAGGCTTTCCAGAAATGGCCATTCTGCATGCAGCCTGAGATAATGGTGTTCCAACAAGCAGTATCAGCTGTGGCAGAAATAGCCGAGAACAACCAGAAAGAAGATTTCAAGTCTCTGCAATTAACATACATGGACATCAATGAATTGATCGCAAGATTATTGCCTGAAAATCCCAATTTTAATTGCCAACAATGGATTGATTTACCAAACTGGAGAGATGAATGGGAATGGCAAGAAGGAAGAATGGCCAAAACAGTTGACAAGCTGCAATATGAAGGCAAGAGCAGCAGTTCTTTGAATAGAATTTGAGCTTCTCTAGAGTGTTCATTTTGGGAGTACCCAGATATAACTGTATTCCATGAGACCAAATCTTTAAAAGCCATTGTATTGAACAATTGCTCAGCTGCCTTCACATTATTGCATTTCATGTACAAATCCATTAGGCTGTTCACCACCGACAAATCCAACCCCATACTTCTACGAACGATGAACCCATGAACGGATCTTCCTTCTCTCAATAGCGTCAATTCAGCACAAAGACCAATTACGGTAACTACAGTGATTGTATCGGGTTGGAATGATCCTTTAAACTGCATTTCAAGAAGAAGATTAAATGTTTCCAAAATCATTCCATTTGAGGCAAACCCATCAATCATTGAATTCCATGAAATTACATCCTTCCGAAAAATTCCTCTAAAAACAGTATCTGCAGCCTCAATGTCTCCACAATGAGAATATAATGAGATTAAGGAATTTGCAACTGAAATATAGGAGCTCTCATCATAACCCAATTTAATTCCCCGCCCATGGATGCCTTGACCAATATCCAACTCCTGCAATCTAGCACATGCTGCAATTGCACATGAGAGACTCACACCATCGGCTTGTTTTCCGCAAGAGGTCATCTTCTTCAAGTAGTGTAGAGACTTCTCAGGATTGTTATTATAAAGGCAACCAGTCATCACTGAATTCCAAGAAACAAGGTCTCTACAATGCATTCCTTCAAATAAAGACTCGGAAGTGCTCATGTCGCTGCATTTTGCATACATGTATACGAAAGCATTACACAAAAGAGTATCCGAAATCATCCCTGCCTTCACACTCAAACCATGCAAAACCCGACCTTGTTTCAATATTTTTGCATGGGATAAGGCTGAAATGGCAATGACAAGAGTTCCAGAATCATACCCACTTCCTCCCTTTATCATCTCCAAAAAGAAATCTACTGCAGCTCCAAAATAGCTGTTCTCAATGCACACGGTCATCATGGCATTCCAAACTACCACATCTTTGTACAGAATTTCGCTAAACAATGTCACTGAGCCATCAAAATCTCCAGCTCTCGAGTACATCATAAGGAGAGATGTGGAAGTGGGTAAGTGAGCAAGAACACCCACCTTGCGGACAAAAGAATGCACCACTGTCGCAGTCACAATGTCGGGTTTCACGGCGGCAAATTTAACAAGATCAAGCACATCAAAAAAGCGCCCGTTTTCGGAGCTCTGTTCTCTTTGCGACATTTTGTCGAATGGGTGGAAGGCAAAGGAACGATGAGCATAAGTATGTAAAAACCCATTACCAGATCTCTCGACAAAAGGAAAGGGTTCGATGGGTAAAAAGGCATGTTGGCGTTTGTGGTGAGAATCGTAAAAATGGGTGATTGTAGTTGGGTAGATTTGATGGAAAGAGAGGGATGATCTTTTTAGGAAGGTGGTGATTGGAGTCCTAACAGCATTTGTTATTTTGGGCTGTACAGCCCAACTACCCATGCACTGTTTGTGGTGTCCTTACTGTTTCTCTATTCTGTCAACCTTTAGATGCATGGGAAAAAGTAAAAGAGAATAGGAGTGTATTTACGGACCGTTTGCAGCAAACACTCCGTTTGCAAAGGTGCGGATTTCAATCGTGCATTCCGAGATTTAATGGCTTGAATCGGTGCTCTCTCTCTCTCCTCATTAAAAGCATTTCAGGTTATAAAAAAAAATCCGAGCACCGAATCCAAACAGTTGGATCTTGGAATACACGGTTGAGATTTGCGCGTCTCCAAACGGAGTGTTTGCAAACGGCCAATAAAGTTATTCTCGAAAGTAAAAGCCATATGGATCAGTACTCTATATATTTGCTATGTGCCTCAACATAAATGTCCCTTATTTATTTTAGGAAATTGAGGTCGGTTTCATGGATTATTGATTTTTTGGCTTTTTACGCTTTACGAGACAAATTGTTTTCTGCACATACATCAACTAAAAAAATTCAAAAAGTTAAAAAGCCTGCTTGGTGGAACAGAACCTCAATTTTCCGCATTCTATTCTGTACCCGGGGGGATATATATTGATTTTATTACCCTTGCATTGGCTAAGAATGTGGATTACTTTCCTTGTTTCACCCTTGCATTGACTTTATGATGCTATTATGTCAGAAACGGAGATTCTGGTGTTCTCTCCTGGTATGCAACATCCGAATCGTCGGATGTGTTTTTAACTGTCTCGATTTCTCAACACTTTTCAGATCCATGGGTTTCATATTGCTTATGCTTGTGAATCTCTTTCTTGTTCCTATCCCTTGGGTAAATAGGTTTGTTACGGACAAACTTCATGCATCAAATGACAAGTAATTAAATTAGTTTTTTTATAAAAAAAACTAATATAAAAAAACTTCTTAGTGACTTTATGCTATTTGTCAGAAATGGGGATCCCGGCATGCACTCCTTGGTGTGCGACATCTGAATTGTCGAACGTGGTTTCAACGGTTCTAATTTCATCTCGACACTTTGCAGATCCGAGCCTTCCACCCCGGGTCGTACTGTCACCCTTAAAAAAACAAAGTAGCAGTAGGCCCTCTGTATTTCTTTATGAAGAAAAAACACTCTCTTTCAAGCCAATTTCCCCATTTCCAGAAACCATTTTTGTCCATGTTCAGCAGGCCATCATATTTTTTCTGGAATAGAATCAAGCTTTTAGCTAGGTTTCATCACACAAAAACATCGGATCCTACGTCCCACCGTACCTGTTTCATTGCATCTTTTTGATCCGTAACTGTGGCAGAAAACTACGGTAACTACCATTAGTGTATTTGTCACCGATCCTGGTCCAACGCAATTTAACACATCCTAATTCGCGCCCACACACAAAACTAAAATCACAGCTCTTGCTCAAGTTACCTCCATTTGGAGTATTAAAGAAAGAATTAAAGGTTAGGAAAACAATTTAATGCTTCTCGCGTATAGAGAATACACAAGCAAGCGAGGTAGAAAATCTAACAAAGTGAAATTTCTTCCTTTCCCCGGGGGATGATAGGCGTTCACTGTGTAGTTTGCATTTCGAATGCATAAGAACAACAAAATTGCTTTACTGGTGGTATACAATAACTACAAGTCCTCTCCATTTTCAGAAATTACATTATACAGTCGTGCCTAGAAATTCCGATACACTCATCTGTGACTATGGATACAGCACTGTTGGTTTTCGCATTGTGGGTGCAACAAAGAGCAGCTTCAGACTTTTGCTTCTCAGGCGTGCCTCCACTGGTTCGTATGTATAACGACAAACAGGAAAATCAAAAGGTCTCACCAGGGGGGATGATCATCTTCCCGAGTTTGGGGTGGACTTGGTTTCCAACCAGGTTTTTCATCCCAATACATGTCATAATATACGTGGCCAGGAGTGTGATTTTCCACACAACACCATATACCTACGTACCTCTTCACGCGATTCCTGAACTTCTCCTCCTTTTTCTGATCATATGTTTTTTTTTAATATGTCACATGATTAAGCATGAAAAATATATATTTTAAAATAATCTAGGAAAAAAATTAGCAAATGAAAACATGCCTTGTCAGTGAAACCAAGGAAGGCATCTTGCATTGTCGAGAATTGAATGACTTTGACATCCTTGAATGACGAAAAGACCGTTTTCAACTGCAATAACAAACAAGTAAACTCATAGGATGAAAATAACAAAGAGATGGACACAGCCTATTTACCGTAGTCTTGCTAATCAGCAAAAATGAGTAATCGGGATGAATAAAAGAAGATTAGACAGGATGAGGCTTAAATGGGAATCTGTAATACCATTTCTTCACTGCTGAGTTTGGGTAATTTGAGAACCCCCGGTCGGCTTGTACTGTTTGATACATTACAATTAAGGGATCCTGCTTGACAAAGTTTTACATCGAGCCATGACTCCTTGACCTGAAACAGACATCAAAATGGGAAATTTCTCTGGTAAGTGAAGGATGACAAAAAACTACTGTTCCATCCATATGAGGTCAATTATGACATGCCTGTCTGGGTACTGCTGGATTGTCAAAAAAAGAATACTCCCTTATATTGATACTGGGTCCAAATTCCTCCTCAGGCAGTTCCTTCAACATGGTATTCACCTGCATTCAGCGTACTTTGACTTTAGAGGGGAAAAAAGTTGTCAGAGTGAGAAAAACAACAAATGTTGGCACGAGGCCTTTAGATTCCTCTAGGTTATAAATTTGTAGCTTTTGTAGAAAAATCCTCTGTTGAACTCTCTGCATTAGACGGTCTAGAAATTCAAGCTCTATACTTCAATTTAAACAAACTCAAGTTGTAAGTAAAGATAAGCTAATTAACCAGTTGTTCATGGATCTGGAAATGTTGAAATATGAGCAAAACTAATGGGAGAGAGTTTTTTTTTTTTTTTTTTAAAAATTACACATGGATTCCTTAAATTAAGTTCGTTTCATTTTTAGTTTCTCTATAATAGTGTTCAGTCATATCTAAACACCATTAAAAAGGTAATGCATATTCTTTCAAGTGTAAGCGTGAAAGTGGACTAAAAGATGCCGATGCTGAAGTTTCCAAGCTAATTGCAAATGCTTGTTCAAATTAATGCATTTCTACGTTTCTATTCTGAGGCATGTTTGCAGTCTACATAAAATGTGATCCGCCAATGAAAATGTTAAGATCCCCTGTTTGACTCCAGATGTTAAAACGGGACAAGACTGCCAAACGCATGATATTCTACATCATGCTAACAGTTTGCAAATAATTTGATATATGTATGTATTTGTCCCTTAACTTGCACGCCATATGCATTTCTAGGCAATACATCAATCAAGGATAAAAAGTTTTCAGTGCATTGTTTGGGTCAGCTAGGAATAACAAATGCTTCAGACAGTTGAGAGAAATGTCAATAAATTTAAAAATCTACGAAATATTGTTGGAATTTTTAGACATGCTTCTTTTCTCTGTGTTTTCGTGCATTCTGTGGAAACATTGGGATTTCAGGTTCAGCTAACTTTTGTTGCTGTTGCCTATAAATATAAATGTGTCGGCCATTTTGGATGGAAACCAAATGAAATTCTGTTCCTTGAAGACACCAGGAGCAAAAAAAATTTGTTTTGCGAGGAAATAAACCAATTGACAACAATTATAGTTACTTCAATTTTTCCTTAGCATTAACAAATAACAAAGCCAACTATCAGAAAAAGTATTTGAATCAAATTTTCCGTTAAATGCGACTGAAAAAAAGAAGCAAAAAAGAAGACCAAGAAAGATTTCATAATGCATTGATTATCATGTTAAACCTCCCCAATTGCAGCACCAGCAAAGACGGTCTATGAATGTCATATATGATTGTTCTAGATCGTAGTAACAGACGAGCTATTGAAGCATCCACACTTGCCATGTGCAAAAATGTTAAAATACACAAAACGATAAAGGAAATTCAAAAAAGATAAATGATTGAGGAACAAAAGGCCATAATGACAGGTTGAACATTTCCCCCTACTAGTCCAACAGTCATCAGCACTCATGTGTAACAGTCATCAGCACTCATTTCTATCACATTTTTACATCCCTTTGAGCCAATTTCCGTCTGCCTCAATTTGGAAGAGGCACGGTCGTATGTTAGAATGTACAAGGTTACTTGTTTTAGCCACTTGCTAACTTATTGTAATGATAAATACAAAACAAACTTGAAAAATGGCTCATAGGTTCATCCCAGATTTTATAATCAGAAAGAGAAGTACCTCAAACACATGATCCAAAGGGCAGAGAAAAGGTTGTCTCGTCATAGTCCCCACCAGTACTCCAGGATGTGAAAACCATAATCTATCCAACCTGCACCATAGGGGAGGCATGACCTAAAACCACAAATAAAGGGGAGGGAGATCAAAATACAGACTTCGTAACAGCAACTCCACAGAACATAGTTAATTTGGTTAGCGAAACAACATTCTACATGATACATACTCCCTCCGTCCCAATTTAAATGCTCTCTACGGTTATGCGTGCCTTTTTAAAACTCTTGTAGTTTTTATTCTATAATGTATTATATATGCAATATGGATCTTATTTGATAGATCTCAATTAGTTCTATTAGACAAATTTTTTAAAAACTTTGAAAACATTACCAATAAAAAGATATATACGTTTGAAAATGACACGGATATTCGTAGGGAGCATTTAAAATGGGACGGAGGGAGTATGAAACTATCTTTCTATCTTTTGTGACGACCTCAGTTGTAAGAAGAAATCTTATTAATAAGCTTATGAAACTAGTCAATCGAAGTATACAAAGGAGTTTATGGGCTATTTTGCAAACATAATGCTTCTTGCATCCTCAGTAAATTCTCCAGAAGAATATGCATTGTCAAAGTCAATACTGGAATTATGAAGTTCCATAATAGAGCTTATCCCACATTGGTTAATTATAATCTCCAAGAGTAGTATATGAGCCTAAGTGACCTCTCCACTTATTGCCACTTGGTTTTGAGTAGGATGCTTTAACATGGTATAAGAGCTAGGCTTTAGGAGGCTTTTGGATAAGACTCCCTTGATTGATAGCCTGTTGTTTGTTCTGTAAGCGCACCTTGTGTCGTTACGGATTCTATGTTTACCTCTGTACATGCGGGTCAGAAGTCGCAGCTGCGGGGGAGTGTTAGAACTTATCCACATTGGTTAACTATAACCTCCAAAATTAGTATATGAGCCTAGGCGGCCTCTCCACTCATTGCCAATTGTTCTTAAACAACCATCATTGTGAGTTGATGCTTAAACAACCATCATTTCACAGTGTAATAGAAATTATCAGGCTGCAATAATGAATTTTAGCTATTTTAATGCCAGCCACTTGAGGAGTAAAAGCTTAAATTTGGGATTGTACCCTTCTGAGCACCTTGGTTTGATTGAACAAACTCTTTGTAGTACCCTGAGAACATGTAAATTACTTCATTCAAATACACATATAGAGGACATAAGCTTTGATTACCGTTACGTAATACGTACAGAACCTGTATACTACTCAGGGACTCCCGGGTCTAGGGTTTTCTTTTTTGTGGACGTAACGTGAATGAGTATATAAACACGATTCTCTACTTCATAAGAAGTACATCTGTAGGAAAAAAATACAAACTCTATATGATTCTAAAGACCAAGAGAAAACTATCATATTCAAAATTGCATTCCCATGTATTTTAGTGTCAAACAAATATTTAAATAACAGTATATAGTAAGATGCATATTTATGTAAGTAATGGATTTTTTTCCTGAGTTGGTTAAACCTTGTCAAATGGTGGTATCCACAGTTAAACATTTGAGCTAGATGCGAAACTCTTCCTAAAAGTAAGTTGCTTGAAAGGTACTCACAATTCATTAAGTATGACAATAATAATCAAAACCACACAACCTGGTTTTCCATCCAACCATGTTCAGACCCACAAAGAACCAAGTCTTGTCAGAAAAATCGTAAAGAATTACTACGCCAAATTGGTGATCCTTTTGTTGATTTACGGCAAAGGTTTAGTAAGCCAACAAGCAAATAGACGAAAAAGATAATTACACAATCTTAATGCTCATAAAACAATGAAAAAATAACATGTATTTCTACTTTTATCTCCATAAAAGTAGAGATCTCCCAGGAGAAAACAACCACGAATATCAAGAATGTAAAATGTCAAAACACTTCTTACCAGAGTGCGTTTCAGCAAAGAAGCAATAGCAAGAGCTGTCCTTATTTGCTTAATCTGAGCAAAACATTTATGGCAAGATTAAGGAACTGCAACATCAAAATTGTAACAGAAGCCAGAGGATTAGGTTAATACATGCATACTTGGAAATTAACAAGTGAAAAATGTGACTCAAGATCATGCCCCCCGTCAAGTAACAAACTCTTCGGAATTGATGGCTTAAACGTCAAGAAACCTCCTGCGGAAGATAAATGAAATAAATTGCAGAAGAATTGTTGGAACTTGATGTGGAATGGTTAATGTAGAGGACAAGCTATAAGCATAGGTCCATGCAAAGCAAGAATGAAGTTTATACTTCAGTTTTGGTCTAAATATTGCTCACTTAGGAAATAATTCTGCTCTTCTTTGGAATACCAAAGACTCCCAAACATAGTCAACCCCATATTCCACCTCTTATGGCCACCAACGACACCCACTCGACTAGCCTGCCTGCAACACCAACTTCAAAGGAGTTTTCCTCTTTCCATAGCCCTAAGCTGCCCTCTAGCCAAAGACAGTAGCCTAGAGGGGATTTTTACTTTCTAATTGTCTTCCTGTAGATAGGTCGCTTCCTATGCTTCTACTTCGTCAACATACAAGATAAAGTTCCTTGCCTTCAAGACAATTGATTAAATCGTGTTCTACCCACCACTTCAATTACCCTAAAAAGGGTCTCCGCAAACTGATAAGTCTTGAAGGCATGTGTTCTACCCACAGACAATTGATTAAATCGTGTTCTACCCACAGACATGTAAGTTCAAACAGAAGACAACATCCCAGCTCCCCCTACATTCACCCTCTATATATATGAAGATAACCCATTTAACCCATTTTGATTGCAAACACTCCATTCTAGTATGGGAAAATAGACGTCAATGGTGAGGTCTTGGACCAAAATATGTGTTATCATAGTAAGGCCCTATAGACGAGGGCATGAAACACATTATTCTCATAACAGGTTGAAGATTATAAGGCAATAAGGCAATCATTTTCAGAGGAAAATTCCAAAAATATAAATAATAAACAAATGTGAAAACATTATAGGAAAAACTTACCTGGTGAGTCATAATATTCTGGTGGGTCATAAAATACCATGCCTTCACGTAGTCGATGGCGCTTTCCTTCAGTACCAGCATATTGGAATGTGGTATGCACAGCATACGGCTGCAATCTGAGTTGTTGATACATTGCCTACAAGCACAGCACAAGGGATTAAAAAATGCTCTGTAATGACTATTTGTTCTACTACATGTTCAGATCCAAGCAAGACATTCCTAAAGTTGACAGAGCATATAATATCATCAAAATGAGGTAACAAAACGGACCTCTCATATCCGCAGAAAATAAAAAAAGAGGCATCAGCCATGAAGAAAATATCAAAGAACCATCCTAATGGTTGTACCTGGACAAAATAAGTATGCCCACTGCAAAATATACTTGCTGGCAGAAGCCCCAACTTGAGCTTGCCATCATAAGCATACACGAGTCCACTATCGTCATCTACAGATGGCCCCAACTGCCTGTGTACAAGTTCATTGAAACCATTTTGATCCCAGATCTTGTCATCGGCAAGAAGCATATCTTTCCATTCTTTTGCCAATTTTTTTGCAGAATCTGTCGGCCGCCAGTGGAAAATTCCTATATTGTATGCCCCACCAACTGCCCAAAGTGAAAGAAAAGTTTTATTATGGAACAAGCTGCTGAAAAGTAATGATACATGGAGTATGACAGAAGGTACGATTCCACTAACTGCAAATTGCCTACTTGATAAAGGTCGTGAAGACTACAGTACAATGCATGACTACAAAACAGCAACAAGTAACAAGCCCGAAAACTAGCAGACATGAATAGTCTTCACCTTGTTGCCATATGTCCAACCTGTCATCAGAAACTGTTGGTATAACTTGATCAGTTGAAGTTAACACATCTGCTTCAGGAAAGCGTGCAAGATATGGAAGGGGGTTCTGCACCAGAAGATAGAATAACATACCACTTAGGAAAGCAAGAATTGAGAATGCATGACATAAATAAATTAAACTTGATGCTCCATAAGGACTAGATAGGAAATATAATCAACAAAGCTGTCCTGGGGGCTGGGGTGGAAGGGTGGCTAAGGGCAAGTGTGGGAGAAAATAGGAAAGAATATGATAAAGATCAAAGAGTAGAATAGACGAAGTACGATATCTTACTCATTTTTCAATACATGTAACAGAGTAAGAATGTTGACATTACATAGTACTCAGGATTATGCAACAGGAAACGATCTTTTCCAACCAATAAGCAGCCGAATTTTACACAACAAAAGGAATCGTCATTTACGCCGTTTCTATCACATTTTCTTAAAAAAGATGCTACAGAAAAAAATGGTACCAAGAAAGCAAAAGCATATCAGAATGTGGTAGAACCCTGAGGAAACCAGCACAAGAAGATTATCAATATGAAAAACGATAATGTATGCAAGAAATCAAAACAAAAGATACATTTTGTTTTTAACTTGCTTTCCTCATGGTAACATTAAACCAGTAATAGAACAATTAATTTGCCTAAAAGCTTAAAGTGCAATCCAACAACTTCCGTCACATGCAACCCCATCTTGCAGGTGGAGAAGCAAACATCCATACATATAAAGAAGCAGGATGCAAACAAAGAACAATAACACCTACGGGAAACATGCAGATGTAGAGACGTGAACCGAAGACCTCTCAAAAACCAAAGTTCTGAAACCATGTTAAGTTTCCAATGACAATGGGCCAACAACTTATATCTAGATATCTAACCAAAAACCAGTAAAACATTCATGCTGGACATAACTCCTTTACTCGGAGAAAAGGTGGACCTACGTTGAGAATGCTAACAAAGACAAGTAAGAAAACAAGCATAACAGATACCTTTAACCAGACCATGTCTGTATCACACATCAGCAGTTCGTAGCCAAATGGTAGAACAGCATCTATTAGCATAACCTTTTCTCTCCCCATTTTGTGAAATGTTGGTGAGCCCCATCCAACATCTATAGTGCTCATATGGCTACCCATGTCAAAAACTGGAACTCCTTTCCAGTACAAAGCCTCTAACAGTTTAGTGTCCATTGCACCTAGAACAGCAGATACAATTCCTTAGACAGGTACATATAACATTGCCATTATTTCTTCGGGACAAAAGTTCAGATCCGTAAGTTTCCATTCCACATGCATATTCTACCCAAATTATGATACTTACCAACAATAAGATTGTCTACTCCAATATCTGTCAGGTGTTTAACCCATGTCAGGATAAAATCCATGAAGGCATAGTTACCAAAGGTCACTACGACGACATTATCTCTCACCCTTTGCTGAAACAGTTCTTTTGTCAACCGGAAGGTCTTCAAAGGAGGCATTTTTGAACCAGGAGGAACTTCCCAGATAGGTTGCAAAGATTCGCTTTGAGCCTGTTGTGCAGGTGCCAGCACTTCACCCACAGTTGGTTGTTGAGTAGAGATGGGTGCTTCACCTGGAGATGGAGAATGCACATTGAAATATGACTCTCACTTATAAATAAGTAAACTAGAAAGATAATAGGGAAAACTAAAGGTAACAAGAGAGGAAAAAGCAGGCTGGACGCTTATTTGACAAAATAGGATATCATTAAAGGAACTACATAAGAAAACATTATGCAATATGCCTTGGAACAAAATGCCAAGAGGTCATGCAACATGAAGACATTGAGAAAGAAGAAAGAAGCGCAGCTTACATAAAAAAAACACTTATTGAAAAATGTCCCACTTAAAAAAAGTCCAACCGCTAGATCCACTTGGTATAAAGTAAAATTCAAAATACGAGGGTCTTTACCTCATCAAAAGAGCTACAATTTTCGGAAGGCAACCATAAACCAGTTCACATCACACTTTAGAATCTCTTGCAACAGAAATTGAAAGAACTCAACTCACTTAGGCTGGGACAACATGAACAATGACAGACATCCCTAGCCAATTGTGGTTGGGGCGAGGGTAACACAAGCAAAATTAGCATTTCCAGATCATTTCAGCTGTAATAGTAACTTATGACAATATAGAAATACACTTAAATCAACATCCTGTTACAATAGAATAAAAACATGCTTCAATCATGCAATGGTACAGCTGACGAAATCAAAAGATCAATCTGCCCATCCGATAATCTGGGAAAGACATATAAGCAGCCCAGGGTGGGTTGCGTAAAGCATTGTTATGTCGTCTCAAAACTTCTGAATTTTATCAGAACAAGAATTGGTTTTTCGATGTTGACTATGGAACCGTTAATACGCAGCTTTGCTTGGAGTGCATATCTCACTCCAGTGATTTTGAACATTCAACCGTTGAGATTGCTCTGTTGTCATTTTGAGGCTTCCATTTTCACTACATTCCTAGTTCCAGCTTGATTCTAGTTCCAGTTAGTTAGCTCAGGCTCTTTGTTTGCGCATGTATCATTTCATTGAAGAACTAATCCACTGTGCAATCTCCAACTCTCCCAAATTAAAATATGTAACAGGTTCACAATGCATCCCTTGGTGTCAAGAAAATCAAATGTAACTGATCAAATTCAAAAGTAACTAACATAACAAAAAGAAAAGGAAAACAAGAATCCAGTTATAATCAAAGCAGTAGCGGGACTAATACAACACTCAATCAAATGCCAATGCAAGCAATTTAAAGACAATAATGAGCAAACAAAATCAGCACAAATTATATCCGTGCCAGTGCAACTCACTTGACCCCACCTACTCCCAAATTTACCATTAATTATATTGAATTTTTTTTTACTATTTTGTGATTTTGACCGCGTAATTATCATGAAAAATTATCAAAGCAAAGCAATTACAATAAAATTATAAAGTTGCCTACTTTTAAAACGAGAACTTTGCTAACCATTGGTCAATAAGCCTAAACAATACTCACCGAATTCTAAACAAGTTCAAATTTCAATAAGCATTTCACAATCACACAATTAAAGACAACATCTACTAGTGCATATTTCGTTAATTTGAGACATCTTTTGAATATTAACTGCAGCATTATACGAAGGGCGGTCAATCACTAGTAATTTTCTTCCTCCCTTTGGGACAGAGGAAGTTTATAGATACACAGTGATATAGGTATAAATAATACGGGGTCATGCTAACCTCCACCCTGTGGAGGATAATATGCGGCATGATGCTGGAATTGGCCCACCTGGCCTCCGCCCAACAAAGGCAAACTAGTTCGGACATCAAGGCACATTTCACCGATATTATTACACTTTTCTCAAATATTTATGCACTCCCTAACTATTATCCTCCACCCTTTGGCTGAAGTTAGCATTTTTCATATATATATATAGACGAGAGAGAGAGAGGTGGAATTACGTGAAGAAGATCGTGGGAGCCACCAGGAGGGAGATGAGGAGGAGGAGCTGCCGGAGTAGACGGCGGAGAAGACATAAAAGGAGGATAACACAATTCCGATGATGACGGTGGCGTAGATCGTTAAAAACAGCGGCTTGGAGTTAGTTATCTCCTGTAATCGACTCTTCCAACCCATCTTCTTCCTTCCCAAACTGGGTTCTCTAGATTTTTCTCAAATTCCCTCTACCATTTGAGCATCAGCAATACCTTCCAAAATTACAGTAGAAAAAAGAAGCATACGATGTCTGTATGTATGTATGTGTATGTATACTCAAAGTTGATTCAATTGGATTGAAATGGATCTGTGCAGTGCAGTTGCCTTAGCTAGTAGACAAGGGAAAAGTCAACTCTCGCATGGCTGTCTGAATCTGTCAACAATTTTTTTTGTGAGAAAAACTTATTCACGGATGGGCGCCAGCCAATGAAAACGTGAGGTCATTAAAATGGGAGTGCATCAAATTCTTTCCAAACACCCGCATGTATCTGATCCATCCCTCCCTTCAAAACCCATCCCTCTCAGGCTCTCACCGTAAGGCGCGTAAGCCCTCTTTTTTCTCTCTCTCACTACGACCCCTTACCAGTAACCACCACCAGCCACCAAGAACGCCGGAGCTCTAACACCACCGTCACCAATGGAACGCCAAAAATAATCTAACCTTTAGAATCGAGTGGAGGGAGAGGACTCGGAGCTCGGTGAGTCGGCCTAGTGTGTTGGGTGGGATCGGGCCGACGAGGGCGGCACCGGAAAGGCGGAAAGGGTTGGGTGGTGTCGCACTCCACCACCACCGTTAGAGAAACCCATTTCTTGAAAATACTACCATTGAGTTAATTTTTGCTTTTATTGCCAACAAAAATTGAACCACTTGGTTGTTTGGGGGGTTCTTGAGGAGGGATCTGGGAAAGGTTTTCCGGTGATGGCCATGGGAGAGGGTAGTTCAAGAGAGAGAGAGATAAGGGGTACTTTGTAGGGGTGTACATGGTCCGGTTTGGACCGGTTTTGTAGAAATTCGGGAACCGAACCATATCTAACGGTTCCAAAGAATTGAGAACCATAACCTGACCAATAAACATATAGAAGCAAACCACACCAAACCATTAGACCGGTCCGGTTTGGTTTGGTTTCTGGTTCTAAACCATGTTAACATTCAAAAATTGCCATAAAAAAAAAATTGTCCACAAAATTGTTGCAACTCCTTCATAAAACTACTACCATTATACCAACCCACAAATAGAATAAGAAGTCCATCAATAACTAAAATAATTATTAAAATGGCAGATGCAGATGCAATATTATTATTGATAAAGATGGCAGATGCAATATTAAAACTTAAAACTAACAAAACTATCAAGTGTGTGTGGGTATATAGGAGTGTATATTATATTAAATTATATAACGGACCGGTTTTGTTCAAACAACGGTTCCTAATATGAGACCGGGGACCGAACCAAAATATCTAGTTCTCATTTTTTTAGAACCAGAACCGATCCATTAAACTGTAGAACCAATCCAAATAGACCGGTTTGGTCTGGTCGGTCCGGTTTCACTATTTTTTCGGTTTTCTTATACACCCATAGTACTTTGGTGAGGTGAGAGGAGAGAGAAAGGGGCTTACGGCTTGGGAGAGGGATGGATCAGATACATGCGGGTGGTTGGAAAGAATTTGATACACTCTCATTTTGATGACGTGTCACGTTTTCATTAGCTGGCTGCAAACAACTAGTTTGCAGCCTATCTGTGAATAAGTTTCTCTTCTTTTTTTTTCAATAGTTGAACAAATACAAAAATGATACAGATACACTATCGCTATCACACTCTGTCACACCCCCTCTCACATGTGGGGTGGGTCCCCCCACATGTGAGAGGGGGTATGGCAGAGTGTGGTAGAGAGGATGTGTATGTATCATTATTGTTCGAACAAATATTGGAATATTTTTTAAGTCGAATTATGGATATTTTTAAATCATGGATTTATTACAGTGAGTGGTGTATGAGTTGTTATGTTAGGTTGTTACCATACGCGCAAATCACAAGGCATGGGGAAATATTTTTCGAATATATTTTTGGAAGATAGTGGAGTAGTAAATTCTATCCACCTTAGGTGGAATCCCCGGTTTCCACCGCTACCTTTTGTGAGTCTCATTAGAGGTTTATTTTTTGAATCTGAACTGTTCATTTTGTAAGACCCTTAGAAAATATATCTACGTAAAAAATTAGCTTAATTGAATATCAAGAAAAAATATCAAAATTTTTATTTTGATTCGTAAAATTTAAACTGTCCATGACATCTATTTTATAAATCAAAATTTACTTTTGGATATATCTATTGATATCCGATTAAACTGATTTTTTTTTGCATAAATATACGACTTTGTGGGCGATGAACTATTTAAATCACAGAATTAACGCACGATAAAACTCACAATGGGCGGCAAAGCCCACAAAATTTCCACCTAAGGTGGAACGAATATATTCTCATTTTGGGGAAAACCTATTAACTTGACATTATTTACCTTATATTGTGGCATACATATGACTTTTTCTAATTTTTTACATGAAGTTTTATAAGTAATAGATAAATTGTCCAATTATTCAGTATCTACCTGTAAAAATGTGTTTGTCATAAAATGGTATAATCCTATGTGAAAGGGTTATACCTATTGGGAAACGATACATTGAGAGTCATATCTACTAGGTAAAGATAGATTGAGAGACACTCATTAAAAATACACATTTTAGAGCCAACTCTTCCTCAATAGTAGTAAAAAAAGTATATATGTCTCTTAATACCACATAGGCACAAACAGAGTTTCTAACCTAGTCCTAACAATTAGAATATGGCTCTTTCCATCAATAGGTTCGTTACGAGGGTCATAAGTTGAAACATCTCCCTGGTTTGTTTAATCACTTGAATAATTATGACTGAATGTAGGGTTGCAAACAAGTTGAGCTGAGATGTGTTATACTCGAGCTCGGCTTGGTAGTACACAGCCGAGCCCGGTTCATTTATACTAAACGAGCCTCTATAAGCGAACCGAGTCTATACGTACGAGTCCAACTTTTTCGAGCCGAGCTTCACAGTGTAAAGCTTGGCTTGTTTACCAAACGAGCCCAAAACCTGAGCTCGAGTTCGGCTCGATTACTAAATAAGCTGAGCCTCGAGCTGCTCGCAAACAGCCTTGTTAACAACCCGGATCATCAAACACCACGATCAGAAATAATACAATTGAGTGATTTACGTCCCAATTCATTATAAACAAAATGCAAAATATTGAAATAGTCATACCCAAATCTAGGGCTGTCCAGTGGATCATCCGATCCGCCAATCCGGCCAATCCGAACTTGTAGACACTAAAATTTTGACGCGATTTAATCGCCGTCCAAATTAATTTAGACAAATAAAATTGTCTGGATTAATTAAAGTCAAAGCTGGTCAAACCCTTCAAATAAATTTGGGCCCGCCAAAATTATGGGTTCAGTCCATTTGAGATGCGGTAAAGGCCAAAATAAGCTGGGCTAATTTAAATTAGCCAAATGGGCTCACGAAAATATGGGCTCAATCATGGGCAGGACTAAAAGAAGATGGACCGACTTAGCCTTTGAAATGGGTCATAGATTTGGGCCAACCCCAAAAGTACGGGCCCAGTCCAATTTTCCTTGAGTCAAAAGAATAATTATAATATATATTTATATATTATAATTTCTTTAATATTGACCTGAGTTAATTGGAAAGAAAATCAATCAAGAAAAATCTTACCAAACTTGTCCCCCCCTCTCCTTTGCCTATAAATAGAGGTTCATAGAAGAAGAAAAGGACCTTTTGCTGGCATTCTACAAGAGCTCTCAAGCACTCTCAAGAATCCAAGCATTCATAAGTCTTTCTCTCTCAAAGTTCTTCCCCAAAAAAATTCCACATTCAACACCTTGCAAAGAATCGTCAAGCACTCAAACTACGTGCCGATTTCTTTGCAAGTTTCTACCTAAAATCATTCAACAAACCAAAACTCTTGAAGGTTTTTTTCAAAGATCAATCTCTTTTCGAAGGATTTCTTTGGAGTTCTTTCAAGTTTAAACCATTTGTTCAAACTTTGTTCTTCAGTTCATTCAACTCGAAGATTCAAAGAAAGTTACCGTTTGTGCGATTCAACAACAAGCATTCAAGCCGTTGGAACGCCATCAATTTTGGAGATCGAATCAGAGGATTTTGCTCTTTTCTTTGTTAAAAGAACATTTATTAGAGAATTGTACCCCTCGCATTTAATTCAAATCAATAAAAGATTATTTTGTGCATCTTTTTCGTGTACTTTATTTCAGGATCCGAATTTGTGTGTTACAAATTTGACACGCCCAGGGGGCAAGTTTTTGCTAAGGAAATTGTTTGAAATCACTGCTACGGAAAGTGAATAATAGATTTCCGAGAATCGCTGTTGGGGGATGATGGGATTATGCGCAACGTGCCATACAGGATTTGCAATCCGCTTTCTTTCCTTCGACCATTCTTAAAGAAGGAATGAATCTGATTGAGAGAAGATAATAAATTAAGAAAGGAGTACCCATTCTTGGTAAAGGAATATGGAGGATTTGAGTATTTTCACAAGTGCACGTGTGCATCTGCATAAAGTGGAAGTCCACCAAAGGAAAAAATATATGTGGTGTTAATAGACCACCCATGATTTTGGAAATCAAATTTTCTGATAGTTGGGAGATTGATCTCTCATGGGCCTGTAATTTTGTTTAAGGAAGGTCTTCCGTCATGCACCGGGAAAGAGAAGAGGAATTGGGAAAATTTTCCCAATTTCAGGACCCGAATTTGTGTGTTATATATCCGATCCGTCCGGATCCGATCTGTGGACACCCCCAAATCCTTCCATACTTATATAATTCCTGTATATATTTTCCATCATTTCCTCGTGCACTTACTTTTCATTTTTTCTTTGTCTAACTGAGTTCCCCACCTTCTCTTTAGTTTTTCCCTCTCCCCTGGCCTCCACTTCTCTGCCCCTAAAATTCCTTCCCCTCCTGTTCTTCTTTCCCTTGTTCTTCTTTATACAAAAACCGTAAAAACACCCGAGGTGGGCCCTAGGTAGACAAGTGTCCATATATTAATCCTCCTATTTTGTTTTTGTCCATTACTGCGCACATGCACACCACTTGCCTCCTGACACAGGGTTGCTGCTGTACAACCCCCGCACAGCAGCTGTTGTGCACCATTCGAGCAGTCCGTTGTTCAGATGGATGACCCAAATTTCACCTCAGCACATTTGCATCCGAACCGTTCTTTATCGTGAGTGCAAGATAAAATCTAGGCCGTCCATCCGAGCAACGGACGGCTCGGATGGTGCACAGCAGCTGTGCAAGGGCTGCACAGCAGCAACCCCAAATCTTCCTAAGTATTCCATGCACACCCCACGTCAGTTTCTTTTTCTTTTTTTTCCCCTCTTTATCGAAAATACGGATATTACAAGTCTGGTCTCTTTGCATCCCTAATTGAATGTAAGTTTTCAAGTTTCCGATGCACTTATAGATTTATGAATTTCTTCTTCTTATTACTTTATTTATATATAGTAAGCCAAAGTCGCTATTCGTGAGCAGAGTTTTTCAAAGTGATGAGTGTCAAGCTTGAATTAATTGGGACTAGTGGATTTTCGTGCTTAAAGGCACGTTGGAGCCGTTATATAGCCCCCACGTAAGTCGCATAAGCCACAATATATGGGAGTGCGAGTGTGAAGCCAATCTAAATCACATCTCAAACTACTAAATCCATGAGAACGAGGATTGAGAGCTCGAGCATAAGGCATTTTTAAGAATTATGTGACTAACGTATCAACCTAAATAAACTAGCCGCTCTACCCAACTGCCCTACTCGACAAATGCAATCTTATATGGCGTTAGTTACCATGTTAAGATGTTTTCCTATTTGATCATAAAATGCAACATTTGAATAGCGATACATTGCCTAAAATGCGAATGAGAGAGAGGGGTACGAGAATATGATCGAACAGCCGTGTATGTTGTCGTTTTTTTATTTTTATGTCTAGACATTGTCCACTCTATTTTATAATATAGATATTACCATAAGTTAAATTGTGTTTTATTATGAAATTATGTAAAAACATGCTATTGGGCAACCCTCTTTTTATAGCTTTAATTAGCAGCAGCTAGACCCTGGGGGAAAACAATTAGAGGACTAATTAACAAGCAATATTATATATTTTGGAAGAAAAACACTTAATCACAATGGTCTTGTTCGTTTCTCTGTTTAGTTTTAGTTTTAGTTTTGATGACATCATCATTTCCCTTATTTTTCTCTCTATCTCTCTCCACTCATTACACCTGCTGACATCATTAATTTGATGACATCATCATTTCCCTCATTTCTCTCTCTATCTCTCTCCACTCATTACACATGCTGACATCATTAAAACTAAACTAAACTATCTAACCAAACACAACCAATATGTCTTAATAACTATCATTCTTCGTATGTTTATGACTTGATACCAGTCCCTAAAATATTCTATTTTATCGTTTAGTCTCTTTCTTCTTTTATCTTCTTAGGTGAACAGTTTGGAAGGAACTATTGGCGATCGTCTTCGACATGACCATAACACCTTATTTGTTTGAGGTATATAGAGGTGGGATATAGGAAGAACCCGGATATGCATATCAGGGCTGGTATATCATACGTTTGTTTGGCTTTTTCTTACCGGATATAATTTAGCTCGGATATTTATATCCCACTGCAGGGAGACAAATGTTAGACACGCACCCTCCCCTGTCTATAACATACAGTGTTATGAATCTCGTCCCGTACAAGTTTGTACCTGCTAGTACGTACCATACTGGACATAAAAACGGTACACATACCTTGGTATTCCGTACCGTCCAAAATACCGGTCGATACCGGGCGTACCGGCCTGTAGAAGCCTTGTCTCCGAATCTCGGCCGATACGCAAAAACTAATGTAATTTTTTTTGCTTTTGATAAAAAAACATGAATTTAAGGTATTTTAATCAAATTTGGAGTTCATTTTATATTAATCATGTTAATTTGTTATTAGAACTAGTATTAAGGTGTATCAAAATGGTAAAATTTATATTATTTCTCCAAGTTTTGCAATTATACATAAGTACATCAAGTATATCTAAATATGTATACTGCAATAAATCCGAAATGGTACTGAGATACGATCTGGTACCGGTATGTACCGTCCCAGTAAAAAAAGGTATGCTAATCGGTACGAGATTGATAATTATGATAATTGATAACGTATCACCCTCCCCTTTACCTTGTAACGCCTTCCTGGCTCAGTCCTCAGCAGGGCCGGCCCTATTGTTTGGGTTGCCCAAGCCCAACCACTAGTTTGGTTGCCCACTTAATATTAAATTATTAAAAAAATCAAGTAAAAAAATTTCGAAAATTCAAAAAGTTACTTTAGGGGCCCAAAACAAACTCCCAATATTGTGCCCCTACATCGTTAGGAGTTCTTTTAATAATTTACAAAATTACAAAATTTCAAACTAAAAGGATACAATTATAAAAGATAAATGTATAATTGTAGGATTTTTTTTGAAGAAAATAAGAAAGTATCATCATATTTTAACTAAGTATCATCATATTTTAACTATGATTTGTTTTTAAAAACTAATAAATCGTGTTAGCTCGCTCAATTTGTTTTCAATTTTCCACCATTGGGATAATTTTTTAAAATTAAATATAAGAACATATCACATGTACATTATTTGTTGTGTATGTTAAAAGCTAAATTTCTAACAATGTAATTGAGTAATGTGATGTAGTATTTTTTTCATTGTGGATTGAGAAGGAAAAATAAAAAGTCTAGAACCACACTCAAATGCACCCACATTTACACAAACACATGCATAAATCTGTGGGGCTCACTCATATAACACCAGGAGTTTGTGTGATCACATACATTTATAAAAGTGCTTGTGTATTTGAGTGTGATCTAGACTTGTGGGGGGGAAAAAAAGGGACCGAGGAAAAAGAGGAAGGAATCTTGCTAATATTAAAATAAAAACTAAAAGAAAGAAAGAAAGAATGCTAGACTAGGGAGAAACAAAAAGTACCAGAAAAATATAAAATAAAAACTAAAAAAAAGAAAGAAAGAAGGTACTCTGAGAAACAAAAAAGAAAGAAAGAAAGAAGTTAGGCAGAAGTGCCCCATCGAGATTCAAACTCAACCCATTGGGTGGGTCGCCCAAGTCCGGAGGCTTGCTCGGCTTACACAGGGCCGGCCCTGGTCGCTACCATTTTAGTGCTAACTGCTAAGGCCCAAGCTTGAACCCAAAAGGTGAATAAGGAAAGCTGGCCCAACGGAAATGTTCTTACTTTCAACCCATGTTACACACACGCTGCCCAACTCTCAAAACGAAGACTACAAACTAGGCCGCGCACAAGTTGGGCTGGGCTGCAAATGAACCGCAAAATAATGTTAGAAGCTCGACTCGGCAAAAACTCGTTCGAATTCGATTAATCTACTAAACAAATCAAATCTGAACCTTAATTTCAAGCTCGTTTGATAGATGAACCGAACATGAACATGACAGCATTCGGCTTGGTTAGACTCACAAATTTGGAGTGTATATATATATATCATGAGAATTTCACGTATAAACTTAAATATTTATAGATAATATAACTTATACATGTAATAAATTATGTATGTACACAATAAAACTTGTATAACTTGTACATGTATAAACTTACAAATCTTACTCTCAGAATTGATACATTGATTTTTTTTTTAGGGGTAAATGATACACTGATTTTAACAAGCTGTGTGAGTTTTATTTTTGTTTTGTTAATGAACAGTAGCCCAAGTCGGCTCTGGGTAGGCCCAAGAGGTGGGCCGCCTTAGGCCCCTTTAAAAAGTGTAAACGTTAGGGTTTCCAGCTATTTTTAGTACCCAAGATATAAGCTCAAAAAATTAGTACTCAGCATCAAAGCCCATAATTAAAAGAAAAATTACGACTCTTTATACCATAAACTCCCGAAATGTCAGGATCAACCTTCATTTAGAGTAGTCCAACATTTTTGTAACAACCCGACCCGGATGGCTTGAACATATACATCCTTCGGCCTCAGTCATGTGGTCTTAAAAGATATACCATGTAGGTAGGTCTTTACTTATACACCGAATACCTCATTTCTAAGAAACCGATGTAGGACTTCACAATCTCTCCCATTTTAGATCGCAACGTCATTGGTGACCCCGCATGGTCCAACAACTTTCACCAACAAACAATATGAGACAAATATTCGCTTAAGTAAGTCAAGCTCCTCAAGCTCGTCTCATGTGGGACCCACCAAGCACGTCGCCTCACCGACCCACCCCACACTTCTGGTTGGTGTCGACTCATATATCATTTGTAACATCTTTCAGCATAAAACCGCGTGGCCTCAAAAGATATATATCAAATGTACCATAAAGCTAGTAGGTCTTTACTCGTATACCTAATATCTCATTTCTTACCTGTCGATGTAAGATTTCACATATTGTACTGAAGGCAAGAATTGGCTATTTATGCTTAATAAAATATTTGTTTAACCAACTGGAGATTAGTTCAAATGGTCAAAACTTCTGCATCTCACTAGGAGGTTATGAGCTCGAATCTCCCATAAACATGTCAACTTGCGTGTGAATATTATTCTCCTTGTATTTGTTGGGTTATTTCTCCCCCTAATGACAAATATTAGTTGAGTTGGTCTTATAATGACGGTGGATTTCGTATCGAATCTCCCCACCTACGTGTGAGTGTTCCCCTATTGTTTTTTTTTTTTTTTTTTGTCATTCATCATTCCTAATCAATTACATGGGAAAAGGGGGGAACGAGACTCGATCCCGGGATGCAGTGCGGGGCATCCAAGATTTTTTTTTGTCAATCGATAGGTGTATTATTGATACGAGAAATTACGAAACATCCAGAGACGCTATTCTACACACCCAGTCCGGGAAATCCCTTTCCCAAGTGGTAGGAAGCTCAACAGATAGGGCATACTTGGCTATTTCATGAGCCACCCTATTAAAATTACGACGAACAAAAGAAAAGGAAATACAATTAAATAGACGAGCTAAATTAAGAACATCTGCAATGACTACGCCCACACTAGAACTAGGACACGTCACTCCTTGAAGCATCTGAATGATCCCTTGCGCATCACCTTCCATCACAAAATTGTCCCCCACACGATCATGCACCACTTCTAAGGCACTCTGAAAACCCAAAGCTTCTACCATTTCTGCCACCCAAACATTAGAAGAGAGGGATGGCTGCCAACTTCACAATCTGTCCCATCTCATCTCGCACAACAACGCCGACACCACCCTTCCCGCGAATCTTATCAAGAGCTCCATCCACATTAATCTTAAAAGCACCCCTCGAAGGTGGATTCCACCTATCGACCTCATGCGATTGCACCACTGTGTTGCCAGGCCTCTGAGTCTTTAATGCGCAAAACTCTGAAAATTCACCGAGAGCATTGCCGATTATTCGTGTTTCCTCAACCCATTCTCTCTTAAACACCCAAGCGTTCCGCGCTTTCCAAATGTGCCATCCCACAATAGTAAACAAGCCTAGCCGATCCCTCATATCAGCCCCATCATTCAAGTTCGCTAGCAAAGTCCAAATCTGTCCCAAATTTGCCGAGGTTGTTGATTCTGGTCTGAGCCGCAAGGGGGACAGAAGCCAAGTTCTACTCACACGTTCACAATGGAAGAGCATATGCGAAACAGATTCGTCCGACAACCCACATACCGGGCAAAGTTCATCAACTGGAACTTTCCTTTTTAACTAAAGCTTTATTAACAGCAAGAATATCATTAAGTCCACGCCAAAGGAAAGCCTTAACCTTTGCTGGGGCGCTGCACCGCCACACTCGTTTCCACTTCGCTTCATCCGTTGTACTCCCACTTGATTGACCCAATCTATTCACCCGCCTATGCCTGAGTTGCAGTGCCTCTTTAGCAATAACATAGGCAGTTTTAACGGAAAACTTACCGTTGGTTGTACCCCTCCACACTCGCTCGTCGCTTTGATTTGTCTTGCCAACCGCAGCTTTAGGTTTCTAAGCGGCACCGAAAACCAAAGCCTGCTCTAGTTTCATAAACCTTATCTTTTTGGTCATGAGAGGTGTTGCTAACCTCCGCTTATTAAGCAAATGATAATATATATGTAATGACAAATAAGTTTGAATATCAATACAACATTTTACAAACATCAATATACTTTCACGAATATTAATAAAAAAAAATTTCAGATATCAATACGCTTTTTACATATTATCCTCCACCCTTAGCATGAATTAAGGTGCAGCAAAAATTATCAATTGAGATTAAAATTTATTTGCTAATCGCCTATCAATTGAAATGTACACTTAGAAACACCTCATGTGGCGCCATGCCACGATGAGAACTATTAGTAGGCTACAATACACACCCCTTTTTCGGGTGTGTACGTATCCCTATAAAAGTTACGAATTTTTTGTAAAAGTTAATTTTTTTTTATATAAAAGTTACGAGACACACTAAGATGTTACGAATCATATTGGCATTGCTGAAAAGTTACGAAAAACTAAAAAAATGTTACAATTACCGATGAGGTGGCTCAATCTGGACCATACAATAGATGCATATGGTACACCTAAATAAGGGATGTGTATTGTAACCGTTTCCTTTTACTTTTTATGCTTTTTGAAACAAATTATTCTATTTACATGCTCACTAAAAAGCCCCAAAAGCCAAAAGTTTGTGGACCGTGCGCTTCTTCAAAATTGGGGTTTGGGCCCAAGGAGCTTCTCCAAACACCAAGAATTGAAATTAAAACATATCTCCCGAAAAATTTGACAATCAAGTCATAAAATATATATTGTATTATGATCATTGAAAAATCTAAAAGGCCCCATGCGTAACTATACGTACATTTATCTTATATTATACTATGAACTACTAAACTAACCAAATTTTATAATCAACTTGATATAAATGTCAATTCGCCGATCAAAAATAAATAAATAATTTAAAGTCAACGAGAACGTACTACTAGGATGGTATACATTTAAAGTTTTTTTTTTTTTTAAAAAAAACTTTTGGCTACCGTATTATGTCTGCAATTTTTATTTAGTTTTTCTCAATAATTTTTGAATTATAAGACTTCCTTTCCAAGTGGCTTTACGTAGTTGGTTTTGACTCACCTTTTTGGTATTTAAATATCTCTGCCCATTACATCTGGCTACCAATAAATCTCTAACGCTGCAATTTTTATTTATTTTATTCTCAATCATTTTTGAATTATAAGACTTCCTTTCCAAGTGGCTTTACTTAGTTGGTTTTGACTAACCTATTATTTAAATATCTCTGTCCATTTTTTTTTTTTTTGGAAACTTGTCCATTAATTAATTGTTTTGTGTTGCTTTCCTCAAATGCTCCTAGCATACTACAATAAACATACTCAACATTTGGCTATTAATAAATCTATAACGTCTGCAATATTTATTTATTTTTTTCTCAATAATTTTTGGTAAATTATAAGACTTCCTTTCCAAGTGGCTTTACTTAATTGGTTTTGACTAACCTATTATTTAAATATCTCTATCCAAATTTTTTTTTTTTGAAACTTGTCCATTAATTAATTGTTTTGTGTTGCTTTCCTCAAATGCAATAAACATACTCCACAAGTCTTGCTGATTAGTTGCACAATTAAATGCCTGTATTTTACAAGTTAGGTGGGATTTGGCTTGGCACACATTTAAAAAAAAAAAAATTCGTTACTTCAAATTTTTATACAACTTAATTCTTAATTTTTTCAAAAAAAAAATTCTTCTGATTGATACGAACAAATAAGAAAAAAATTAAGTAAAAAAACATTCAAATGACAAAATAAGCCAGTGTTAACAAGTTTATTTTTGTCTGGGACTAGTAGACTATAATATAAATATGTAACTGAAAGAGGTGTGATTTTCACACATTTATTTTATGAGTGTTGCTAACCTCCACCCCAATAGGTGGACGATTAATATGGATTTGGGGTACCTCAATGACCCAAGTCGTTGCTACAACCCTGCAGTGATATCAATTGTGGGTCTTCTATAATATGTATATGGGATTGGAACCGTAAAATTTGTCGGGGATGTTAAGTAGATCATTAATTCATGTAAAAAAATCTAATTAATTAGATATTGGTAGCTATATGTTCGAATACCATTTATACGGATGGCCAATATCATTTGGAGAATACACTATAAGAGAAATTTGTCTCAATTGTGTTTGCCAATCTCCAATGATCATAATTTTTTGTACACATAATGTGCTCAACATTCCTGAGAAAATGAATGACGTACGACTCTGATCCCAAATGAAAATTCTAGAAGGCTCACAATTGAGGTCGCTACAGGGATGTAGTAACTTGACTAACTACAAGAACCCCAAGTCCACGATAATATGCATATAATGACAAATTAGTTTGGATATCAATATACTTATATAGATATTAATACACCTTTATCAGGTATCTATGAACTTTCTACTTGTTATCCTCCACCTATTAGCATTTTGCTTCTTTTTTTTATTTATTTATTTATAGACTTGGTATATATTTTGGTCTTTATTCACCAGTATCTATCATGTTATTCCTTTTTGTAGTTCACTTTTTTGTGTTCGATTCCCATGGCCTATTTATTTTTGAAATCCAACGTTTCTTCCATCATTTGCCAAGGGGTTTGGAGATGGCCAAGGGCCAGGAATAGGGTCACTCAAACCATTATTGATCACACCATTATTGATCACACTCCTCTTGACTTTATGCCTGATGGTGAAAGACAGGATACCGTTTTGTGGCTGCCACATCCTAGTGGTTGTTACACTGTGAAATCTGCTTGGGAGGCTATTAGAAATAGGTTCCCTACTTAGACCTGGGCTACAGTTGTTTAGATTAGTAAGTTGGTTCCAAGATGGTCATTTATGCTTTAGTTGGCAGTGCAACATAAGTTAAAATACAAAAGATAGATTAATTGGTGAGTTGGGGCATGAGGGTGGATGATGCTTGCGTGCTTGTGTAAAGAGTCTCACCATCACTTATTCATTGAGTGCCCATTTTCCTCTGTTATCTACGTATGCAATGTGGGAGAGGATCCCCAATTCCGGTGTCCCGTGTAGATTGTTGGATATATATAGTAGATTGATTTACCTTGCATGTAAAGGGCAAGGGATTCAAATGCTTGATCACGAAGGGTTGTTAAGACTTTCCAAGGTAAGACTACAGCTGTTGATCACGAAGGGTTGTTAAGCCTTCCTATTTGAATAAGTCTCTTGGTGTTAGTTGGAGTTTACCTGATTGCATTTTTTCTTAATTTCTTCTTTATTTGGCCATGTTGGCTCGTCGAGATTAGAGTGTAGTTCTTTGGCAAGTGTAATACTGGGGTATGCCCCTTTGAATTTTGTATATGTTTGAGCTTCATCAATGAAATGTACTTACAAAAAAAATAAAATAGAAGTGCAAATATTAAACAGCCACGTCTCCTCTCTGAAGTCAGGGATGACTTGTTCAAGGAAAGTGTGATTAATTGCATGAAAATTACTACTGCTTGTAATATAAACGTCCGTGCGACAACCACTTCAAATTCTATCTTTGAAGTCATGGATGACTTGTACAGAAAGTGATTGATTGCATGAAAATAGTACAAGTAACAAGGGTACGTGGCAGTTGCATATTAAAAAAATGGGTATTTATACAGCGACGCTTCGCGTATTCAATGTGTAGATTGGTTGGGTTTAAGCCTTAAGGTATGATCAAGTTTCTCAAATGATAAAATTTACATTTGATAAAATTTAACCCTTAAGTTTATTGAATGAGGAAGACACGCAATTAAATCAAAGACAAACAAAAAACTAAACTGGTTTAAGTGTATATGAAAAGCAGCAATGGAGAGAGGGAGGCTGAGATCGCGGCTGTTTAAAAGTCAACACAGACTTAATTATTTTCCCAAGA
>OY978215.1:47333261-47460767 GCA_963854785.1 Vaccinium vitis-idaea
GTGTATTTTTCAACCACCTCGTACATGGCGGGTTGACTATTATGTAACCCATCACCAACCTACCGACCTTTAAAATCAGCGAGTTCGTTAATTACGGTATTTTTGTATTTTCCATTATAAATAAGTGGGGTTAATAAAGTGTGGTAGGGCATCCAAAGGCTCAACGATTTATTCTTCTTTGGTGGTCGTGATGTCATGCACCTTGCTCGTACGACTCTTCTGCTTCATCTTTGATATTGGCATTGAATACCATGGCCACGTAGTACTATGAGCGATGAAGCTCAGCAAATAAACGATTCTCCTACTTA
Source organism: Vaccinium vitis-idaea (assembly GCA_963854785.1). Taxonomy (NCBI): domain Eukaryota; kingdom Viridiplantae; phylum Streptophyta; class Magnoliopsida; order Ericales; family Ericaceae; genus Vaccinium; species Vaccinium vitis-idaea. The sequence continues at coordinate 47,333,570 of OY978215.1, forward strand.
ACCCACAAAAATATTAACACATAATATGATTAAAGTAAATTTACTAATTTAATTACGAAGTCTAATTCTTTCAAGTTTCAACTATCCTTCAACATATGAGATTCTGACCTTTGGAAATCTATCCTTTAACAACAAGCTATGGCCTCAACATTGTGATATCCCAGGTTTGGGGGTAGATGGTGTTTAGTCCCACATTGATTGTTTACATGAGTGGTCTTGGATATACAATAAACCATGTGGGCTACTACTAGTACCTTGGACTTAAGCATTTTGAGTCATGTGGTGTGGCTAGTGGATCAAATCAGGGTACTGAGCCAGTGGTCTACATGGGGCATTACAAATGGTATCAGAGCCCCGCCCTGGTCCAAGTGGTGGTTAGGATGCGCTCTGTCACCATGGACACCAGGGGAGGTTGCTGAGACTATGCAACGCGGACGTTGTATCCCTAAAGGGGGAAGATTGTGATACCCCAGGTTTGGGGGTAGATGGTGCTTAATCTCACATTAGTTGTTTACATGAGTGGTCTTGGATATATAATAAACCATGTGGGCTACTACTAGTACCTTGGGTTTACGCATTTTGGGCCATGTGGTGTGGCTAGTGGATCAAATTAGGGTACTTGGCTAGTGGTCTACATGGGGCGTTACAAACATGATTCAACTTGCTCCTTGTTTGTCTTATCTCCAGGGTCTAGATGAAAACACCTAAGTTATCTACTTAAGTCAAATTCATCCGCACCATCACAAAGGAACAAATCCAACTTCCGAGAAACGCCATATTCCCTGGGATACTCCTAGAGAACATATCCAATCTTATGGCGCAAGTCAATGTAGGTTTGGCCGGTTTAGTAGATTGGCGGAATTTTTGCACTCCCCTAACAGAAACTCTCTGTTGGAAATGGGGCATTTTGTTCATAATATATATTTTTTGGCACTTCGAGCTAAAAAATAAAGTGAGACCCAATAACCTTTTGAGGTGGGTCTGAGTGGGTTTAAACCATATAAATAATGAACAAAATTTATTAAGGATTGCATGAGAAATTGTTGGATGTATAGGTTCCAAGTTACCCGAAGAAAGCCAATTAATACAATTGTGAAATCAATTACTCCGTGAATTCATTGTGCCCAATATTGTGTTGACCAACCTTTGTGATTTTCCAGAATTCAAATGGCACAATTGACTTCAAATTAATTATATGATTTACGTGAATTCAATGTGCCCAATATTGTCTTGGTCATTACATTTGTGAGTTGGCAGAATTCATATAGCACAAATTGATTTCTAATTCAATTACATAAATTGAATAGACAATCATTGATGCAATTTAAATTTGCGGTTACGGAAATTCAATTTTGTATTGATTTTCGAATTGAATTTTGAGACTCCCCATATTAAATTCCAAGGCTCCCCATGAACATTATATATTGGCATCTAGGGCTGTAAATGAACTGGGCCGTTCGCGAACTATTCGAGGCTCGGTTCGGTAAGAGCTCGTTCGAGTTCGATTCGTCTACTAAACGAACTGAACTTGAACCTCAATATTAGGCTCGTTCCATAAATGAGCCGAACCTGAACCTAAGTGGATTCGGCTCGGTTAGGCTCGCGAACCTGAGGTCAAAATGTAATTAATAATACTTTAGGGGTCTACATGTAAAAATTTTATAGTTGAGAAACTTTTATGTAATTTGTTATTCTTTTATCCTAACTAAAATATTCTACTACGAACAGATGGGTTTTATCCCTAACTAGAGTACTCTATTTAGTTCTCAATATTTTTTTTCTTGTGTTCTTTTTCTTTTGATTTCTTGATTATTGTGGCAGATTTGTTTAATTTCTTGATTATTGTGGTAGATCTACATGTAATATTGTTTTGAAGCATATCTCTTTCCCCTCTCAGATTGTGTTCTAAATTGCTAACGAGCCCTGCCGAGCTTGATTCGAGCCTTAATTCGAGCCTAAATTCGGCTCGGTTCGGCTCGTTTGAGTTTAACGAGCCCTACCGAGCTTGATTCGAGCCTTAATTCGAGCCTAAATTCGGCTCGGTTCGGCTCGTTTGAGTTTAACGAGCCCTACCGAGCTTGATTCGAGCCTTAATTCGAGCCTAAATTCGGCTCGGTTCGGCTCGTTTGAGTTTAACGAGCCCTACCGAGCTTGATTCGAGCCTTAATTCGAGCCTAAATTCGGCTCGGTTCGGCTCGTTTGAGTTTAACGAGCCCTACCGAGCCGAGCCCGAACTTTGAAATTTTTTCACGAGCCGAACTCGAGCCCACTTGTCTAGGCTCGAATCGAACCCGAGCCGAACCCGAGCCGAACTCATGCCTTAACGAACTGATCCCGAACCTCATAGGGTTCGGCTCGATTCGGCTCGTTTACAGCCCTATTGGCATCTCCTTTCCATGTTTCATACACCGAAAATCAACACTCCTCTATTCGTTTGCAATCGAGTTCTTGTTCTGTGTGAGTGAGTACAACACAGTTTAGTTCGCCGAGCAATTCCGGTGAGGTGCAGCTGCAATTGCGCAACCATCTTATCCTAGGAAGCAGACGCCCATTATGCTCAAGCATCCATCCGGTGAGGCGGCAAATTTTGCTTTAAGGAGAACGTGTGATACACGGGATTTGGTTTGGATTTTTCTTTATCAATTACAGTTTGTGTTCTTGCTTATTTGTATAATTTTTAATTCAATTCCGTATCATGTTTATGTTTCTATGATTTATTAATAAAAATTTCAAATTTTGTTTTTCCAATATATTTATTCCTACACTCTCATGTATGGTTCCAATGGAAACAGTTGACCTGCCTTTTCCAACCGGGTGAGCATGCCCTTTGATAGGGAGACCTTGAAATACTAATGGATTTAACTATTCGCTAACGTGACACGATAAATCGATTATAATTCAAAACCCTTTAAAAAAAACCAAAGTGAAAGACGCGTTGTTACATTTCCAACATACTTATAGATTTCCCCCCCCCCCCCCCCCCCCCCCTTAAAGCTCATATCCCATAGGGATGATCCACCTATGTAAACAAGATGCAAAGATACCAAGCCCCTCATCTTTTGCCTCATGTTTATTAGGCCGGGCTACTGGTAAACCAATACATACTTGGGTATAATACTATCACATCGACTAGATACTGTCAATTAATCTCTTTAGGTTAGCCCAAAAATGAGATACAGTCAATAAGATGAGGGTAAATTAAAATGGATACCCCAAAAAATTGATGGTCGAGCTGTATGAGGTAGGAACTAGAGGTGTGTATGGGTCGGGTTTGACGGGTTAAGAGTGTATTTTTCAACCACCTCATACTTGGTGGGTTGACTATTATTTAACCCATCACCAATCTACTGACCTTTAAAATCAGCGAGTTCCTTAATTTTTTTTAGCAGTTTCAACTAAGCAGGTGCAGGTTAAAAGCATAAAGTCGATCAGCCGGCAACTGAAATCGTGGAGTTGCAATACAATTATTTTCTCTCTGTGCTATAAAATGATGGAAGAATGGAATCAGGTTGGGACTAGGACCGTGGGCTTATTACGGTATTTTTTGTATTTTCCATTATAAATAAGTAGGGTTCATAAAGTGTCGTAGGGCATCCAAAGGCTTGACGATTTCTTCTTTTTTAGTGGTCGTGATGTCACCTTGCTCGTACGACTCTTCTGCTCCATCTTTGATACTAGCATTGAATACTATGGCCACGTAGTACCATGAGCGATGACGCTCCGCAGATAAATGATTCCCCTAGTTAACCCACAAACATATAACCCATAATATGATTAAAGTAAATTGACTAATTTAACTACGGAGTCCAATTCTTTCGACTATCCTTTAACATATGTGACAATCTAAGATTCCGGCTATAAGGACCAAGTTTCGGATTCCTTTGTTTTGGCAATTCTGTTTGACAAAACACACATTTACATCGAGTTGTAATTTTATTATTTAGAGTGTCTGTTTAGGTGTGGAAGGAAATCAATATGTAATTCTTTTTATTGCGGTCATTATTTTGATGTAATTCAAGAAACTTGCTCAAGCAACATACAAGCTACACATCAAGCAAATGTCTACCTTTAGTAACTTGCTCGAGCAACTCCGAACCTACTCAAGCACATTTTGAAGCTTATAAATATAACATTGGCTAAGATTTTGCGTAGACAACTTGGCCAACACTCATATTTTCCACCTCCAAACGTCTGTGGTGGCTAGGGTTTGTGATCTCGAAGAACTTCAAAGATTGATTGATTCTCTAAGCCAACAAATAAAGGATTTTACATCAACATCATCGTTCTTTAGGTTAAACCCTTTCGTAGAGTTCGAAAGGCAAAGGATTGGAAGGTTTGTGTGATTCAAGGCATTGGCGATCAAGATCACTGGGTGCAGTATACGTGTGACTCGGTAGATGATACTTAGAACGTTGTGAGGATTTACTTCGTTTGGATAGGTATATCTGTAACTGCACAACGATTATAGTGATTTGATTCCTTCCCGTGGTTTTTACCCATTCAAGGGTTTTCCACGTATATCGTGCGTTCATCTGTTTGATTGCTTGTGTGATTTGCGCTGGGTAACTTATTGATTCGCATTCATACTATTAGGGTTTTTTATTTAACAGATTATTAGGGAACCCTGATTTTTCAATTGGTATCAGAGCGAGTTGTTCTTTCCGTTAGGATTTATTTTCCTGGAGTAGATCCATTATGAGTATGAACTTGAATCACTTGTCTAGAAATTTGCCTATACTTGATGGTTATAATTTTGATTACTGGAAATCTAGAATAAAGGCTATAATGAGATCAGCCGGTGAAGAAATTTGGGATTCATGTGTTGTGGGGTACACTCGGCCCATGAAAATTGTAGAGGACAAATAGGTTTAAAAAACCCCAATTTGAGTTATCAGTCGTTGAAAAAGCATTACTTCAGGCTAACAACCGTGCACTTGATATTTTATTTTATGCTGTTGATATTAATGAGCACAGAAAAATAGCTAACTGTGAAATAGCGAAAGAGGCATGGGACATTTTGGTTACTTGTCACGAGGGGACAGACGTGGTTAAACAGTCTAAGCTGCAAAGGCTTACTACGGAGTTTGAGACCAACAGAATGCAAGAGGAAGAAACCTTAAATCAATTTTATTCCAAGCTCATTGCCATTGTCAATAGCTGTGAGAACTTGGGTGAGCCAATTCTTTCCTTTCGTATTATTAAAAAAAAAAATTACGCTCCTTACCTCCTAGGTTTAAAACTCAAGTAACTATGCTGGAGGGTAAGAGAAAATTAAAAGAAAAATCTGTTCAAGAAATAATTGGGATTCTCCAAACTTATGAGGCTGACCTATTGCAATCTGAACCTGTTCAGCCTAAAGTAAAACATTCGGAGTCTTCAGTTGCTTTTAAAAGTACTCAAAAAAATAAGAAAGGTTCAGATAGTGATAGTGATGTCGATTTTGAGGAGATGAAAGCTTTTTCAAACAATTTAAAAATAGTATGAAAAAGAAAAATGATATAGGAAAAGGAGAATTTTCTAAAAAAAAAGTAAAAAGGAGGGAAAATGACCACCTGAGGGACCACAGTTTTTCGAGTGTCATACTTTTGGTCATTATGCCCTAGATTGTGCTAACAAAAAGAAAAAGGAGGTTTTTGTTGCTCAAACGTGGGATGATAGCGATTCTAATGAATAACAGGATGGCAGCGAAAATAATGATAGAAACTTTTTGGCTTTCGGAGTTTCCTTAAATCCTCAGGGTCTTTCCGAATTGAGTGGTTCTGAGACAGATAATAGTGAGGCAGAAAGCTGTGATGACATGGATGAGATCAAAGAGGAGTACAACAAACTTCATGTTTTTAGTAAAAAATTGATGAAGGTGAATGATAAGCTTTCTGATAAGGTCAAGAGTTTAGAAGCTACTTTGAATGAACGCACTCAAGAGAGGGATGAGAGGAATAAAGAAATTGAGCTCCTTCTTGAGAAAAATAAGGCCTTGACTAGTGCAAAGTCGAAGGAAAAATTAGAGGATGATACAAAGACAGGGACCAAAGTGTTGAATCATATTTTTTCCATCCAACGGCATCCTAGCAATCGTTTAGGGCTGGGTTATCATGCGACATCTTCAACTCCACCAATTGGGAGAGAAGGGGCCAATCGTAAAGATAAGAAAAAGAACGCTAATGGCATGCAAAACAGGCTCAATTCTCCCATTCCAAGGAAGCAAATGACAACAGTGGTAAATAGACATCCTAACCGCAAGGAGGTAAAAACTAAAGTTATTAATAATGCTAAGTCTCAAGTTTTTAATCATTTTGTTAAATTCATTCCTACATGTCATTATCGCGGTATGACTGGCCACATTAGACCAAACTGTAGGAAGTTTCATGAGTCAAACACTTCACATGATGCAAATGTAGCTCATTCTTATGGTCATAATAATTTTGTGCCCATTTGCCATCATTGCGGAATTAGAGGCCATATTCGTCCTTACTGTTTTGCCCTTCATGGCTATCATAGGGAGTATTTTCAAAGGCCTAGATATAAAACGCATTCGCATGCTAATTTTACTAAGACATATTCCACGCCAATAACCACTAAAAGAACCAGTGTTGACAAGGGAAAGCCTAGACAGATTTGGGTGCGTAAAACTGATTTGGTCTCTGATGTTGATGATGATCTTAACTCTCTAGATGACTATAGTTCATTTGGAGAGGTTGACCTTGCCTTTTGAGGCTAGTTTGTGGTTCCATAAATTAGGTTTAATTCAGCATGCATATCTTAATACCTAGATTTATGGAGTTTTATAGTTTGTTTCATAGTCGTCTTATTTTTGTTTTCTTCGAGTTATTATATAAAAAAAAATATTCAAAAATATTCATCCTTATTTTTATTGCACTTCTTTTTGGTATTCTCCCTGCAAGAACATTCGAATGCCAACAAACCATGAGTATCCGACATTCTGTACAGTTGTTCATGGCTATTATGGATGGTTGACAATTAGAGGTCTTAATCCTCACCACCACCACCATTTGTTTTTTTGTCTCCCCCTCTGGAATTGAGAGAATGAATGACTTGAGGAAAGGGCTACCTATAGGACGAAAGTCCTAGTAGTGTGAAAGCCGCCGATGATTCTTTTTGGTATTCTCCCTGCAAGAACATTTGAATGCCAACAAACCATGAGTATCCGACATTCTGTACAGTTGTTCATGGCTATTATGGATGGTTGACAATTAGAGGTCTTAATCCTCACCACCACCACCATTTGTTTTTTTGTCTCCCCCTCTGGAATTGAGAGAATGAATGACTTGAGGAAAGGGCTACCTATAGGACGAAAGTCCTAGTAGTGTGAAAGCCACCAATGATAGTGCAAAATACAATAAAAATATTATTTCCATCGGTGAGGTCATATAAAAAATGAGAGTTTATGGAAAAGGTGGTATTAGTATTGGACCACTTGCTTAGTAACTAGTTGCATTCGGCTCTATCCAATCCGGACGGTCGCGTCAAACGGCGAGTGGGGTACAAGAGAATACTTTGTAAAAATAATAAAAATTAGAGGTTGAGAGGGAGCTCCGCAAGTACTTATCAACAAAAAAACATTGAGGACCTAGCTTGGTTTGACTTCTTGAGGGGGAGTCATCTTGATACTCCTAGTGTTCATGAGAATATGGGTCCTAAATTGAGCTAACCTGATATCTAGGTCATGGATGCACACATACACACTTTCCTCACATGTCGTTGATCATGGTGTGTTGTATTTCTTCTGCCTTGCATGGTCTTATATCATTAAGTTGTGTGTTAAAGTATGGATGTCTTGTTCATATCTCATCTCATGATATAATACTTGCGCTAAAACATTCTCATGCTCGTATCTTCAAAAAAAATTGTAATCTTTTAGTATTTAGTTTCATTATGTTTTATTGAGTTTCGCATGTTTTTCATTCTTTATTTCGCTATTGAATTTAGTTGTCATATTATCTATGCTAGTTTTCGCGCTCCGTTTTATTTTTTTTTTATTTGGCTGCTTCTCTTGGTCTTAAATTGTTCATTTATTGCTTTATTATTTATTCTATTTGCCCTTTGTCATTCCATGTCAAAAAGGGAGAGAATGATGAAAGGAGGAGTAGGTTGTCTGTTATTCTAATATGTTTGGATGTTGAGTTTTGTTTGCAGGCTCTCTACAACTCGTTCATATAGGATAAATTGTCTTTGTAGTGTGTTTTGTCATAGAAGTACCAAAGGGGGAGATTGTATAGACCAAGTTTCGGATTCCTTTGTTTTGGCAATTCTATTTGACAAAACACACATTTACATCGAGTTGTAATTTTATTATTTAGAGTGTCTGTTTAGGTGTGGAAGGAAATCAATATGTAATTCTTTTTATTGCGGTCATTATTTTGATGTAATTTAAGAAACTTGTTCAACCAACATACAAGCTACACATCAAGCAAATGGCTGCCTTTAGTAACTTGCTCGAGCAACTCCGAACCTACTCAAGCACATTTTGAAGCTTATAAATATAACATTGGCTAAGGTTTTGCGTAGACAACTTGGCCAACACTCATATTTTCCACCTCCAAACATCTGTAGCGGCTAGGGTTTGTGAATCTCAAAGAACTTCAAAGATTGATTGATTCTCTAAGCCAATAAATAAAGGATTTTACATCAACATCATCGTTCTTTAGGTTAAACCCTTTCGTAGAGTTCGAAAGGCAAAGGATTGGAAGGCTTGTGCGATTCAAGGCATAGGCGATCAAGATCACTGGGTGCGGTGTACGTGTGACTCGGCCGGTGATACTTAGAACGTTGTGAGGATTTACTCGTTTGGATAGGTATATCTGTAACTGCACAACGATTATAGTGATTTGATTCCTTCCCGTAGTTTTTACCTATTCAGGGGTTTTCCACGTATATCATGCGTTCATCTGTTTGATTGCTTGTGTGATTTGCGCTGGGTAACTTATTGATTCGCATTCATACTATTAAGGTTTTTATTTAACAGATTATTAGGGAACCCTGATTTTTCACCGGCCTTTGAAAATCTTTCCTACCTTTTAACAACAAGCTATGGCCCGACATGATTCAACTTCCTCATTGTTTGTTTTATCTCCGGGGTCTAGATGGAAGCACCTAAGTTATCTACTTAAGTCGAATTCATTCACACCATCACAAAGGAACAAAACCAACTTCCGATAAACGCCATTTCCCTGGGATACTCCTAGAGTACATATCCAATCTTATCCTAAAACCAGGATTTTTTGGCGTGAATCAATGTAGGTTTGGCCGGTATAGTAGATTGGCGGAATTTTTGCGCTCCCCTAGCAGGAACTCTCATGTATGGTTCCAACGGAAACAGTTGACCTGCCTTTTCCAATAGGGTGAGCATGCCCTTTGATAGGCAAACTTTGAAATACTAATCGATGAACTATTCAGTAACATGACACGATATATAAATCGATTATAACTCAAAACCCTTTTAAAAAAACACAAGTAAAAGATGTGTTGTTACATTTCCAACATACTAGAAATTGTTTTTTCCTTAAGCTCTTATCACATTGGGATGATCCACTTATGTAAACAAGATGCAAAGATACCAAGCCCCTCCTCTTTTGCCTCATGTTTATTAGGTCAGGCTATTGGTAAACAAATACATACTTTGGTATAATACTATCACATCGACTAGATACTGTAACAAATTAATCAAAATTTTGCACTCTCCTAGTAGGCACTCTCATGTATAGTTCCAACGGAAACAATTGACTTGCCTTTTCCAACCGGGAGAGAAGGCCATTTCCAACTGGGAGAGAAGGCCATTTGATAGAGAAACTTTGAAATACTAATGGCTGAACTATTTGCTAACATTACGCGATAATCGATTTTAATTCAAAGCCCTCTAAAAAACATAAGTAAAAGATGCGTTGTTACATTTTCAACATAGAATTTTTATTTCCTTAAGCTCCTGTCACATTGGATGATCGACCCATGTAAACAAGATGCAAAGATAGCAAGCCCCTCATCTTTTGCCTCATGTTTATTAGGCTGGGCTATTGGTAAACAAATACATATTTGGGTATAATACTATCACATCGACTAGATACTGTGACGATTATCACATCATATCATTAATGGTATTAATTGGACATCCTGCAATTTTTAAGTTCGATAATTTGGCTATAATTGAATATCACATCCCATCACATCACCAAGCCCTTCTTGCCAACTGTAGTGAGTTATTTGTTTTAATTAGCTATAAAATATCTATGACAGATGGAGTACTTGTCAATTCTCATCTTGTGAAAATTCAAACATGTGTAACACATCTTATATATGTAATGTCTTGGCATTGACCAAAGCGATTTTTTTAGAGTTTTGTTAGTAAGGTATCCTCTTTCGTTGGAAGTTCCTTTTATTTCCATTTTATCATGTTACTTTCATGTTATTAGGAGGCTATGAGCAAGTCCACAAGTAGAATCAAATATGCATGAAGAAATAAGTTGCTATGTAAGGATTTGTTTGATAACACCATTTAAACTTGAACGAGTTACGTGACACAATTAAGTAGACTTGATAACCATAATTAATTCACATTCCTCAAAATATTAAGTTTCTCTTTATATGTAGGCTACAAATTATAAAAAATAAGTAGACGACTACTTATACTTAATTCTTACTTAATTTACGAGTACATTATCCAAATAATGCTTCTTCCACCACGACGATTTAGAATTAACGCTACGATCTCGACCACCACCACCAGTCATTGCCCCTGCCACTATCACAACCACTCCACTTCTATCAACACTACCTCCACCACCACCACTGCCTCCATTGCTACCACCACCACAACCTTCGCATCCCCTACCATCACAACCATCACCAATACCACCACAATTACTCCACCACCACCACTGCCACTACTGCACCACCATATTACTACCAACACTCCACCAATGCCATCTCTCTACCACCACCATCATTGCAATGCCGCTATAACTATCACCATTTCTCCACTACCTTCTATCATTACAATTTTGCCCACTTATTCACCACCATGACTACACGTAAGTTGCTACTATGGTCACCCCCACCACCACAACCCTATTGCATAAAACAAAACTGATTAATCACAAACCAGAGTTGGACTCTGTCAAATTGGACAGCATGATATGATTTAGGGCCTGTGCATGGACTTGAAGACTTTCTCTCAATTTTCTTTCATTTTTTCTTTACTTTGACAAATGTAGTCTATATATGGTGGCTGTGGAATTCCTGTCTAATTTTTTTTTTAAATTGGTTAACCTCTTTTCTTTACAATTCACCACCAACAAAACAGTTTCAATTATGCAAAGGGGAAAATATTACTATAAGTTGTGTTTGGCTTGCAGGCATCTAGGGGGATGTGATTAATGTGATTACTGATGGGAGGAATCACTTTCCTGAATGGAGGATCTAATTACTCCACTACCCCTAGGAATAATAAACCACATAATCTATTAATGACAGGAGAAAAATAAAAGATTAAAACTTTCTTCTTGTGGGAACCGGATCCTCTGTCCTACTAACCCTGCCCAACCTTTTTGTCCCGCCCATTCGCATCGTCCATCCGAGCAATCAACGGCTCAGATTCACAAATGAACATGGAGCCGAGATGGCAGCCAAGCCGTTGATTGCTCAGATGGATGGTGTGGATGGGTGGGAGAGGGAGGTCGGACAGGGTTCCGTGGGACAGAGGATCTTCCAACTTTTGTGCCCTTCATTTCCACGTTAATTTGGTCTGACTTTTTTTTTTTTTTTTTTACCGGTATTTGGTTTAACTTTGTTATGGGATTATTTTCTTAGTTTTCTTCAAATATTTTCCTCTTTGGTTGGTTTTTCTTCAAATTTTCTTTGGATTTTTTATTCATCTTGATGAGAATTATGAAATTACAAAAAGATGAACCAAATTTGTAAAATTGAGGGAAAAAGAAAAATAATTTAGAAAAATTGGTATGCTTTGTACTCCATTACTTTTGTCTTTAGTAAAGTTTTTTGAGCTTTTGGCAAATTTCTTTTGCTTTTCACATTACTCTTGCCAAGACGAACAAATAATCTAAACAAACTTGACAAAAGAAATTTTAAAGTTAAGCCAAATTAGGTAAGCTAAATTTTTTTTTTCTTCGGATCGCAAGCTAAATATATTTTTCGCACTGCACGATCTCTATTTTTCACTTTTCAAATGATTGTTGGATGTTTATTTAAGTTTTTATTATCGTCTCATGGGGACATTTTACATATCATGGTTTGGTCATTGTATACCACTTCAATATTTCAGTTTTTTTTTTAATTTAAATTTTACACTATATATTTTTTTTAAATAACTTTGTAGTAGTTCACGATGAATACTTTTATCTATATTTGTTTTACTTAGGAAATGTTTAAACTAAATCATTTGGTTTTTATTGTCTTTTTGGCAATTTTATTATGAAGTTTTGTGAGGTTTGAGCCAAAAAATTTTCAAACAATCATTTATCTTTAATGCACAGGACGTGAAAAGGAAAAAATATGAACAAATGCCCCTTAAGATTAACCCAATGAGATGATATACTGATGTTAATTGGCTAGATATTCGCAATTGTTTTCCCATTTATTGAAAATAATACTATAAAACACACAAGTGAAAGATTTTCCGCTATAAACGGAAATCCTAAATCAAAATTGGACTGCGGAAGTCTCACATAGTTGTGCTGAATATGTCAAGGTCAAGATTTTCCGCTATAAAAAGGGGGAAAAAAAGAAAGAAAGAAAAAGAAACCCTACCCACTAATGATAGACCTTTAATTTACATTTAGCTTAGGTTGGCATTTCACTTAAATACTTATACTTTTGTCTTAGTTCCAAAATAAGTGTCAACTATGAAAAGTTGTGCCACATTTCAAATAAAAAATTAAATACTTTTGTGCATCATTTTTTGAACTTTTTTCAAAGTACTTATTTTTTTTACAGAAAAAAATCCAAAAATTGATACACATAAGTACTTAATTTTTTATTTGAAAAGTGGCAAGAGAGAAAAAATGGGACACTTATTTTGGAACGGAGGGAGTACCTATTACGTATCCCAGTTGTTAGCACTTTCTTTTGTATATTTGTATTTTTTAATTTCCCCTTATTCATATCAATCTTCTTTTTGTTTTGCAAGGTGAAAAAAGAATTTTCTTATTCATATCAATCTATCATGTAATTATTTCTTCTTTTTTTTTTTTTTTGTCATTCATCATTCCTAATCTATTACATGGGGAGGGGAGAATGAGACTCGATCCCGAGATGCAGTGTAGGGCATCCAAGAGCTCTACCGCATGAGCTAGCCACCACTTGCATCATGTAATTATTTCATTAGTTACTGTAACTGTAAACAATCACACACAATATAGAAATATGACAATAAAGAAATCAACACAGTAATTTACGCGGTTCCCCAAAACTGGGTACCTCCATGGGAGTGAGATCGAGTCTTTGTTATTTGATTAATACGACCATGGTTTTTACAATAGATACTATTTATACAAGTACTTTTGTCCAACCCTAATTACATTGTACCATATCGAGGGAGGCTTCGCCCCCCGCACCCCCAAACCGTTGGGCTTACTGCCCAGCCCAAACTGTTGAATTCGTAATAGGCCTACCATACCGCTCCGCTCCGTATCTGGCATTTCCTAAGAACTTCTCGGTACCTCTCCATATAAGTCACAGGTTCTAACAGTTACATTGTTACACTTTAAAGGGTAATATAGTACTATATTAGTGCAAGTAAAAATAACAAAAGTGCGAATAACAAAATTTAAACTGTAAAGGCCTTGTTCGTTTCATAGTTTTAGTTTAGTTTTAGTTTTGTTTTGTAATTATTATACTCATTTCTCTCTCTATCTCTCTCCACTCATTACATCTTTTTCCAAAACTAAACTAAACTTAAACTACTAAACCAACAAGACGAAAATAATTTCTCTTAATTATTCTGGGTAAGTTACAGCCACGTGTTCTCCCTATAGTCATGGACGACTTGTACACAAGGAGATTAATTGCACCAGCACAAACACGTGTTCCCCCTAAAGTCAGGGATGACTTTTACAAAAGGTGATTAATTGCATGAAAATACAATACTATTATATTAATATAAGAAGGGATGACTTGCCACGTATTCTTCTTCTTCTTCTTTTTTTTTTTTTTTTGACAATTATTGAGATCATATTGATATAAACCCAAAGGCACTTACATAATGGAATTGACCATAAAATTCTTGCACAAAACCAAACTAATCATCTAACTTATAATTCTTGCACAAAACCAAACTAATCATCTAACTTATGCAAACCGATAAATGTACAAGGCAATTGATGTCTTTCATCTCAACATAGGCATCTCGTCTGACGCACATTCAATCAAAAATTCATATCTAGAATTAGTAGTCTTAGGCCTAGTTTTCCAAAAAAAATTAGCAACCCAGTTGCTAAAATCAACCATGATTTTATCAAATGAGGTGGGGAGGTGATTTTATCTCCAATGAATCTGGACATAATTAAAAGAGATAAGTGTTGTAGTAAAATACAAAAGATAACAAATATCCAGATGATTAAATGGACTTCAACCAAGTATGAGCACATGAATGAACTTCTAAAGCTACAGATCGGACCAGGCATCACGAGTTGCTCTGCCAAAAACATCATGTAAGGTAATTAGAACACTATAGGTACAGATATCATTTTAAAGCAACACCGTCTGAATAAACCTGATTTGTAGACGAAATATTTGTTCATAGACGAAACTAGATACTTTCGTAGAAACGAGCGACATAACTCTCATGGAAACGAGATACATAACTCTTATGGATCAGATGATAAGTCGTTGACCTGAACAGATGAAAGGAAAAAAAAGTTCTTATAAAAGATAGAAAAAGTGGATTAGAACTAGTACCATATAGCTTTAAAAAAAACTTACCACTTATTCTCAGTCACGGATGACTTGTACTTTTTTATTTCTGTAATAAAGAGTGTCTTGATGACCCGGACTAATCTCTCAAACTCCACCCATAAGTCTTTTTTATGCGTTGCATGAGGTGAGGTGGCCCTAAAGACAAATCGGTGCCTAGGAAATCGATTGTGCGATCTTGAAGTGGTAAATCCCACCGAGGCAAGTCGATTGACCCCAATGGCGACGACAATGTATTGATTGGTGTCACACTGAGGAAAATAAACCATGTGATCTTGCGGTGATAAACCCGCCGAAGCAAGTCAATTAACCACAATGACAACGGCAGTGTGTTGATTGTGGGTCATGTGAGTGTGTTGATTGTGGGTCATGTGACCCCATGGAAAAAAATTTGTTTGCTATTATTGTATTAAAATTACTTATAATTCTTAAGCGCCCCCATTAAAATTTAGTGTTGGCACCGCATTAAATTATTTTTCTCCCTTAAAAACCACCTCTCACAATCACGCTCAAAATTGAAGAAGACTAATTAAAAACGAAGTGTAAACGTAGCCTTCATAATTCCACGGGGAAAAATACAAAATGCCCCCCATACATTACACTCAATTACGTATTGCATCCCAAACTTCGACTTTTTTCAATTTACCTCCTAAACTTAAACTCCGTTATTCAAAATGACTCCTTCCGTCCTAATCCGTTACCTCACTAACGGAAAATGATGAGGTGACGGTTAACAGAGAGTAAAAACCGTTAGGGGAGCACAAATGCCTCAAAACGACATAGTTTTGGGGCGGCCCAAGGGGAACAAAAAAAAACTCAAACAAAAAACCTAAAATCAGTCTCCCTCTCTCTCCTCCCAACCACATCTTCCTCTTTAAACCCAAATCAGATTATGTCAAAATCACAAACCCAATTATTTATCTAAATTTTTTTTTTCAAAAAAACACCTCAAATTTTTTTTCAGAAATAATTATTTATCTAAAAAAAATTAATTTTTTAAAATTGTTTTCAAAAAAATAAATACATCTAAAAATTGTTTCGGAAACAATATTTTTCAAAAAAACTTTATTTAAAAAAATTATTTTGGAAATAGTACTTTTAAGAATCTTTATTTTTTATTAATTTTTTTTTCAAGAATTGTTTTCCAAAAATGTTTTTTTTTAAAAAAAAAATGATTGTGATTGTTCTAAAAAGTATTTTCAAGTAAATGTTTTTTAAAATAGTTTTTGTTTCTCCAAAATTGTTTTCAAAAAATATTTTTTTTCAAAAGTGGTTCTTCAAAAAAATATTTTTCTTGTTTAGAAAAAAACTAAGAAAGACTGTTTTTTATAATAAAAAAAATTATCTCATAAATAATCCCACGTGAATCAAACATGGGATTGGGTAGATTATGGATGAAATTAATATTAGGACAAATAGTCCAGGACTACCAATCCCAAGATTATTAGTCCTATGTATTTTAATCCCAGGATAATTTTTGGGATAATTTTTTTTATGGGACGGTAGTCCTGGACTATTTGTCCTGAGATTGGTAGTCCTAGACTATTTGAAAAAAGAACCACTTTTTAAAAAAATATTTTTTGAAAACAATTTTGGAGAAACAAAAACTAGTTTGAAAAACATTTACTTGAAAATACTTTTTAGAACAATCACAATCAGTTTTTTTTTAAAAAAAAAACATTTTTGGAAAATATTTCTTGAAAACAATTCTTTTTAATAAAAAAATAAAGATTCTTAAAAAATACTATTTCCAAAATAATTTTTTTAAATAAAGTTTTTTTAAAATATATTATTCCAAAATAATTTTTTAGATGTATATATTTTTTTGAAAACAATTTTAACAAATTAATTTTTTTTAGATGTGGTTGGGAGAGAGAGAGAGAGAGAGAGATTTTAGGTGTTTTTTTTAGTTTTTTTTTTCTTTGGACCACCCCAAAACTACGTCGTTTTGGGGCATTTGTGCCCCCACTAACGGTTTTTACTCTCTGTTAACTGCCACCTCATCATTTTCCGTAAGTGAGGTAACGGATTGGGACGGAAGGAGTCATTTTGAATAACGGAGTTTAAGTTTGGGAGGTAAATTGAAAAAAGTCGAAGTTTGGGATGCGATACGTAATTGAGTGTAAAGTATGGGGGGGCATTTTGAATTTTTCCCTAATTCACGAGGCCTAATGAGCTAAAAATATCTTACTACCTCTGTTCCAAAATAATTAGTGGTCTGCAAAATAAAACTTAAAAGTAATGCATTTTTCAACAAAATTCAAAATAATTTTGGTAAGTTGCTAGATAGTATTTGAGTTCTTATGATTTATGAAAAGAAAGATTAATTCTTTTGATAAAAATGCATTCATTGTAAATTCTCATTTTGCAAATCGAAAAATCTTTTTAGAATGGAGGCATTACATTTCTGCTTACATACGGGCCCACAACTGCAAATAAAATTTTCATTGTGTATATAAATAATTTTATACAATACAAGTTAAAAAAAGAAAGAAAAAACTCTCTATTCCAACGAAATTAAAATTTTCTACTGTTTTTACTATGATTAATTGTTTGCCAACATTCATTACTCGATCCCTATCAAACCCTTACACAGCCTTTATTCAGCAGTCCTTTCCGCTATTGAGTTTTTATCGAGTCAAGCCGAGCTTCGGCTACCAATCAAGCTTGATATTCTGGCTTGAGTTCGTTTTTAAACTTACCAAATTGAGTCGAGCTCAAGCAAACGATCCGAGTTAAGTCAAGCTTCGCTGTATTCAAGCTTGTTTATTAAAAGTTTACTGCTCGAGCTCGAACATAGTAAATAGTTTACAAGCCAAGCCAGTCGAAGCTTGACTCGAGCCTAGTTAACGAGCCAAGCCGATCGAAGCTTGACAAGAGCCCGAGCTTGTTCACGAGCCAACGACAAACATATATTCCTACTTGCATAATAGAGAAAGTTTTAATTGTGCATCTACATGTGTCTTAAATATATGTTTAACCTAAAAGAAAAATGCTCTATTTCAAAATAGTGATACAGTTAGCTGTAGTTTTCAATTATTGTACACAACATATCACTTTGAAATTAACAAGAAGCATTGTAATCTTCTCTTGTTAAAATAAAATGAGTCTTATCGGGCCTATCATGATAGTTTTTAAGCTTATTTATTAATTTTTCGCGAGCTGGAGCTCGAGCCGAGCGGAGCGGAGCGCGCATACTAGTGCTCAAGCTTGTTTATTAAGTAACTTTTTCGCAAGCCCGAGCTTTATAAAATCTTAATGAACCAAGCTCGAACGAGTCCAAAACGAGCCGAACACCGAGCCGTTCACGAACGACTTAGTTCATCCACCCTATCTATGAATGACCTCATACTCTATAATTTCTGGAGTCGCCAACACTTGATTAACCATTACAACAACTCCTTGGTTACTTATTACAATTTTGTTCTCATCAGGGATGACTTGTACAGTAGTACAGAGTAACAAAGCACAAAGCCACGTGTCTCTCTATTGTCATGGATGACTCCTTATTTGTATTTTGTCATGGATGACTGTAAAACAGAGAAAAGAGAGGCCAGCAGATTTTGGAAGACTAAAGTAAGGACTCAAAAAGTGCAATGAAGTAGTAATTGATTTGGGGGATCATTTTCATTATTTTTAAAGCTTATGGGGGTGAATTTGTCTATATTTGCGGCACCCTGCGATTGCGTAGGAGGATAAATGAATTACATTACACGTTTTTTACAAGCTTGTAAGGGTCAATATGCAAGAGTAAAAAATTCAGGGGCACATGACCCCAGCTGGATTACGCGCTCTAGGGATAGGTAAAACATCAAAACACATTCGTCAAGCATCTCCAACCAAGGATATTACATTGTGACTTGACATTCCAAGTAGATTAATTGAAATTTGGCATCTATTTTCGAATGAATTTTCAAACCAAAATATAGAATATTTATGTGCACAATTCTTTCAAGTTAGACTTGCCGGTTATCTAGTTTGTTTTCGTAGTCAGCCAGCGATTGGCTGTTGAATTGTACTACCAACCGAGGTTTCATTTTGTGCTTAGCGTTAGGGTTTGAGTTGTTTCCCTTGGGATCTCTACTACTTGATCGATGACTGGTTCTTAGCCCAAGAACCGAGTTGTAGGTCTGTCTTTGGCAGGGGTGCCACTGAGCCTACTGGTGTATATGCTCGCAGCTAGATTTTTATAGTTTTGGGTTCAATCTTTTATCTTGTGATGAAATTTGTACTGCCCTCGGGCTTTTATATGAATGGAATCGACTCCTTTTCAAAATTCTTTCAATTTCTTCGCAGCAAATTAAAGATCAAATTGAGTTCTTTAATTTGGTGCGAAGAAATTGAAAAACATTATGTATGGAAGTATTTTATTTCTTGGTTTGAAAATTGTATGTCTTTTTGTAAGAGATACTTATTTAGGGATAGCAGGAGTAAAAAAATACGATGTCTAGTCTTTTTATTCTCCAAAACTAAATAATATAAGAGATATATAACAAGACTAAAGTAGATGTATACTAAATTAACGATTTTGGCATATTGATCGAAGTGTTCATTATGTCAAATCTTAACATTCCAAATTACCACATAAACCTTTGAAAATTTGACATCTCTAACTATGACAAATTTAGAGATGCTCTGAACCTTTCCCTGCTTATATTATGCCCATCTTCTAAATAAATAAGAAAAAAAAAAAGAGATAATGCCCATGATTTAAACCCCATCATTAGAATTTAAGTGCCCCAATAATAAAGCATAGGCATTTCCCTTAAATATTAGTCCATGGTCACACCAAAACTTATGTTTTCATCTTGCCCACATTTTTGGTTTATGTTTTCATCCCCAAATTCACATAAACCCAACTTTATCCTTATATATATAGTAAAGAATTTTTGGACTAAAACATAGAATTTTAGGTCTTAGGCTTATAGGGATATGATATCATTTTGTGAAATCCCTTTAGCCTATAAATCTAGGTTTCAGTCAGTCGTTCAAAAAAAAAAATTAAAAATCATTCGTTCATCTCTCTCTCTCTCTCTCCCGGAATTTTGATCAATTCTCAGAAGGCGCCAAGGCCACCATGGACATTCTGGCCGAGAAAATCTAGTTTCTAAAGGTGGCATATGATCTAATGGAGGAACCATTCAAGCAGTTTGTTGCCAAAAGGCGTTGATATGTGCTAAAAAGCACCCATACCTTCTAATTTACACTTTAATGGTCCAAACATAGAGTTACTTGGTGAAATTTAATGGTTGAATCATGCTTATAGTCTTTGGAGGGTGCTGTACCATAAAAGGTGCAATTTGGAGTTGATACGAGAGCACAAAGCGCAAAGGAAGCACTCAGGATAGCACGAAAGCGAGGAATTGCAATCTGGAAATCTTGTCCGAATGGGAATTAGAAATCGTCCAGACGGTTTTAGCCGACTCTGACACGAAAAACGAGTTTTATTGCAATTTCTAGGGTTTTGTTATAGATAGAACGTTGTTGTGTACGTTTTTATTGTTTTGAAATATTGAAAGGCAAGTCTAGAGAGAGAAACGCAAGCCAGTCCATGGGATCTTCAAGCTCTTCATCAAATCAAGCGTTCATTTCCACCTCCATGGCCAACTAAACACCTTCTAGGAGAAAGATGAAGCCCCGTTCCAAGTAACTATGTGCATGTGTAGGTGTTAGGTTTATTTCTTCGGATCGATTGTTTAACTAATAACATGTTTTCATTATGATTAAATGAAATCGTTTTAATTCTTTTAATTGGTTGAGTATTTGTGTGCGCTCTCTCAAATACCTAGTTAAACAATGGTTTTCTATGTTTGTGCTTGGGTAACTGAGATGGATTGTGCTCGTAAGACGGATCATGCCACTGGACAGCCCATGAGACGGGTTGTGCCAGCAAAACGGCCCGTGCTATGGGATAGTCCATGCCTGTTAACAACTATTTTATTCTTTTGACAAATTATGATTCGAATAATAACCCTAGCCTAAACATAGCTTAGTTACGTGGTCGGGGTGGATTCGAAACCCTGGATTTCTCCCTCACTAGTTTCTCATCAATTTCATTACTTGTTTTCTTAATTATTTTAGTTTCCAAAAATCAATCACTCAAATCAAACCTCTTTTAATTTACTAAATTAGTTTAGAAATACATCGAAGCTAACGTAACTCAGCCAATCTGTCTCCGTGGATTAACCTCGGATTTAACCGCTATTCTCTAGAATAAAGGTTAATTCCTTGCTTTTATAAATCTATTTTTGACTCGGCACGACACGGTCAGATGCCAGATTGGATTGTCATCGATAGTACAGCTCACTGGCTGTTGATGTGGCTCGAAACTTTCAAGTCCCCCATACCTCCTTTGATGCTTACTCTGTTGGTGCTTGTGCTTTCTTTCGGCCATCATAGTACCTTGTCGGCGACAGTTGAGAACATCGTATAGGAGTAAAAGATCTAAAACAAGGGCAGTGGAGAAAACTATTGACACTGATTAAAATACGTGTGTTGGTGCTTGTGCTTTCTTTCGGCCGTCGTAGTACCTTGTTGGCGACGGTTGAGAACATTGTATATGAGTAAAAGACCTAAAACAAGGGCAGTGGAGAAAGCTATTGACACTGATTAAAATACGTGTGTATTAGGAATCATGATAATATATCCAATAATCATCGTAGACATGATACATTACATAATCCAGATAAATTTGTGGTACAAAAATAAATGCACAATAGTGAACATGGTAAATTTAAAACTAATTATGGTAAATATAATTACATGGTAAACAAATATATGATAAGCATGGTAAATTCGTTTACTCAAATGAACAACAGTCCACTCAAATATACCATGAAGGTTTTGTAATAAAAAAAAAAATACCATGAAGGAATCAACACAACAGTGAACACAACAGTGAACATGGTAAATATGCCAATTGACTATGGCAAATATTATTTCAACATAAATACATGTGCAAAATATAAACATGCTAAATGTGATCTACCCTCGTATTATGGTAAAAAAATAAGTGTATGCTAGTAAATATGGTACATTCATGCGTTTACCATGAAATATGTGAAAGTACCATAATTACTAGTAGGGTCCATGTGTTTTTAAAATTTTATCTCTTTTTTAGAAGTTTATCATTTTTTTAATCCTCTAATTTTGTGGATTCCTTCCATTTTGAAATCACCTACATTACAAAAAATTAAATCCCACCAAGGTAAGAAATAATATAAGTCCCGTTTATTTCCTAATCCTTCCCTTTTTAACATTCTAAATGTGATCTACCCTTGTATTATGGTAAAAAGTAAGTATATAACAGTAAAGTAAATTGGTAGATTCATGCATTTACCATGAGATCTGTGAAAATACTATAATTGCTGGTAGAGAGTCCTTAACGTTTTTAAAATTTTATCTCCCTTTAGGAAGTTTATCTCTTTTTGAATTCTCTAATTTTCTGGATTCGTTCCATTTTGAAATCACATATTAATTATTATTAAAAAAATTAAATTCCACTAAGATAGATAGGAAACATTATAAATCGTATTTATTTCCTAATCAATCCTTTTTTAACATTCTAAATGTGATCTACCCCCGTATTATGGTAAAAAAAATAAGTGTATACCAGTAAATATGGTGGATTCATGCATTTGTCATGAAATCTGTGGAAATACCATAATTACTGATAGGGTCCATGTGTTTTTCAAAATTTTATCTCTTTTTTGCAAGTTTATCTCTTTTTGAATTCCCTAATTTGTTGAATTCCTTCCATTTTGAAATCACCTATTAAGTATTATTAAAAATCGAATCAGCATCCCTTTGATCCTAACTACAATATGATCAAGTTGATCAATGAACAACTTGAGATGTGATGGACTTGTGACTTAATTTTTGGTTGGAGAGAGACAAATAGTTGTGCACATAATCTTGCTAGATTCGGTCTTCAGTTGAACCGATGTGAGCAAGTGTTTGATCAAACGCCATTAGAAGTGCTAGATGATTTGCGTGACGACCGTGATGGTCTTGGTGTTCCTCGAGCTACTGCCACAAGCGTTTATGTTTCTTAGGGTCTTGGCTCTTTTGTGTACCCAAAAAAATATAAGAAGTAAAACAATTTCAAATCAATCGGACGTCGGCACGTATCAACCGATAGCACCGGGTCACTTGTGGCAACCCATGTCTCGAGTCTTTTTCCTCCCAGATTCCTATTATCGTCTTCCCGTAGGGGAATACTTTTCTCGGTCAAGACAACTCCACACGCTTTTCTTGCCTTTTTTTTCTTTTTTTGAAGGCGAAAAAAGTGGGAGGGACAACCATTGTAACAACCCACTTTGGGCGTGACTATAGGGACTCCCGACCCACTGTGAAATGTCCGGTTCAAGCTATAGCCTAGTGTAACAACCCTCCTTGGGTGTGACCATAGGGGCTCCTGACCCACTGTGAAATGTCCGGTTCGAGCCATAGCTACTGTCCGGAAGAAAATACCCTTACCATAGCACTACCTAAGACCTAGATGGATAAATGACCCTCCACGCTAGTCCTGCTGCTAACTGACCTCTCTCTTCCCTCGCAACTGACCCTTTCTCTCTCTCTCTCTCTCTCTCTATCTCTCTCTCTCCTCAGAAACCATGAGCTGGAAAGACATGAGCTGTGAATGAAAAAGCCCTTTCTTGCTTCATCCCCTACCTATATATATACCCCTCCAATGTTCACTTCTTTTCATCACACAAAAAAACAACCCAGTGCACTCTTCACTCCACTCCTCCTACCACTACTAGCAAAATATGGATTCCACCACCATATTTTGCTTCTTGTTTTGCTCATTTCTCTTCCTCTCCCTCTTGAAATCCCTCGGCTCCGGCGGCCGGAGACCCCCTCTCCCACCGGGCTCGTTGGGGTGGCCCTACATCGGCGAAACCTTGCAACTCTACTCCCAAAACCCAAATGTCTTCTTTGCCTCCAAAGTTAGAAAGTTAGTACTAATTCCTCATTCTTTTCTTGTTTCCTCATATAGCTAAATCCTAAAAAAAAAAAATGCTACGTACCCAGAAAATTTATCGTAAAAATTTGCATAATTCGAGATAAAACGAATCAAATTCATTTTGGATGTGGCCCACCGAATATGCACCACATGCCTGAATTTTGAAAAATTCTTTTTTCTTACACAAAAAAAGGGTGGATTTTGTTTTTGACAGGTATGGTTCCATATTCAAGACTCACATACTGGGTTGTCCTTGTGTGATGATATCGAGCCCGGAGGCGGCGAGGCACGTGCTCGTCACTAGGGCTCATCTCTTCAAGCCGACATTTCCGGCCAGCAAGGAGAGGATGCTTGGAAAACAAGCCATTTTCTTTCACCAGGGAGAGTACCACGCGAAACTGAGAAGGCTTGTGATGAGAGCATTCACGCCCGAATCGATCAGAAACATCGTTTCCGATATTGAATCGGTTGCTGTCGAGTCCTTGAAATCGTGGGAAGGACAGTTGGTCAACACCTTTCAAGAGATGAAAACAGTAAGTCTCTGTGAAGAAAACGAGCAATTTAGAACAGAGGAAGTATAAACAGAGCAAAACAGAGCTCCTCTGTTTTCAAACATCAAAAACAGAGCAAAATTCTCTTCCCCTGCTTCTCTGTGCTTTATCATTTACCGTTCTTCTTTTTCTTTTTTCTTTTTTCTTTTTAATTTTTGAACAGCACACTGTTCAAATTGTACGTGTTAATTCTGTTCTTTTTTCAAAAGGAGGGGGGAAAAAACAGAATTAACACGCAGAATTTACGGCTTCTTCTATTTTTACCAAAAAAACTCTACTTACTTGACTCATTATTTACAAAATGTCAATTCCGAATGTCTAAAGGATCGTTAGACCATGCTTTCACGATTCGTATTCATACTATTTCAAAAATGTCAATTACCGAAAAGATTGCTACTGTAAAAAAGAAAACCAAAAATGTCACTGGTGCATTATTCTGCATAAACTTCAATTCACATGATTTATTTATTTCGAGTAACGATTTAATTGATTCGATTTTCTCCTGTTACAGTACACATTCAACGTTGCATTACTTTCCATTTTTGGAAAGGACGAGGTCCTCTACAGAGAGGACCTCAAGAGATGCTACTACATTCTTGAAAAAGGGTACAATTCAATGCCCATCAATCTTCCGGGAACGCTCTTCCACAAATCGATGAAGGCGCGAAAGGAACTAGCTCGGATCTTGGCCGATATCCTCTCAATTAGGCGCCAAATGAATCAAAACCATACCGATTTACTCGGATCTTTCATGGGTGATAAAGGACTCACCGATGAACAAGTAGCCGATAACATCATTGGTGTTATATTTGCGGCTAGAGACACCACGGCAAGCGTCCTGACTTGGATCCTCAAGTACCTCGCCGAGAACCCTAGTGTCCTACAAGTTGTCACGGTAAACCCTGGTGTCCTACAAGTTTTTTTTTTTTTTTTTTTTTTTTAAGAAAAATGATTAGAGCATAATTTTAACTTAAAAGTGATTGAGTTGTCGTGTGCTGATAAATTTTACGTCAGCGCATGACAACTCAGCCACAATTGAAATATCTTTACATAGGAATGTTCCTTCTTAAGAATTTTGCAAGTGTCTTTTGTTGATGAAGTCAATGGTGTTTGTAGCCAAGACTAAAACAATGTGTTTCTTGTGACTTAATTTTTAGGAAGAACAAGAGGCAATAAGGAGAGAGAAGTGTGGTGAAGAGAAGATTCTGAGTTGGGCAGATACCAAGAAGATGCCAATAACTTCAAGGGTGATTCAAGAGACACTTAGAATTGCTTCAATTTTGTCTTTCACATTTAGAGAAGCTGTTGAAGATGTGGAATTTGAAGGTCAGTTTTCCTATTAACATGAGAAAAATATATACTCCATCCGTCCCTTTTTAAATGTGTTGCTTCGTAAATCTAATTTATTAAAGAGACATTATTATTACAACTTTCATATCAACTGTACCTTCACTTTACAACTTTCACATCAACTTTTACTTCCACTTTACAAAATTATTCTCCACTTTTACCCATTAACTCTTTACCTATTAATTTTTCAAAAGGGCAAAATAAAATTATACAAACTTTTACCCGTCAATACTCATAACTTCCCTCTAGACCTAGTAGCTATTGAAGCTCCATCTACAAGTGGAAAAATCTTTAGTCCTAGAGGCAGCCCAAAATGGAATACTCGACAATAAAAAAGAGAGGAATCTACGGAAAAATATACAAACTCTCTAGCATAAAAATTCTGGGTCCCATTACTCATATGTGGGACCCATATATCCCACGTACGAGAGTTCGTACATTTGTTAATACACATATTGGTGCTTAAGTTTTTCCTCTGAAAAGTGTTTAATATTTGTATCTTCTTTTTCCAAATGAAAAGAAAAAATACATAATACATTGTTTCTATGTATTTTAGGTCTGATGTATTTTGTATTTATAAAATTATTTCAGGCTATCTTATACCAAAAGGGTGGAAAGTCTTGCCACTATTCAGAAACATTCATCACAGCCCAGACAATTTCCCACAGCCTGAGAAGTTTGATCCCTCTAGATTTGAGGTAAAAACCTAAAAGAAGAAATGAAGTAAAACCTGTACTTAATTTTCTACAGCTTTTTTTGGCCAGCTTGATAGCCATTTTACATCTCATAATTAATCTGTAAACTAAATTTATTTTCTGTTATTTATCAGGTTGCTCCAAAACCAAACACATTTCTGCCATTTGGCAATGGGACCCACTCATGCCCGGGGAATGAATTGGCAAAGCTGGAGATTTTGATCTTCATACATCACCTGACCACAATGTACAGGTGTGTTAAACCCCATTACAATGTGTCAATGGTAAACACAACGTTGTATTTTGAGTCGTTCCATACATGTGAACCGATATATATGTCGTTTCAAAAAAAAAAGAGAAAAGACGATATTAGAACACAACTTCAAATGCAATTATGTCCGAAATCGTTGTATTCTAATATCGTCTCCTTTTTTCTTTTTCTTTTTGAAAAAGTTCAGCTTCTAAAAGTAAGAATAATCTGAATGAATAGTGTGCTGATGAGGGTGTATTTGTTTCCATCTACAGGTGGTCTGTTGTGGGTCCACAGAATGGAATTCAGTATGGGCCCTTTGCTCTCCCCCAGAATGGCTTGCCTATTAGGTTGTCTCTCAAGAGATAGAGATCTCTAAAGAAAGGAAAAAAAAATATTCAGTAGTTTGGGAACCTGTTTCTCTATTGTCACACATTTCCACCAAAATTTAGTATCAACAAACAGTCAAACACCCTTGAGGGAGGGAAAATTTAGAAGGATATACAAAACAAAGGCAAAATTGGGTTGTTCCACAAAACTGACTTAAACTCAAAACTGATTTATTGTGTTTTATGAGACAGGTCACTCTTTCACAATACATCAGCCAAATTTCACTCAATAAGCTAGTTCCACTAAGTTTGTGGAATTGTAAATTTGGGGAGAAATTAGTACTCTAACATTGAAGTCCAAGCAATGTTCTTTTTCCATGGAGAATGAGAGGGACAATAGAACAAAAGGATGGTACTAATATTGTTAGCTAGTTAGTTTAGTCCAATTCCATTCATGGTTAAGTGGTTTGTTGTATTGTTTAAAGTCCGCAAGGCGATTAGTGAAAATAAAATCCTACATTGTGATTCTTAATATTTGACATGAGACAGTTTCTTTCAGGAGCATTACTTTACTAATGTTGTGTCGTCGTCTGTTTTGTTCTCATACGTACAATATATCACATCACGTGATAGATATAAAGGATAAAAGCAGATGGTCAAGATCGCTTAACCTCTAAAAATGATACTTTGGTTTTCCATCTTTTTTCTATTTAACCTCTAAAAAATAGTTATTCTTTCCAGCACAACAAGATTGGAACAAGATCCAGAAATATTTCAAAATCATAAGCAATCCATTTTCTAGTAATTTTAAAAAAATGCAGCAACATGATATTTGACAATGCAAATATGAATGTTATTGCATGCACAGTGCGCTCTCTCTCTCATATTTTATCACCATCATCAAAATTGTCATCTGCCATTATTTTCCTAGTACTATTTTACTTGCCCTAACTTCAATAGCAAAGGTGCTGACCTGGGGAGATTCAAACCTCATAACACAGGTACATGTGTCTCAAATTCATGGTATGGTGATAAGGTTGGTACCTTTGACCTTTCATGTCTTTGGATGTTTCTCTGCAAATACATCCATTGAATTTCCACAAAGAAGGATAAATATGCCATCACTGCAGATGCATTTGTGTAATAGCTGTCCACTAATTTCTCTCTTATACAAGTAGTACAATCCGAATTTATTTTATTTCTTTATTCATGGACTGGTCCGAAAAAATACTAACCTCTAGCTCAGTTGGTCGTCTACCAGTACTTAGGAGCTGGGATGTTTTGGGTTCAAGCTGATAGGAGTGAAATCGGTTCGGTTCGGGGTGATTTTTTCCAAGACCGAATTGGTTCAGAGTGATTTGTTACCGGACCGAATTTAAATTGGTTTCAGTTTCGGTTCGCGGTGGGGTCGGTTTGGTCAGAGATTTCGGTCTCACCGAAATGTGCCTCCTTAGGCCAAATTAAAAAACTTGTTGGGCCAAACCCACCACTTTTAGAATTTTCTTTTACTGACACACTAACATCATATCGTTTGGAGAAAAAAAAAAAGTGTATTAAAAATGAAAGTGTTTTGTTGACCCCAAGGGGTTGTCGTAGTGGTTAATTAACTTGTCTTAGCGGGGCTGACCACCCAAGATCACAGGGTTGATTTCTCCTCAGCAGTAGTTTGTCCTTGAAGCCATCTCACCTCACGCAAACACGTAGAAAAAACCATGGGTGGAGTTAGAGAGATTAGTTCAGTTAATCGAGACACTCTTCATTCAAAGAAATTTGAAAGGTTTGTTTAGAGCACATCTGTAAGAGTGCAGAGTACTGCAAGAGACAAGGGACCAATTACAAAACAAACTTATCTTGTGACCGACACTGTAATTGTGAGCTTCGGAGTTTCCTTTTGCTTTGAACCTCTAGAATTCAAGGATTCTTACTACCACATTTTTTAGGTGTCCAAATGCAGTTCTTGTCAATTTAATGGTATGACTAATTTTTCATGTGTCAATGGCAGAGATATTTTTGTCCTTACGATGATTCATGCATTGATTTAGTCCTCCATTTTTTTGGGTAATAAAAAACCACTTAAAAGTGCTAAAAGTTTGTCTTTTTCTATAAAAAAAAATTGGGTACAAGTCATAATTTTTTTTTATTTTTCCGATTCCTCTCATCTAGACGAACCAATAAGCATGAAAAGTTTGACGTAAAACTAACAAACAAAAAAATTGAATAATGACAACCAAAAATTGACTTTTAGCACCGTTTGAGGCTTAGTTTTCCAAAATAATCCATCTCCTTAAATTCTTAAAACTTCTAATTCACGAATTTCGAGACGGGTTACTCTCCTCACATACATCAACTATTTTTAGGACTTTCAGGAGTTTTGGGACTTTTAGCTAAAAACAGAAAACTCAAACGTACAAGATCCCAAAATCCGGAGGACTAGACTGGTCCCAATACAACAAGATATTCAAATTTTGCAATAAAATGACATCCATTGATAGTTTTATCTGGCCATGTTCTGCTGCTGAGAATTGTCAATGCTTTGCCTCAGCTTCTTGGATACTTCAAGGGCACACATAGCTCCTTCTCATTGGTATTTCCAGTTCTCCCAGGGGAATCATGCATGTGGCACCATTTTATATGTTACACATTGCTTTAAAAGCAATTAAGAATGACATGGGAGGAATAATTCAAATAAGTGACTAAATAATGACGACACGTGTCAATTATCCGTACGATCCCCGGAAACATAGTCACCCTAAGCAGTCCAGATGTCTTGATCATTCCATCACTGACCGCGTTATTTGACCCGACAAGGATCGATTAGTCAGCAGATAATATGATCATATTCTACTAATGAGGTTTACAGGCAAGAAAAATGGATTCAACCCTAACCAGATAAGAGTTAGACCAGACTCAGTTCCTGCAATAACAGCTGTTGTTCCAAGTTTCAACCCCAATGTAAGCTAGGCACACCTGGCTGCAAAGATTGGACAAATTCAATCAGCCATTTTTGAAACTCAGCACAACCCTTGTATACTAGAAGCTTGAGCTTGAATTTCGCAAACACAACTCAAAACGCAAGATGATATCCATAAATCAAGCAAACTAATGGTAAAGCACTGAGAAGAAGAATAACAAAATCAAAATGGTAGACGCAAACAAATCAATCTCACAAATGGCTGGTATCAGGAGTAGGTAAAAAGAATGGAAGTTGTGATGGGCATTAACAAGCTCTTGAGATTCATAAACAGCCCGTTCATAGAATAAAACGTCGTCAAAGCTATAAACTTGGTGAGTTGAACCAGAAGCAATAGGGAAATTATTGTTGGTTGATTTTGGACCCAACCAACTTCCACTTGAGGAGCATGACAACCTCACTACCACAGTTACAAGGAAGTACTTCACCAGCAGAGACTATTTACTGACAATTTATCCCAAGACACTTCATTTGCATTTACTCCTGAAGAGTACAACAACAAAGGATCACATTTTTAGATGAATACTCCAAACGATAGTATTTAGTCTGTAAAGCAAAATGAAGTTACAAATCTTCATTACTTAACGTAAGACTTCTAGAAGCAATAATGAGTAGCTTGGAACTTAATTGCTGGGAGGTTCAAAAGTGGGTGTCCTGCCGAGGTGGGAGCTCAAATTGCACTCCCGAGTAAGGAGGGCACTCCCGTCTCGCTCTTATCAGCCATCGAGACGGGAGCGCACTCCTATATTGGATGGGAGCTTCTACACTAATCTCAAGGAAGAAATTTGGGCTTCTCTTTGCAATATATGCAAGGAAGAAGGAAAAGAGAAAAGCTGTTAGAGATATTTAGGACTCTCGTCTCATATTTGACTTATCTACATGTTTAGTCCATAAATTTGAAAGAAAGCCTATATTGGGCTGTCTTTTCTCACTCATGTTTATTAATAATAAACACATATATACATGCTCCTTAGGGCGCTCCCAATTTAGGATCTTATACATTTCCCCGCTCCCGCTTCGTGTGACTAAGGTTTGGAAATATTTTGTCTAACATGCGTACATTTTTTTTTTGCTCGGCCTAGAAGTACATTTTATTTGATGCTAGCCCCTGCTCCATGAACATAGGAAAGATGATTGGTATGAATTTTAAAATATGGTTAACAAGCAGGAACAGCATTCCGTGGAGAGCAAACTGGCTTACATTGAGAAATGCAAAAAACTCAACCTAGATCTATAGATTTTAGATTCCAGCCGGTCCAATGTACCAATACACTCAGATATATATTTCACAGCAGTTATGGGTCGTTAACCTTACGGTTATCCCTAATGGGTCATGAACCTTACAGTTATCCCTAGTAGCTCAAAATCCTGTCCTCATCTAGAAAAATCAGCAAACAAGGAGCTAGTTAAAATGTCTTCCAAGGCAGATAAACATGAAATAATTAGCTATTACTTGAAGAATAAAAAGGAGATAAATGAAATAGCACCTTCTCAATAACATCTGCAGCACCCGAGAAATCTTGCATTTCTTTCTTTAATTGTTCAACACGAGCTCTAGTGACACGTTTATGTTCTTCTGCCTAAAAAATCAAGGTTTCGTTCAGAAACAGAATCTTAAACCTACTAGAAACAGTTAGCATCACATCTTCTGTTTTATCATGCTGTTCAGTTTTATAGAAAGTTTTTAACTCTTTTAGTAAATTTGAAGGAGCCGTCCACTTAGCAGTGAGTCTGCCTGACATCAGATGCACTACGAAAGAGGTGATTAGGCATTGCATTCATATTCCATTTCCAATGGAGAGATAGAAACAACTGATCTGGAATTCTAGTGTTTAAGGTTGCAAACATAGTTGAATAAACAGATTCCATTGCTTGACGGGAGCCTAAAAAAATTTTAATTACCAGATCCAATGACAAGCTCAAAAATAAAATGTACACGAAGAAAAAACTGAAAAATAGGGCTGACTATCGCAACATAACTAGATAAAATAACAAAAAAAAATGTGGGTTAATTGTTCTGGTGTTCCCACTAAAGTAAAAATACACCGAGTTAAAGCACTGCTCATTCGTTATGAAGGGGTAGGTCACCAGAATAACCAATTTCAGAGAGGAAGGAATACTAAGAAGGATGTAAAATCTTTCTAGTACACAACCGAAGGAGCACAGATGGGGAACTGGCAAACAATTAACTCAGATCATGACAACGGACAATGTTGTAAACCCTAATTCTTGCTTCTGTGAAAGGAGCTGAAGCTTACTGGCAGTTTCTTCACACCTTTATGCTTGGAAAATGTAAGTAAGTTGTTAAGATGCTAGTACTTCCTTTTTCTCATATCACAGGTTTAGAATAATTTCCCTCGCCTGGTAAAACTGATTCTAAATTCTACTTCATGTTCTGTTATAATCAAGTCTGAGTACCACTTCGTGCTTTTGATGGTGATACACTTTAGGAAATCCTATGTAGATCCCATCCAAACTCACATTCTAATTGTCCTACAACTTCAAATAGATAACTGACTAGTTCTGCCAATTATTCAGAAGAATCGTTTTCCATCATCTCCGTGTGCTGCCTGTTAATGAATTTGGATAATCATAGAAGTTAAGATGGCAGTCATACTAGACAACAAACTTACTGTTTTTACAAGTCCGGTCAAGTATTGGATCTCATCCTTCTTTGCTGTTGACTGATTTCGCCAAGCATCTGCCACTTCAGTCCTGCAGATGAATTAGTTCAGAAGTGGCAAATCTACTGCATGCAAGAGAACATAAATACAGACGCCACCCACAAACACCAACAAATAATGGTGCCGGAGTAGACAATATAGAGAAGGCGAGGACAGAAAGTAACCAAACAGCCATAAAATGAACCTATTAAGGCAAGTGTAATTCGAAGAGTTCAAACAAAACCAAACCAAAACCTAGCCTAGTGACATCAATGACGTAAAGAATACAAAAAATCAGAAACCTATGGCTATAGCATCAAGTTGGAGATATAGAGGTTGCAAGTTACAACCCCATAACTTGAAGGTGAAGTTCACAACAGCAGAAACTGTGCAACCATCTGCCAGTTCAAAATTTATGTGCTCAAATTACAAGACTTATGATTCTTTTCCCAAATAGTGTTTTCTGACAGTCACGCTCAACTGGACTCCAATTTCAGTTATTGACAACTTCTATGAGAGGTCTCATATTTTGCAGGTGAGTCACCCTTAGTCCTTAGAACATTTTACTTAGTTTTAATAGGGATAAAATGATATACTAAGCATACAAGACAGACTCGACTTCAGTCTTCAGGGGATAAAATGCTGGCAGTCAAGATAAGCATGACCAAATATGAAACCTAAGACGAGAACGTGTAGCAAGAGAAAACAGGACATGACTACAAAAATGAACCAACAAGAAGACATTGCCAGCACGAGGGTGTTCCGAGGATTGATTTTAGGAAGTTAGCGAGGAAATTGTGTAGGAGTGGTTAACCAAACCTAAATCATTTAGACAGCAAAATGGGGAAGCATGACCTTGAAAATTGACAATCCATACATTTGTATACGCAATTCAATCCAGGCAAGGAAAATACATATCTATCATCTACATCAAGAACCCAAATTTTCCATGTAAAAGGTCACCCTCACTCTCTTTCTCAATAGACCAATATTATCTCGATAAAATGTATAGAGTTATGAATTCCAAGTCAAATTCATCAGACCTTAGGTGTTATTTTCCAATGCTGGTAACAGATCTTCACCAATCAAGAGTCATGCAGCAAGTATTTCAAGTCAACATGCATATTCTCACACCAGATTCCAATTCATAAACAAAATAATGCAATAGCTCATGCACCCATGCAATTTTAGAATAGGATCTTTTATGTAGCCCAACTCATAGAGAGTTCAGTCACTTGGTCTGAACCTATTTCTTCTATTCCTATAATTGTTCAGTGATGGGTTTTCTCCTTTTAGGATTAGGTTTCTATCCCGCCCGAAAAGGAACTGCAGTGATC
The DNA here is from genome assembly GCA_963854785.1 of Vaccinium vitis-idaea. Classification (NCBI taxonomy): domain Eukaryota; kingdom Viridiplantae; phylum Streptophyta; class Magnoliopsida; order Ericales; family Ericaceae; genus Vaccinium; species Vaccinium vitis-idaea. The sequence goes on from OY978215.1 coordinate 47,367,624, forward strand.
TTGAATAGGGATCCTACACCTATGATTTCGTATCCGGTCAAAATCTTGGCTAATTGATCGAAGTGGGTAGCTCCAGTAGACCCATAGATCATGGAACAAATAGGGTGGGTAAGCCTAACCACCACACTACACGTATAGACGCGAACCCCCCTTGTTACCGTAGGTGCGACTCTCACCGCATACGGCTCGCACAAAGACTACTAAATCCATCCCGAGCCTTTTCTGCGTAACTATAAGGTATGAGTTCCGGTTAGCCCATCGCTTTATGGCTTAGAGGAGTAGCTGGCACTGGTCTTGACTCTGAGTCTGTATCCACCCATAGGATAAGACCAATAGACAGAATTGATTAGTTTCAGTATGGCATCGCATCTCTTGTTCTCAAATCCGCATAAGGGCTTAGACGAGACCTAGCATCTCTCAGCCAACACCGCTAATGCCAAATCCAAGACCTCTTGCTGATTCCCAGACCTGGTTCACGCTTGAAAGCCAGAGCTAGTCTTCTTCCCCCAATCTACATGGGCCGCTACTAATAAGACGAACCACTACCTAAAATGAGTTAGTGCCTTCCTCCAAGGGGGTTCAATAGCTGCTGATTCTGTAACAGATTCTTATAGAATCAGGCGTTCTTGCGGTTATACAGAAGGCATATTAAATGAAAGGTCTATTGCATTCTTGTTTAACAACTTCATCAGCGGGTTGATTTTATCTGACAGATTGGAAAGAGGATAGAGGAAAGCCTTCCCAAAGAACTCTTCAATTGACGGACGGTTGTCGGTCTTGGCATGTCGAGAATAGCCTTGATTTTCGATCTGTCAATATCAATACCGTATTTATGCACAACAAATCCGAGGAATTTTTAGTGGTGACCCCAAACGCACATTTTCACGTTAACGGATTCATCTTAAAAGAGCTGAATCTAGAGAGGAAACAGTGTCCCCCGGTGATTGGGAGAGGTGTTTAGTAGGTTCTTAATAAAAAACTGTCTTACACCCTTGTGAAGAACACAGCCTTTTGGCTATGGGGTAAGAGTGGTTTAGTTGAGGTCCATGCTAACGAAAGTGGTTTCTTCTTCTTTATCTTTGACAGCGGGATAAGATCATGGCAAAAGAAGGGCTACTCCCTATTTGAAAGATTCACCTCACTTACGAAGTAGTAGGAGCTGGGTTCCGAACTATGAGAGTTTGCTTTTATTTCATGTTTCTAAGAGCGGTCTGATCCCTTATTTTGATCAGACCACTCCTGGTGTTTGAACTAGTTATTAATCTTGTACCAAAGCAAGCACACTCCCTCAAGCGCCCAGCCGTTGACTAGCCAACCATAAATCCTTTTTTAAAGAAAGAAGCCAAAGCGACGTACCTACCGAATTCCACTACTTCGCTAACCAAGCATTATGTTCTAACACCGGCAACTCCCAGAACCACATGTTGTGACCAAGCAACTTCCGCGCCTCCCACTCGAACTGGAAGAGGAGCCGCAACAGACCAAGCAAGGGATTCGGGATTCAGTCTAACAGAAGAAAGCCCAAATATCGAAATCCTAGGCTCAAAAGCCACATTTTTTATCCTTCAGGCCGTAATCACCCATAAAAAGCATGTCATTGAGCCATAAATATTATCAAGCGCATACATGTAAAGTCATCACATATATGAAGGTTCCAAATGAGATATAGGGTCTCTTCAAAAAACAAATAAGATGTACATTTTATTCAAGTAAATATAACCATGCAAGTGTCCTTAATGCAACTCACATTTAATGACAAATTTCAAGAACTGTATGTACCAGAAAAAGGTCATAGATGCCTACTTATCAGAGTACAAAGAGTCCAGATTCTGTTCTTCCACAAGTTCCTCTACAGTATCAAGAACGGTACCTGCCTGCAGATTATAAAAAACAAAAACACAGAAACTCACACAATGATTACCAGCCAGTATTAGTACGACAAACATAGACTAGCATGCTAAAATGCGAAGTCAAGTAACCAAAAGTTGGATAACCTTTCTGAGTACCAATAAACTGTTTCAGAGTCTCTTTTTCCTTGTTATTTTTTGGTTACAAGTAAAAACAAAGTAGACTATCATCAAACAGATGAGTCAGCTGACTATGTTTTTGGATTTCTCCCTGCCATGCATGCTGAAATGGCACATGAGAAGCCTAGAGGGCCTTCAAAATCAAATGTCTTGTTTCCATTTTAGTGTCCTCCTTCGTTCATTGTTATGGAACTCGTAACATTATTCTCTGCTGACCATGTAGCTTTCTAGTTGGGTTATCACGTCAACTAAAATGGAGAAAATATTGTTGCATTAGCTTGATGTAGTTCTTTCATGTCAATTAAATGAAAATATTTTTAATAGTTTACCAAGGCATACATTATGCAGTCCTTTTCATGTATATGTCGAAGAAAGGCATACTTGTGTAATAGGCAAAAAACAAGAATAGAAAATGCTACTTCCTGGTAGTGCTGAAAGCCTGAACTATTTAGTACAAGATGTTCAGAATTGCAAATTCTAAGGTTGATGTTTCAGTTAAGATCAAAAGTGAAATCACCTTTCTGACTTGTCAGAGAGATATCCCAATCGCGCAACATGTATCCACAACCATTTAGAAAACATGGATGAACAATGTTTCTACTCGTATCCTTAAACCATAAGAAGACTTTTTGGTTCCAAGGCAAGTGACCTTTCTCTTTTAGGTAAAAACTGTCACTTGCCTTTAGATCAAAAAGTCCTCTAGCACAGTGTAGGATATGTTGTGGGCACCTTATGTCGCTGACGTGTTAAATTTTACATTAGTATTGGTGTGGATGCCATTACTTCCCCTAGGTGAAGATCTAGGTCACATAATGTCGCTGATTGGGATGCTGCACTGCGGACTAGTGCATGGATAGACAAAGCCGCTGCAAATTCACCCTTAACTTGCGGAATGCTTTAGAGCACTTCACCCTTTGGCGGATTGGTGACTTCTTCTGGTAATAATTATTTAGCAACAGTAGAACCAGCAACCGGCAGGCTCCCAATATAAAGTGAGACCACCAGGCTAGGACGCCAACATTTTCATAGCCGTGAACTAGGAAATATAAATAGATAGTTTGTACAAAATCATACAATACTCACAGAAATAACATAAAATCTCATACAAAACTTATTAATAAAAAATTCAGCTTGTGTTAGTATAGTATACATTTTCATAACAAACATGTTTTGGGAATATTTTAATACAAACTAATCTAATATACACGCACTCAAGGCACCCTCTATCTGGCAAATTTTGAAAATCGACACTCTGGCACATGCACATGCTCCCACTCCTGTCTCGGCACCCGTGCTGTGTGACTGGTGAAGTTTTCTAGGGTTCCTTAAGTGCGAATGCCTGAGGTTCTGCGCTTTCTTCAATCTTCTTATCCATCGTTCTACATCATTAAGTGTCTTTATATCCTTGTGGCGATGAATACAAATCTGAAGGAACTTCAAAATGCATGGACCCTTCTACTGAATTTCTAAAGAGAACTCCATCATATCATTATAACGATATAGTGCACATACCTGTGTCTCAAGACATAGTGACTCAAATTCCTCCTGTTAAGTAAAGGACGAGTTAGTAATCAAGTCGTAGTTTACAAGCTCTAGCATCACAATAGCATGTTGAAAGAAGAACATGATTCGTTAAGCTGTTAAGAGCTCATTTAGGTGCCTGGGTGTTCAGTCAACCAGAAGGCTAATTTAAGCTGCTGTTATTCCAAGGCAACTACAGCTTCTAAATGAAAAAACAGTAATCCATGTCTATCAAAAGGACGGTTAAGTTGTACAAACTTTTGAAATGCCACCGTAGAACTGGCGACAGATGCTGTCATATGCTCAAAATGATCATTTGGTTTCTAACATCTGTAAGAGATAATATGACAGGGAAAAAGTTTTGCGGCCAATAACTGTTTTACCTTGAAGCATTTAAGAAGGATTTGAAAAGTACAACTGTGTATTAGCAACGCTCTTCACCTCGTTCGAATTCCAAAGGTAAGATTGATAAAAACAATGAAGCAACAAGAAGAGAGTAAAACCCGTGTATAAGATGGAGAGCAGCCAGTAGAAAACGAAAAATGATAGGTAAGGACAAAGAAGCACAATCAAAGCGTGTAATGAAGCATTACAAGAAAAGAATGCACCATTTTGTTACAATAAAAGATGAGAGAAACATACCGGACCGATAAAAGATTTAAACAGGAATGAAGAATATGTACCTCTATAGTTTGATGAGTAGAAGAAATAACCTGAAAAATAAAATAACATACCATAATATCAGTGGAAACATAACCTACGGCGGAAAATAAAAACCATTTAGAAGATAGATAATGACAATGATGTCTCTCCTTTAATGCAATGCTGGAGATGGAGTCTGGACTCTGGACCTCAACAATCAACACCCTCTCACACACTAGCCAGGGTCTACACTGTAGCAGGGTCTAGGAACCCCCGCAACATCATTTCTGGTACCTTTCTGTACCATAGTATTACTTCAACCAAATATCCTAGCGACAGTGCCACTGAGAAAAACTAGCACCTTAGACACCCGGAGGCTGGAACTTTCATAAACAGGAAAGCCTCCACATGCGTACTATTTTCTGCTGTTGCCACTAACCGGAAAGCCTAACACCTTCAAACTACTCTAATTGACCTCTCCAATTCCAAAATCTTATATTTCTACTGATATAGTGCCACCATATTCCCTAACAGCTCCACAGCCAGCTTCCTCATCATCAATCGCCAACCAACAAAATTTTTGTTGCTTACAAAAGCCTCAGAATGAAAATCAGTTTGAATCAAACTTAATTCGAAAATGCCCCCTCAAAAGTTCCAGACGTGTAGGTATTTGCATTTCCTACATCATGTATGTTCTGCTTCTCATTTTGACAATAGCTTTGCATTTTCAGTATTTCCAAAAGGGAGGGTGCAGATGAATGATGGAATTCACTTAAAACCCAAAATGGGATATTGGAAGGGGAAAACTCTAAAAGTTTCAAGCTTCTGTCAATAAGCATGTGCTTGGGAGTAAATATTATAGAAAGTAGAAACATCTGTAAATATCAAAAACAGAATAAAATTAAGAGTTATAACACAAACCATACCTGAATCAATAGTCGATGGAGAGCTTCTTGCTCAGCATCAGTAAACCTCCCAAATGCTTTCGTGATTTCCTATGGACACACATGAAAAAGTGAAGAATCGAAAAAGAAATTATGCAAAATATTTCACGAAGAGAAACAAAAAGAGCCTTATGATGCTAGCTGAACACAACCTTCATGCACACCAGTCAAAATTTTCTATTTCCAATCCCTCGAGCAATTAGAGCTAGTGTCTAATAATTACTTACATGTTAAGCTTTCCTCAGGCTTTGAACCTGTTCTAAGCGTATCACTTTTGCAGAGAACAAGACAGCGCTTCAACTAGAACATGTAAAATTCATCTAATCGGAGGTAACGAACATGACACAAGACCAGAGGTTCAACTTAGTCAGCTACACTAGTTACTGTTAGTACATAATTCCTTCTAGTTGTTGATGGCTTGATGCTAATAACACCTTTTCAATTATTTGTATTGTGGTCAACATTCAACTTCATTTCAGTAGAAATCAACTTCTTTTCAGGTGAACTCTTACTACCAAGCTTTATGTGAGGGTAGTAATCCCTCCTTCCCTTGGAAAGAAATTTGGCCGTTGAAGGTGAGTTTTTGTGGATGGTGTGCGGCAAGGAAAGATTCTTACTATTGATAATTTGAATCGAAGGCCAAGGATCATTGTCAATTGGTGTGTGCAAAAGGGATGCGGAGACGATTGATCATCTTCTCATTCATTGCTCATTGCCCGGTGGCATGGCAGCTTTGGACTTTGGTGTTTTTCTTGGTTTGGGTTGAAGTGAGCCATTTCGAGGAATGTCATGGAGCTCTTGATCGCGTGGAGAGGTGCTAGAAAAAGGACGCATGTTGGGGCCATGATCCCTCTTTGTTTGATGTGGATTATATGGTGTGAGAGGAATATGAGATGTTATGAAGGGTAGCACATCCTTGGTTAAGGATCAAGAGTTTTTTTATTAGTAGCTCGTATAGTTGCTACAAGAGGAAATGTAATCCTTCCCTGACCAATTCAAAGATTGTTTTGACCATTTTCATACTAATGGAAGGGACATAGGGTTTGGGGTTTTTTTTGTAATTGTGCAGGCCAGGCGGCAATCCCATCATGCCTTGTTTCCAATATATGAATTAACTTACCAAAAAAAAATAAAAGTAAAACAGACCAATTCTCAAAAAAACAAAGAACAAGCCTTCAAACTTGTCAAAGAAACTACACCGTAGTCAACGCATGTTCTGTGTAGTATAAAATCGTCCATAAAATCGTAGGCCATTGTTTCACTGCTGAAATCTTTATTTGCACTCACGAGTCACAATGTAATTGTAGTACCTATAAATTGAGCACTCTACATGTCCATATTGCATAAGGATGTACATAACAGAGAAGCACATGAAAACTAAGATTTTTCTGATCACTTCAGCGAATGACAGCAACTATGCAGGAGTTTGAGCAGAAAGGGTATTATTTCACTCACTGCATATGCATGCACAGACATACACATAGTAGAGAGACCAAGAAAGAATGAGAACTAGAAACGACTACCAAAATTACTACTTATTTTTTCCAAAACAGTATCCAGAAGAATACCTGTTGTATACAAGTTCCTTATTCGAAATTCAACATTATAGAACACGCGTAGGAATAAGGATGCCAAATAGAAAATCTCTAAAATGGATAATACAATCAACAAGTACCATTATACAACTGTCATCATAGATTTAAGTTTCTAAACTAACCCAGCCAACTGGAAAAGGGCCTAATTGCCCCACAGGAGAGGTCTCATGCTAGCTTAAGTTTCTATACTAACCACTAATGCTATCAATGAAAGAAAAAATAATAATAACAACAGACGCCCCAATATGCAAGGAAGTAGGAGCTCCAGAGTATCCACTGCTGTGTAGCCGAAAATGAAATATTTTGCTTAAAAGCAAAAGTGATGCAAATGGGGAGAACGTAAAGACAGATGTACAAAAAACTTTTGATGAAGGACAAAATAAGGAACCAATGACTGAAGATATTTAAAGAGAGTTAGGAAATGAAAGGCAGGGAATATGGATATCTAACAAAAGTCACCTCTTTTGCACATGTTGTTAGCAGAGAACGTAAACCCAGCTTAAACGACTTCTTCACATTCGTAAGTCGCGATCCTGGAATAGGGAGTTGTCTTATTCCCTCCATAGCTATCTTTCAGAACAGGCAAACAAGCTGGAAGGATATTAAGTATGAGGTGCAGTGATGCAAAACAGATTCATTAAAAAGACAAAGTTACAAACAATAAGGAATGCATTCAAGCATTCAACTCAAAACCAATTGGCAATGAGTGGACAGACAGATTATAATTAAATAATGTGGGACAAGCTCTAACACTCCCGAGCACGTGCGACACCTGACCGGCACCTAGAGAGGTACACAAAAGGATCCATATCATATGGATCACAACAAAACAAGGGTCGCTTAAGGCACAAAAAAAGGGGCAATCAATTAAGAGAGTCTTGTCTAAAAGCCTCCGATGCCTAACTTGGATACCGTACTAAAGCAATCAACTCACACCAACTCGCAAAGAGTGGAAATGCTGCCCAGCTCATGTACTAGTTTTGGAGGTTATAATGAGAAGCTCTAACGGAATCCTTCGTAACAAAGTAAAGCTTTCGTTCCAATCGTTTGTTGTGATACGCTAGAAAACAAAATTTCCTAACTTCTATAACAATTTTTCGCAATTTATTTTAATGTAAACATCATTCAAAATACAATCTTTGCACATGTGATATGTTAGATCCCATAGAATGCGTACTGTTAAAATTAACAGGTAGCAATTCTAAATCAACTAGTACATAAGTACGTATGGACACTAGATTTTACGGGTCAGTTTTGTGCATTAACAGATTCTCGTATATGATTCTTTCAATTTCACGATTAAAAACAACAAACGGGTAACCCCACACACACAAACACAGAGAGAGAGAGAGAGAGAGACACACACACACACAGACCCGGATGCCGACGATGATCCGTTACCGACTGGCCAGTACGATGAGAGAGAGAGAGAGGGACAAAGGCGGGAGATTGGAAGAGGAGCAGATCTAAGCGCGGGTGTTTCTAAGGGCTCCGCTTGTTTTTTTCTAGTAACTTTTAGCAAAATAAAAAGGGGAAATGACTGTTCAGTGGGACAAGGGGCAAAAAATCCCATTTTCATGACACTTCTTGGCAATGGCAGCAGCCATGGGAAGGAGAAAAATAATTCCACATAAGTGGTACCATAAAAGACTTGGACAACATTACCCCTGAGGGTGTAAATCGTAATTAAAAGGAAAACCCTCCCACCCCTATATCGTTCCCCATCTCTCTAAAAACCCAAACCCAAAATTTTCAAAAGTTAAGAATGCCGCCTCTCTCTCTCTCTCTCTCTCTCTCTCTCTCTCTCTCTCTCTCTCTCTCTCTCTCTCTCTCTCTCTCTCTCTCTCTCTCTCTCTCTCCAGAAATGGGGGAAAGCAATGGGTGAGACGAAACCCTAGATTCATCCGGTTCTGAAGTGTCCTTCCTCCCCAGAGCTTGTCAATCTAACCTAAATCCCTAAAATTTTGAAAAACCCATCTGTCTCTCTCTCTCTCTCTCTCTCTCTCTCTCTCACATCTCGACAGAAATGGAGCCCTAGATTGATCCGGTTGTAAAGTCTCCTTTCTCCCCCAGATTGTCATCTATCATCACTTGTGTACCCTCTCCACGTCCAACATTACCGGGGTTTGCAGGAGCTGCAAGTTGAAAGTGGTAAGTGATTTCCCCATGTATATAGTTTCTCCTCCCCTCTATCTATCCATATGGTTTATTTCTGGAAAATATGATTGTACTTGTCTTTGTCCATTGTCCATTGTCCATTGTATGGTATATTCCTGTGAAGTTATTGTGCTTGGAAACAATACCACCATTTTACCCTAGTTGAATGTGATATGTTGGTGAACTCCATGAAGTTAAGAAAAACATAGAAAACCAATTTGGAAAATATTTGGATCTGAGTTACTGACTACTTGTTTCAATTATATGATCCTGTACCTTTCTGTCAAATTGGTTGCACCTTCTGTGAAATTGGTTGCACCTTCTGTCAAATTTGTTGCACTCACAGTGTTGTAGCATAGCCTCTGGTTGAATTAAGGCTCTCTTCGACGGTCATGTTGTTTTCCTATTATAAAGAAATTGTAAACAGTCAAATATTTGGAAAACTAGTATACTTTCTCGGGACAAATGGAATTTACATTACGCTTTTTTGAAGTTCTAGGGATTAAAATATTTATTGTAAGTTGTTCGATACCATGAATATTTTTCTGAATGCCTCTGCTGTCGCGAAAATCGTGGAAATTGTCGAGGGGTGGAAATGGAGCCTTGAAATGGAGACCCAGTTGGACAAAGTTCAGTTTGTGCCGAATATGGCTATATTACTTAGGCCTTGAATGCACCTTGAATTCATTTATATTGCACTTTAAATGTAATTGTGTTGTATTCTTAAACAAAATCATTGCACTCATGTTAGATTCAAATGGAGTTGGCAATGTGAGGTCAAAATAAAACTGTATTTTAATAGATTTTCAGAATTGCACCCTGGGTCCATTTCAATTGCACCTTACATGTAAGTGTGTTGCACTCCAAATCAAAAGCATTGCACCGTAGAATTGCCAGTGTGTGGTCAAACCAAACAAAAGCATCATATGTACTATACTACTCAGTCATACCACTCCCCTGTGTACACAATACGTCATAAATTTCATCATTGTTTCATCTTTATTGGCTATTGATGGAACAGATGTCAGACCGGACCATGGATAGGATTTTGCTGGCAGCCAAAAAAAAAAAGGCAAAGATTCACCCCAATAATAATGTTGTCGTCAAGTTTAGATCATAAAAATTCTCTCACTCCCCCTCCACCACACTCTTTCTATACTAATGAATCAATGAAAAGGGGACAAGTATGTGGATTGTATGTGAATTGCATATATGTTTGGGTTTACTAACTTTAAAAGTTGTTGAAGGACATGCCTTCGAGTTCAATCAATTCGGGTGGTAGTAGTAAGGGGTATCGCAATTGTTATTGCGGTGTTCAAGCTGCTTTGTTGACCTCTGGAACAGATGAAAACCCCGGTAGGAGGTTTTTTGCATGTCCTAAGTATCCGGTAAGTATATGTTCAATTATTATTGTAGTTGGATAAAAAAAGTAGAGCGCTTAGCATACATTTGTCATATTATTGTAGGACTCAGCGCGATGCAATTTTTTTGAATGGTTTGACGATCCCATATGCAAGCGTGGGAAGTTCATCATTCTCCGGCAAAGGGATAAGATAGTGTGTCTCGAAAACGAGGTTAAGCTTTTGAAGGACAATGCAAAGTTGGTAGAAGATAAAACAAAGGACTTTGACAAAATTTGCCAAATGTATGAGCGGAAAGTTATTTTTCCAGTACCAAAAAATTTGACAAAGTACTCCCAGTACCAAAAAATACATATATATTCCCTACTTAAGGAACTCGGAAGCTACTAGTTATTTTTCCAGCCAGAGTACACCCAATAAAAAGACAGTGTCCACTTTTGTCTACCCACTTATTTTTCTCCAAAACAAAGCTATACTTTAGCTATCCATCCAAACTAATTGGATATGCCCAGAGAAGCGGCCATGATGTGGTGTTTTGCTGTTAATTGACCAGAGTTAACTAGACACCAATACCCAGCCCAATGTAGGCAGCCAAATTGGGCACCAAACCTGATACAATTTGCGTTTCTATACGGGGATCACAGGACATTGTCAAATTGGTGCCAAACTGCCAAATTTTGCAACTAAAAGTGCGATAACTGGGGCAAGGGTACAAAATCTAAGCCCCCTCATCCAGCAAACAAATTGAGCCAAGAAAAATACTAACTTGTTGGAGTTGACCAAAGACCAAAACAACAAACAATGAACCAAAATATAGCATATAGCTTACCTGAGGTTTCTTGTCACGAGGCCACTCAAGGGATTGTAGCCTTAAAGTAGCATATAGCTTACTTGAGGTTTCTTCCCGCGATGGTCTGCGTATGTTCTCAACCATCCGTCCTATCCTCCCAACATGGCACTTGTGGGATATAAAGGTCATGTGTGTTCAAGTCAAAACCAACTATAGATTCGAAAAAGACTAGGACTCATAATTGAACCAGCTATTCTTCGAAGTTTAATAAATCCAATCAAAATAAACTTGGAGTGATTAAAACCGGTTTAGTTAATTTTTTTCAAATTAGAAAGAAGACATTCCTTTGACAATCAAATAAATTCCAAAGGTCAGGGATGGGGATGGAATAAAACTATACAAGGCCTGCATTCCGCGGATAATTTTGTTCTAAATCAGTAAACGTCTTATGTATTGTGATTAATAAAAATTCCAATGAAAGGGAGGCACGACCTCTAATTCATAATCTTCCTTCAAGACATCAAAGTTCTCCAAGTCATCAAGAGCATAGATTTTATCTCCAATTTTGTCCTCCTGCGTTTGAACAAACTTCTTTAAACTGCAGGTTCTCCCTCCTCTAAATTTAACACCCAATGAATCCATGGATTGACAAGTATTCTTGAAGAGAATGGAGTTTGTGTTCTGAATGTCATCGAAAGATAAAGAAGACGAAGGGGCTTTTTCATTTTTAAGTAACAATTTGTCGGCCTTAAGATTGTCAAAACCGACATGAATGGGAAGGGATTTTAACACATTGTACCACCAGCCCCATAGGCATGGTATACTACTCTATGTCGGACAGTAGGAGTATTTAACTTGTGTATGGTATGGGAGCATTGTTGAATACAGAAATCTCATAATATACTACTCTATGTAGGACAGTAGGAGTGTTTAACTCGTGTATGGTATGGGAGCATTGTTGAATAAAACCAAAATCCATAAAACTCAACTAAGGTTCAAGCAAAAATATGATTAATCACATGCATTAGCAACCCACGCAGTCAATACATATATATATTGACAGAGAGAGAGAGAGAGAGAGAGAGAGAGAGAGACCCCTATTTAGGGTTTTGACCAGGGATAGATGGAGAGATGAGAGGAGGTACCTGGTCGGACACACCGAGAGGGAGATGAGAGACCACCGACGTGCAGAGCAGCAGATGATGGAGAGAGTTTGAGAGTCTTCTTCTTCGATGGAGAGAGTACGAGTTTCTCTTCTGTCAAATTCGTTTTTTGATTTTTGAAAGGATGAAAGGGGAATGGGTTTGGGGTGGGTTTTCACCGAGTGTGTATTTTCATTTTTAGACAAGGGGTATTTTTGACCCAAATTTTTTCTCATGCCATGAAGTTAGAATTATTTTTCCATCAACTGATGATTTCCAAGAAGTGTGTCATGAAAGTGGGATTTTTTGCTCCTTTTCTCACTGAACAGTCATTTCCCCAAATAAAAAATAAAAAGTAAAAAGAAGAAAACCTTGGATAAGTGGAGCCCACTTCTTTGAACATGAGTTTTATTGCTCTCTTTATAATTATGGGTATTTATGGAACAAAATTTCTAAAATTAGGATACTGGACTGTCGTTAAGATAGTAAATTTTAAAAAGTATTATTGAAATGTATAAAAAAAATGAACAAAATATGTAAAAATGTATAGAAAAGTAAAAAATAATAATAATAATAATACGTCGGAAGGTGTGTTTTTTTTTTCCTTCTTCTTGACTTATTGTCAGTTCAGTTAGTTTGTTATTAATAAAATGGTAAGATACTTTATAGAAACAGTGAGTTTATTTTTGCAATTATAATTCATGATGAGTATTTATTTTCGCATAGGTTTTGCTTTGACTTTTTGTTTTTGTATTCAATGATAAGTGTACTTATTGAAATAGTGAGGTTTATTTTTTTTAGCCTTTTTTACTACTATGCTAAGGGAATGCCTGACCAGCTGAACAGACTCCAAAGGGACCCTAATTATCTTGGATGAAATGAGGCAGTCACTCTTGAGGCAACTATTATATGATAGAAAAGGAGGACGAGTTCATCTTCATTATCGGTATTCTCAGTTTGAAGGGACTGACGGTTATTCCAAAAGTGTACTGTAATTAGATAGAAATTTGAGAGGAGTATATGAACCAAACACCCCCTCGCACCCCACTCCCCCGGTCCGCCCCCATTAGTAGGAAACTAAAGAACTCTGCCCTTTGGTTGGTGAGATGAGAAAAGAAAAGAAAAAAGTGTAATCTCCCTTATTAATGAGAAAAGAAAAGAAAAGAAAGGAGTGTGGTTTCTCATCTGTCATCCAAATACCAACAAGAAATCAAAGTCCCTCTCTCCCATTCTGGACCAAACTTTCTCCGGCAACTCTCTTGCAACCAAATCAAAGCTTCAAAACTCAGTTTGGATCGCAAGTCTAGCTCCACCTTGACGAGACGAAGACAACCGTGCAAGTCCGACAACGATCCAGCAAGGGGGTGGGCCACCCGTGCTGCCAGAAGTGAATGACAATCCGTTTGTTCTCCTCTCTGATGGAATCAAGCCACTTTTTTTTTTCTGATGGAATCAAGCCACTTTTGGCAAGAAAGGAAACTGGGCTTTGAAGGAGTGTTTCAGAATCTCATCCTCTCCCACCCTCTCTCGCCTCTTTGGTCGTCCAAACGTGCGAGAGAATCAGTATTCTCTCAATTTCCTTTCTTCTCTCTCGGAATCCCTCAATCCAAAGGGAGTGTATCGTCGTGAACAATAATGGACCTGAGAAAGGGCCTCCCAGCGTACTAAGGACCCACAAGACGTTCGTAGTCCAGTCTTATATTCTCATGGTACCCTTGTCAAAACATGTAAGCAGTTCACTAGAGTATTAATTATAGGTTACAGTGTTTAGCAATCTGGTGTTGCTGAGTCCACATAGGAGGGTCCACAACCACAATCACGGAATTCCAAATTCCTACATACAAATTAAGGTGATGCCAAAAGAATAAAAAACTAGGGTTCTCACTTCTCATACATGGAAAAGGTATACAATTCTCTCTCTAGATTGGCATAAACATTTTTGCAAATAAAATCACGAAAAATTCCAAAAAGAAAATCCTCACCAGTATATGATTATTATAATAACAAGAGATGAGAAACCCGTGCAGCGGAAAAGCAAACAAATATAGATTCCCGAGGTCCCCAGAGCGATGCAAGATTCGAAAGCTCAGCCCAGTGTTCAATTAAGGAACTCTTTACACCACCAGCTTTGGTTGTACTTCTACAAAATCCAAATTATCCTGCAACAGATACAAAATCTATATAGCCTGGTTTAAACCCGATTGGTACATTCTCTCCTGGATGCCTCTAAAACTCAGCTATCAACATTGTAATAGCAGCCACCCCAACAAACCGTGCCAAAATAACACAGCAACTTATTCCCAAAGAATAATCCAACTTCAGCTTTTGCACAGTAAAACTATACGAAAACATTTTAGCCAAGCAAGTCTTTGAACAAGTTGGGATTCTGAGTTGATGGGGTCACTCCCATTTGCCTCACTAGAGCATCTTTTTCCAAAGCATCTCTAAGATTCGAACCCTTACTTGTTTGTGTTGGGTACGCAACTGTAGATCCTCCATGGGCAGACCCGAAAGATTCCAAATTACTTGAAAGAGGATTTACAACAGTACTATTCTGTCCACTTGTAGGCATATCAGCATATAGAGACATAAAATCAGAAGATTTAGAAGAACTAATGGCACCATGATCTACAGCTGAAGCATCTTGGCTTGGATCAAGAAGTCCTTCCAATTGCTTAAATGGGTCCACAAATGGGGCAATGTTGGTTATTGACGGTTCACCCAAGTCGAGTAAATCCGGCGGCGGTTGAAGAGGAGTTGTCTTCTCTATGGAAATTTCAGAAGCTGAAACAACGCCCTTTTCCATGTGGGATTTGGCTCCTGAATTGGTACTTGTCTTTGGAACCTTGTGCCCGGTAGAAGACGGTCTTTTCTCAGGTATAGATGAGCCCCCAAACAGTGAAGCAGCAAGCTTTTGCTTTTCTGGAGAAATCTCAACTTGAGACCTCCTTGAATCATGAGAGGTGTTTCGTGTTTTAGAGCTTGGATTTCCCATGCTATCAGAATGTGTCACCCCATTCACAGTTCTCTGGGAACTGGAGCTAGAGGTAGATGGAGCAGGAGAGGAGTAAGTCGGCTTACCCCACTTCTTTTGAACCCCATCAAGTCTTAGCTTGAGTTCCGATGGACCGGTTTCAGAGAAAGGTGAAACTGATGCAGTTTGTCGTACCTCCCTTAGATAAGAAGGCTCTGGTACTGGAACAAGTTCAGTTGAATGGGAGACTGAAACAGGAGGAGCCCTTGATGGAATCACTGGTTTTGGAAGCTCGTAGGCCTCAAACCTAAGAGAATGTGTTGAAGCTTCGTGGTGGTCTTGGCTTCTAAGGCTGGCAACATCCAAAACTCCGGAACGTTCATTCTCTGGAATATAGGGTTGAGCACCCTTTTCCAATGACTCTTGGACAAAACTATTGAGGAATGAAAGGCTTTTATCAATCTGCAAAGAGGTTGCACATTTTTCTAAGTTTGAATTCACAGGGTAAAACAATGCCAACAATATGAAAGAAAAAACAGGTAAAAAGCGAGCACAAGAAATAGTGGTCCGCCAAAACCTGAAAGCAGACGATCTACACAAACACACGATGAACATTTTCCTCAAACAAGTCACATATTTGAGAGTGTACTAAGCATGCATAGTAATTACTCATTAATTTGGTTGCTTATCTCCCCTAAAGACGTCCAGGCCATCCATGTTCTCTCCGAACACCATCTATGTCCCACAGGGACAGAAGAAAATATATGTGAAACAGGTAATCCACGCCACTTTATGCGATGTGGAATCCTGTTTTGCTCAGGACTACCAAATCAAGTCCGGGTCATTTACTGCTTACCTCATCTCTCTCTTACACCCATAACCAAACACAACTACCAAAAGCAGCCTCTCTTTCTCCCCCACCAATAGACCAAAAATTTATTTTTCTATTCTTCCACCGGCCTGCTACCTTAAATTTCCCAGAATAGAAGATTACAATTAGTAGAAGAATCGGATTCCATTTTATCACTGGCATTAATGGTGGCTGTGATTATTTGGGGTTTGGGCATTTGATAGATTGAAGAGAACTAAAATGGGAAGGTGTTGGTGATATCATAGTTTAGCTCTTGAGTGTTGCCCTTATGGAAAGGGCTTGGTCAAAACTGCGGATGGTGGTGCTGGCCAGCTGTTCTTGCAAGATATTGAGGTGGTCCAATGGACGATAATTGGAATGTTGCAATAGCAGTAGAAGACAGGGGAGAGATATATCTGAGATTATATAACTAATTTAAGAGGTGAAGAATACCTCAATGTCTTCACAACTTGCATCTAGTGGCATTATACTTTCAACAGCACGAGCATCCAAGCTGATGACTGCTTGAAGTTCATAAGCACGCTGTTGCAAATCTGTTGAGTGTGATGCTGATAATTCTTCAATTAAAGATTGGCACTGCAACAAGGAAATAACCTTACTGATCCACAAATTTTCTATGGGTCGGAACATAAAGCAAAATTGCATTCCCATGATGTTGATTATGAGCAACCACATACTAAAAGGGAAATTGCATTTGTGATTTAGACATATATCATGTTGATGATAAATGCTTACAACTAAAAATGCAGATACATCAACCAGTACAAAGACAAGAGGAGAGAAGCATTGATTGCCAGAAAATCACTAGTACTGAAAGCCAAAAAGCTACATAGAAAAACCAGAGAAACCATCCCTTTTCTTTTTTTTTGGAAGAGTATCAACTCTGAAATCCAACATTTCCATCATAAAATACAGTTGAGATAGAAAGTTATATATGCATTTCTAGTTTAACTACCTCTGTCCCCTTTTATTTATTTATTTTGGCAGTTTTGACCTTTAATCGGACAGACAAATAATGAATATTCGTTCATTTGCAAAAACTTACAGGTAAAACCAATTTTGATAAAAGAATGCACGTGATTCGGGCAACTAGTTCAAAGATCTGGGATAAAACCAATACGGATGGGGTTGAGGTACATTTGTAACAAGAGGCGGGGAGGAGGAACTTTGGCCACACTAAACAGCAAGCAACACCACAAAAACTGAAGACACTTGAGAGAAATATGGTGGAATACAGGAAAGCCTACCTCAGGTAGCAGGTCCACTTTTCTCCCAGCTGCAATCTCAAATGCATATATTTTCATTAGGGCTGCAACTGCATATGCCTTCAAGAGAGCAAAATATCAGAATAAATTCAAACTCAAAGAAATAGGAGTATGACGTAGTAAGAACTTCCAAAGGGCAGAGACAACCGTCACAGGCATCAATTGTATCAAATCTCAAAGAAAGGACCTCTTCAAGAACTCACATCAACGTTACGCATGTGCATATTATGGAGACCAAACAGGGTGGTGGTTTTTGTTTTTTTTTTATCAGCCAAACTGGGCAATTTTTCCTTTTGAGTTTTCAGATTATGCAAATTTCAATCAATTACCTAAATTAAACCACGGCAAATATCAAGCGTTATTATGTTTCTCACTACCGATACCCACCTTGAGGCCAAGCCGTCAAGGGCAACCATGTTCTATGTACTCGAATCATGTTTCATTTCATTTTTTGTCAGTCTGACGCATTACATTGTTAAAATTAACAATTGGCCTCGTCAGTCTGATGCGTTACTTTGTTAAAATGAACAATTGGCCCCACCAAAGATTTGCATTATATTTCGAATAAAATCTAAAAGCTGTTGTGTACAGATGCTAACCCCAATCAGTTGTATGTTTGAAGTTGCATCCAATTGGAGTAAAAGCCTCTCTTTACAGGCAAGGTATTTCCTAACAGCTTAATCTTTTGGTACAATTGTTAATCTAATAAGACAAAATGATCAAGACTGTTGCCTCCTCATCACACACCAATCATCCATTTACAATGAGAATCATAATCTTCTGCTAATCATCATCATGCCAAGATAGGCAAAGTCACTGTCCATGGGAAGCTGTGTCACATATTTCTACTTAGATCTTGCATGTGCATATGTCCTGCTTCATCAGTTCTCTCAAACCAAAAAATACACTCTCCAAATAGAAGGATCTTGGCCAAGTGTAACAATCCCAACTCCCCAAACATCACATCCCCCACAAGAAAAAGTATAAAGCAAACGTAAAATAAACAAAAATTCACCTCCCAGTCCTGCAAAGAAGTGTTCTGCCTTACCCCAATCCTACAAGATGCTCATATTGAAGCATCTCAATCCACTACAACCTTTAATAGCTCTACAAGACCAGCTTCCATGCCGACTTCCCACACCAAGTATCATGGGAAAATCTAATATTGTTCAGCCAAACTATTTGCCATCTAGGAGGTGTATTACAACAATAACAGAATCCATCTAGTCGCCAATCATTGGGGGTATGGGCGGGGGTGATTGGAGACAGGCCTAACCTTTGGCAATATGTACAAAGTGGCTGCTCTCAGAATACCATTGAAACAGTGGCCTCCCTAAATAGGAGGAGGTGTATCAACCTCCAGAAAATAATATAGACTTCACCCGTTATGATCCATATACAAATTTTAAAAAATAGAATACAGAAAAATGGCTTATTAGGTACAAGAGACTAGCCAGATTAGCATTCCAATCTACATATCCACAGCACAGCAGTGCTTCCAAATCGAAGGTAGTAAACCTTTACAACAAGAGAGATTGCGTGTTCAGTGTGGAGTGACGTTACATTCAACTGAAACCAACATCAGGGGAAAAATAGTTTGAAAAAAAAAAAATGTTGCAAATATTACCCCATAAAGCAAGAGAGATATTGTAACATATACCTTAACAGTGTCATCACTGGAATGCGATTCTGCCACGTCACACAACTTCCCTGTGATATAAGAGGCTGAATACTTCCCATCTGCAGTTCCATATTCCCCCAAGACCCAACAAATTACCTGTAACCAAAACCAAGAAGTAAGATAACAAACCCGAGACACGTATCCTAAGCACAGTCGAGATGTAAAGAGGGGGAAAATAAGAAAAACCTAGATAGGAGAGAATGTACTTGTAGAAATGCAGATGGAAGCTTCGGCTCTCCAATTATGCGCAAGTATGACTCTACCTGCAGCCAAGAGAATCAATAGAGAAACAAAAAAAAAAAAAGTTCCTGTTTGACAGCATAAGATCCATAAGGGAAAAACTAGAGTACACAAGAGGGGGAAACTTTCAAGGAATTTGTCTCCTCTCGTTGCGACCAATAGAACTCTCAAGACTGAATTCATCATTTTCTGATGATCAGTGTTGATTATAAATACCAGGAAGAACATGCAATGGGCGAAAAGAAACTCAATCGGATTACATACAGCAGAAGATCTCAGCTGACTATCTGCAGTATCATCATCTTCTCCAAATCCCTCAGCAATCAAGCGCATCAAGTTATGCGCCACTTTAATGTTAACCAGATCCCCAGCATGCTCGAAGACTTTATTCATGGTCTGTAGTATTCAAAAGTCAAGAGACGTCAACAGATGAGAGTTCAGCAGATGTAAATATAATGTGATATCTCCACGACTGAAAGGCAAAATTGTGATAACCTGGATGAACCACTGATTGCTCGGTGCAAATTGTTCCGCAAGCTCAACGCATCTGGATGCTATTTCAGTTTTATAATGATTGTCATTAATGTTTACCATGTAATCAATCATACGGTCAACAATAACTTCCACATTGGACGGCTTCGTCATCTTATACAGTAGTTCAAAGGTTTTCCGCTTTAGAGTGTCATCTGGATCCTGTGTCATGAAGGTTGTCAAAGTTTGATCAAATCAGAGTTGAAAAAAAACATAACCATATTCAAAGCTTGTTTGCATGTCAACTTGAAGGCTAAAAAACAGAGTTCCCACAATCACAAATGAAACAGAAACAATTGTGCAATGCAAACTGTGAGATTAGGTACCATAAGCATGGAAAAACACGCAGGAATTTCACATATTTGTTTTTGCCTTCCACTAGCGGTTAGCATAAAGGCATCCGCCATGAAATGGTTGACACGGTGAACAAAGGTTTTCTCTATCAAAGCAAGCCATCTCACCAAGAAAAGAAGCGTAACAAGCTTGCCTTCTCAAACATGTGAAGATAATTATAGATAACCTAGATAGTGACATAAAAATGTAATCCAAACTTCCCCTCATGCATTGGATTCATTCAATACAAGATAACCAAAACGAGAATCTACGACCCCGAGAAAGAGAAATTAGCAAATCTCCGAGTCCTTCCAAACAGCTGCTTCAATGAATATGATGCCAGATCGACTTAGCAGTTGAAGCTCACAGTCGATGAAGAAGGGACTCAAAACACTAATTTTAATAGAGGGAAACAAGACTGACTGACAGTTGTAGAGTTGCATATGCAAAAAGGAAGGTATCAGATATCTTGGGCAAAGTAAAGCGAAAACATGTCATGTCTCCACTATCCTAGACATCTGAAAGATTGGCATCCTAAATTAAGCTCGTTTCATAAAATGGCCATCCACGCGGTCCTTTGTGGCATAATGATATTCTTATCTGCTCATATTTCCCGGGTGGTGCCCTTCCATTCAATGTCCCATAGTTCTTAGTATTGCTCCACACATGCTAAAACTATCATGCAAAAGGGAACAGAAAAATATAACTGACACAAACTCTCAAAGATCACTTTGTGTTCATTAACAGCCTCCACAACAGAAGCCCTGCCCAACGCAAGCAGTTAATGCTGCTTCAAGAGAAACCAAGAACTACAGTTTCTACTCAATGTTCAAGAAGTTATCAGGTATTTTCCATTAAAGTCGAAATTATATGGAAAGGGAATCCATAAGCCACAACTGCCTACAAACATTGGACATAATGCAACTAAAGATTAAGTTTAAAATAAAAAGACAACATTGTGCTACGTTGTCATTTTTTGGGTGTATCTGGAGGGGGGAAAATCATAAGTTAATTCTATAAATGATCTCAGCTGTCGAATAATAGCTGGCATAAGAGAGAAAAAACTAGAAACAGCAATAATGCTAGCTATATGTTCTGCTATTTTGGCTAATACTTGCTCTTTCAGTACAGTAGACTGGGTAAAAGAGTGAAAGTCACAAAGAACAGCTGGCTCATCTTCGCTTCTAGTAATCGATACGGGAATTGAGGGACATACCTTTTTCGGAAATATTCACTCTTTGATTTCATGGTAAGTTCCATCATATATAGTAGACTAGGTAAAAGAGTCAAAACTTACAAAGAACAGCAGGCTCATCTTTGCTTCAATTAATCAAGCTGGAATGAAACTACTGACTTACGTTCACTTTTGAGTCACTTAACAAAAAAGTGGACTGAAGGAACTGACCTAAGCATAGCTCTCTCTCTCTCAATACAAATGCCAAGAAAGGGATTCCTTGTCCTTGGATAAGTGAAAATTTTCTAAAAATTCGTTGCATTTATCTTTGTAGGCATTTGTCCTACTTATACTCTCAGTCCTCCGGCCTATCGGAAGATATATTCTATGTAATTATTCATTCTTTATTTGAATGGTAAGTGCCATCATTCAATTGCACCATACAAATAAATATATGGTCTAAAAACTTCATTGATCACTATAAGGAAGATTCCCCAAAAGCCAAAGTCAGCAGGACAAACAAGAGGATAGGAGTAGCTCATATCAACAGGCTATATTAACCTCAAACATCCGTGAATACAGAGAGACATCACATGGATGACAAATGAACTAATCAGCGAAACTGAGAACTTTAGGCCTCGTTTGATTCCGGGATTAGAAGGCTGGGATTGGATAACATGGGTCTAATTCCGCATAATCCCGCGTTTGGTTCCGGAAAAGGAGCTGGGATTACTAATACCGGGACTAATTTAGTCCCTATATGGTGTGGGGGTGTGTGTGGGCAGGGGGGGTGGGAACTGATTTGTCCCGGATAAGAACACACGGAAGCACTTTTGCCCCAAATTGCAAAACTGCCACTGAAATGTTTTTCCCCGTACAAATCAGACTTCTCTCTCTCTTGAGCTTCTTTCCTCTGTAACTCTCTCTCCCTCTCTTTCATCGACCGGAGTTGCATCTCCCCTCTTTGACCACACGATCGATTTTCTCTGAACTGGACGAGAGTTTTGTTATGGGAACAAAGCTCGCCGAGGAAGTGCTTTTTCGACGAGTCCCATCTCAAGAATTTTCCGAGAACAAGCACTCAGAGGGTTTCTGGATCTCCGATGGTGAATTGGGGAATGTTGTAATTTCGAATAAGGCAGGATCGAATATGGCTGAAGTTCTAGATTCTTATTGTATCCCACCACCAGGTTGGAAGATTGGTGATTGTCCTAGCCAGGATCCTGTATGTGTCGAGAAGATGAAGCTATTGAAGGACGAGACCACTAAATTGGAAAGGTCAATTATGAAACCAGAACTCCTAACTCCTGTTTTCGACATCTGTATTTGGGTCTGTTTTGAATTGATTTCCATGGTTGAGCAAACAGGGATATGGAGGAGTTAGTATCCAAGAAACACATGGAGGAAGAAATTGCCAAACTAAAGGTAAGCTATGAAGCACGGATACTCTATTTTGGCCTCCGTATCACGTATCGTACGCGTATCGGATACGGATACGCTCCGGATACGTATCCGATACGTTTTTTTAAAGTATCCAGAATTTAAATTTATTTTTTGGTATTCGGATACGTTTTGGATACGCTCCAATACGTTCGGATACGTTTTGGATACACTTGGATATGTTTTGGATACGCTAGGATACGTTTCGGATACGCGCGGGGGTATATATGTTATTACTTGAAATATATGGGGTAAAATTGCAATTAGATTTGGTGCTGTGTTGCTGTGTTGTTTTGTACCTCTAATAAGCTAAATTACACTGGAAGCCCCCCAATTTAAGTTCCTATCATTTTATATGATGTATTATTTGTTATTATATCAATTTAAGACCCCAGCTTTTGTATATTTTATTTTTTATATCTAATGAAGCATGGTCAAACTATAATATCTATATATATATATATGATATATTTTTATTTACTTTTATATAACGTATATTTCATTTTTTAGGAATTAAAAATTGTATATATAAAATATATTTTTATTTACTTTATATTCAACGTATCCCCAACGTATCGTATCCTTCTTTTTGGAAAAATCACGTATCCACGTATCCGTATCGTATCGTATCCGTATCGCGTATCTGTGCTTCATAGAAGGTAAGTGCCACAAATTTCCATGGGAGTTGGGTTACAGGAGTTCTAAGATTGGAATTGGTTTGAGAGAGAGAGAGAGAGAGAATGAGATTGTACTGAAAGTCTGAAACTAATCCCGAATAATCCCGAAATTTAGTTTAGGGAACCAAACATGGGATTGGCCAAAACATGGGATATCCCGATGTTAATCATGCATGAATCAAACAGGGGATTGTGTGAGATTCAGTACTAAATTAGTCCCAGGACAAATAATCCAGGACTATCAATCCCATCAATCCCAGGACTATTAATCCCATCTGTTTTAGTTCGCGAATCAAACGAGGCCTTAATGTACTACTTGTCCTAGAGAAAGCAAATACCAAAACTTAAAACTTTTCAGACATTCTAGTGTCAACCTGTGTTCTAAATCTCGGCCTAGCCGGCCAATTAGTTGGCGCCTAGGCGAGGTGAGTAATGGGTTGGCGGTTCATATTCATGCTGAGTCACTGGGGCAATTAGTCGGAATTAGTCCAGCAGTTGGAAAAGTCAGAACAAGTCGGGATTAATCGGAAAAAGTCAAAAAAGGTCGAGGTAAATACATAATTTATGATTTTCAGGGGGCTTTAGTGTGATTTTATAAATACATACTATCGTAGTATTACTACGTTATATACTAAGTACTAACCTATATCTCCTCAAATCTCAATCGATAGTCTCTCTCCAGAAAGCTCTTCGATCATCTCTCTCCGACTGAGGACCAGGTAAGCTCTCGCTCTCTCTCTGCTTGTCTCTCTCCCTTTACTCTCTCTCTCTCACACACACACTAAAAAGCTTGATTTTGATGGATTGATAGTTTGATAGAATGATGAACGTTTAATGTTTTCATAATAGATGTCATTTGGGAGGAGGTGGAGAATAATAAAAATAAGAAATCCAACTAATTACTAGGCGCTAGTCGGTGCCCGACCCCCCGGCTAGCGAGTTTTAGAACCTTGGTATAAACAAGCACAAAGGAAGGAAAACAAAGAAATTGGTCCAGTTTGCATCTCCAATGGCTCCATCAAATCAAATAGTACTAATGTGTAATGCTTTTGAGAGTACAACGCTTCTCACCTCTAAGCAGTCAATCACAGCCAGTTGGTGTTGTTCGGCAATATCTGGACTAATCTTTATCAATCGACCAAGTGCATCAATGCCCATATACTTTAGATTATGACTATCACTCTGGGCAACAGATGCATGAAAATTAGTTAATGACAAATGAAGAACCAAACAACGCACACAAACTGCAGAAACCAAACCTTTAAAAATTTAGATATTGCATCTGCAGCAGCCTCTAACAACTTTGGATTGGGAAGTATGGAGGAAACACAGCATATGCACTCATAAAGAACAGCATTTCCTATATTACTTGTTGAATCACACTTTCTCATAATGTCACCTACAACAGTATACATTTGTTCACTAGCCTGCTTGTCACCACTACCCAGTAAGGCCAAAATTTTCAGCAACTTGATCTGCATAAAAAATCACTGATTAGGAACACATCTCTCACGTCAAAAAATACCTAGAGAAAATCATTGATTAGGAATATAACACATCTCTCACATCAAAAAATACCGAGAGATCAACTCAGTAAAGATGCTAATATTCTTGTGGGAATGAAGTTTTCAAACTTTGCACCATGAACAAGTTCGCTTTGTGGAAACTGGCTCTCTTAACTTCAAACGTTGCACCACAAACAAATTCGCTGTGTGGAAACTGGCTCTCTTTGGAAATGAAAGCACTAATACAACAACAATAACAGAACCCATCTAGTCCCCAATCCTTGGAAATCAAAGCACTACGACTTGAATTTCAATGTAGGATTACATCAATTAGATGTCTCCTTAAAAAGCAAGAATCCCATACTGGACTAAAATTGAGCAAGAAAGGGGGGAAATCAACATATTAAGACTAACTCAGAAGCAAATGCAATCCATCTTCCAAGATTACTACGCTCAGAAATCCCACATATTTTGCATCTACCTACAGATTGTATTACTGTCTGCAATTCAAAAAGAAAATACTGGCTCAAGAAAAGCTATAAAGTCCCCTTTTGTATCCTCCTTAGCATCCACATTAAAGGAAACTTTAATGGTTGTGCAGAAACGTTGGCAATCAACAACCTATTTTTAGTAAATAGCTAAATTGAACATCTCCTTATTCTCCCCTTCACAAAATCTCACAAACAATACCGATATCTTATACAACAGCTCATTCAACAACAGCTATGATTATATACTACTGGAAAACAAAGAATAACAAGACCGACCTGGATGAATGGAGCAGGCATCTGATGATAGTCGTAACTCTTTGGCAATCGGCGTTCAGCTACTTGCTTAAGAATACTTACAAAGCTGATGACCAAGTCCTTGTAAGAACTAGAATCTATTGTAATGAGATCAGAAAGAGGGCAGAGTGTTGCGCCCATAACTCCTGGATCATTATCACAAAGCCTCTGCAGAAAAAAAAAGTTTCATATCAATAACAAAAGGAGAAAGGAACATATGGACTTTCTTCCCACATCTAACATATGTACAAGCACACAACCAATAGCGTCGTTGCCGAAATAGTCATCCAATTTTGGGTTGTGGTAACAGCCACCACACTGAAGCACTGCATTGCGGAATTTCAAGTGCTCAAATGTGTTGAGTATGGTCGTACTCGGCAAGGTTCTAAAACTCGCTAAGCGCTCCTAGGGCGGCCGGGTACATTCTAGCTTCCAGGGCCGAGTACTCAGGGCCTAGTCGGGCTAGTCGGCGAGGGGCCTTCTAGCGCCTAGGCGACGAGTTCTCTACCTTCTACACCTTCTTTTAGAACACTGGTACTCGGTCTCGGATTAGAGTGCTCCACATAAAAATTAATATTGCATTTCGAGATAAAACGGGAGTTGTTGCCACAAACCAAGATGTAGTATGAATTAGCCATCAAACTCCTAGTCTCCAATTTGATTGGTGCCATTCTAGACACAGCAGCCCATATTCATGAACATTGAACAATTAATGACACATTTCATAGAATTAAAAACCTATGAAGCACGGATACGGATACGAGATACGGATACGATACGGATACATAGATACGTGATTTTTCTAAAAAGTCGGATACGATACGTTGAATATAAAAATAAAAAATTAAATATATTATATATATTTAATTTTTAATTCCTAAAATTCCATTACACAAGTTCACGATTATATATATACACACACCGTTAGTGAGGGACGAGAGAGATGAGGGAGAGAGAGAGCAGAAGCTCTGTCGATCGATTTGGGGGAAAACACATATAAAGCCCTAATTACCCTTTTAACCCCCATATTTCAAGTAATAATATATATTCCCCGCGCGTCCGAGACGTATCCTAGCTATCCAAAACGTATCCGAATACCAAAAAATAAATTTAAATTTGGGGCACTTTAAAAAACGTAACGGATACGTATCCGGAGAGTATCGGTATCCGATACGGATACGATACGTGATACGGAGGCCAAAATAGAGTATCCGTGCTTCATAGTTAAAAACACTTAAATGTGGGGCACCTAAGAGCAACACACAAATAAATGAACGTAGATGAATGAAGGTATATATGCTGTTAAATATTTCTAATTAGAGTCTTTTTTATTCATACAACTAAATAGATACATATTTTATAGAACATATCCCCAACGTGTCGTGTCCTCCATTTTTTTGAAATTTGCTTGTGGAATGCCAGTGTCGTGTCCGTGTAGTGTTGCATGTCTATGTCGGCGACTCGGTGCTTCGTAGGCTAGCACCTAATTTGAAGATAAGTTCAAAAAAACCATAGTCTGCAGTGGGTTGGTCACATACAACAAAGGCAAGTAGATGCAATGTAATAAACAAAAGCTATTGGATTCCGTTATGGAAATGTTAGGGGAGGGGAAAGACCTAAATTGACTTGGTATATTATATGGTTAAAAAGGAAATGAATTCACCACTAAAATTGGTTAATTATTAGTCCTTCACATAGCATCACAAAATGGCAAAGAATTGGCCATTAGGAATCAGATTTCTATTCTGGTCTGTTCCAAAAGTGGGAATCGTGGAGATATAGCATCAAATGTCCATTACTCAAGATTCATGCCATCCAAACTGAGCCTAAATAGTATAGTTCAGTTAAAAGGGAAATTAATTCACCACTAAAATTGATTAATTATTAGCCCTTCACATAGAAGCACAGTATGGCAAAGAATAGGTCGTATAGCCGAGTCCAATTGAATCCGATGCAAGGCTTAGTTTGATTCTTTACCAAACACTTATTTTAGTGCAAGTCCAACGGTGCATATAACAGCAATAGAGTACCCTATATATGCAAAACTAATTCAAGTATAATCTTCACAAACAACAACAACAAAAATCCACAGGATTACTGTATTCGGTCCAAAACAATGATGCATATAAATATATATAACAGCATTAGTGTATCCTATATAAGCAAAACTAATTCAAGTAGTACAATGTTCAAAAACCTCAAAAAATAAACATCGCATTGCAATATTCATACCTTTCGGAAATGGGAAACAAGATGAGAAACAGAAGACGGTGAGCGCTGATAAAACCGATGAAGCGCCATAACAGCCTTCTTCCTAACGGCCTCCTTTGCGTGCCCCAACAGCTCCACCACCTGCGGCAGCACGGCCGGTATCGTCTCCTCGTTAATCAACCTGCACACGGCGTTCAACGCTGCGCACACAACCAAATAATTATCCGACTTCAAGTCCTTCTGGATCGTGTTGACAATCAGTATAATCAGATCGTGGTCCTCGTTCAGAAACAGCGTCACGGCCAGGTACCCCGTCCGCTTGAGCGACAGGCTGTCGTCGTGAGTCATCTTGACGGCGTGGATGTACCCGAACGAGGCGTCGTGGCCGAGCATCTCGACGTAGACGAGGCGGATTATGTACTCCTTCATCTTCCGCTTGGGGATGTCCGGCTCAGCTATTCTTCGCTTTAGGGTTTCGATCTCGTGGAGGACGATTCGGTCCTCCTCGGCCTTAGATCTAGCCTCGCCGATCGATTTTACGAGGTCGAGGAACTCCTTGGATTGGCCGAACCCGCCTTGGGAGCCCATGGCGAGCTCCCGGCCGATCGTCTTCAGCTGCTCCAGCTTTGAAATTGTGAAAATTGAGCTTGAATTGGGAATGTTTTCAGTTAGTGTTTTTTGAATTCTAGGGTTAGGGGTTGGAGAAGAGTGTAGATCTGAGAGTGACAGAGGAGATGAGGATCTGGAGGAGAGAGAGTGTGTGAGATTTTAGAGAGAGAGAGAGGTGGTGGAAGAAATGGAAGAAAGTGCGTCTACTGGACCGGTGGCCGGGTGAGAGGAGTACACGGCGACGGTGGGTTGGTTTTGTATCAGAGGTTATAGATACACGTGGCGTACATGTGATGGGGTTTTTTTATTGCGTTATTTGTACTTTCCCCCCCTGTACGTTTCCCGGTTTCTTATTTTGGTCTTTTTGCACGCACCGTGTCAGCCCGATAATCAGCCCGTGCCGAGCTTACTTCCATGGTCGAAACCGTCCATGTCAATGAGAATTGAGATTGTTTAGAACTTTGATTATAAGTTATCATGTTTATCGGACACTTATTTTTACCTAATTAGAGTGAATTTATTTTGGATCATAACGGGTTTGATAGGTCTGACCCAATGTGGCGAAATCCATTCCTAGTAGCATAAATGCACTCCGGTCAGGATTTACTCAGTAACAAATTAACATGAACTTTGGCACGTTAGAAGTTTTTCACAAACTTTGCGACGTGAACGGTTTCGACCATGAAAACAAGAACGCAGTGAACTAATAATTGGCCGACTGCACGATACATTCCTATAAAGGGATTGCCAGTAAGCCACTGTGTAGGATGGGGAGAGAATTAGATGTTAGACTAGATGAACTTGACAATCACTTATACAAAAAACTTGGCAATATTTTTTGTTTTGGTTGTTTGAAGTCTTCATAGCCGTCAAAGGCAAACCTCTATGAAAGGTATATCAAGGCGCATGGCAGGGGTCTTGACCCAACGCAAGCGAGGCAACTTCAACTAAACGTAGTCTAGGCAAAAAAGGCGAGCGCTTAGAGAAACGCAACCGGTCGACCAAGCATGTGCCTCTTTCGATTTTAAGTCTCTCAATCACAAGTGTAGTATCAAAAGAAATTATGAATCTTCTGTTACATCCCTCTACAGTATTCTAAAATTGCAGTAGATCATCTATTTTTTTCTCTAGCCCTTAACCAACCCTTAAACTTTGACTGTTTCATACTTACACACACCCATTTCGGTTAGGATTTTTTTTTAAAAAAAAAGATAATTGATTTCCTTAATCTCAATTTTTACCATTTATATTCTTATTGTTTTTCATCGTCATGCTCTTCTTCTTTTTTTAATTCTAGTAAGATTTCCATTTTATCCTTTCACCAGCTTACGTTATTCAAACATTATCTCTTAATGTATTAATTTCATGTGAATAAATGATAATAATAATAAAAGTGTGGAAGGTAAAAAAGAGAGTGCAACAATCACTAATGGCGTGCTTATAATTGCGAATGGTATAGGCTGGGGTAAACTCATTGCGCTAGGCCTGAAGTCGATTTTGGAGGATCCTTGATCACGTAACCTGATTGTCTTGGAGGTTCTAACCGTTCTACAGTGAAAATGTAATAGGTTCTCTTGTTGAGAACACACTGGACTAACAATAATAGAAGGGGTGTAGCGCCCGGGTTCACAGAGGTCAGCAGAGGCCCCTCCCCACAACTGCAAAGAGCCGAAAAGATCACTGTCCCAGAATCTGCAAAACTGAATGCAGTTTGACCCGTCTCAATGGTGCCGAGCGTACGGTGCCCTCGGCGTGGAGCGCGGATGTACGGTTCCGGACGAATATAGATTTGAACGGCGTCTGCCGAACGGGTTGGTGCCGAGGGCACGTCATTCACTGCTTGGTCCTCGGAAATCCCTCGGGATCTCCTCCGGGCCACGGGCCGAGCGTCCGAGGGCTGGGCCGCACGCGTGCCGAGTCGGTTGACCTCGGTAACGCTGGGGCTCGGATACATCCGGTTCGGTGGTGGCGTGCCAGGCACGCTACACACTCCACGATGGAGCATTAAATGCGGTAGTCACCTGCTCTGCCACCGCCGCCTGCAGGAGCACGTGGGTGATGGGGAATGTCTCGAGTTGATTTGACTACTCGAACCCACGTGCCGTGACGTCAGTCGAGACATGGCGTCCGGCGCAGGGGTAAATGTCACATCACCTGTCATTCAGAGCATGAATGACAGGCGCGTGAGGGGCACTGAGCGCGAGGGACGCACGCGTCACAGCCTATATATATCCAACCACAACTACCACAAAGGGGATCCGGCTCTCCTCATTTACCACCCTCTTAACTCCATTTATCTCTAAAAACTCCGGTGCATTTCTTCCTTCCGGTGACTGACTTAATCGCCGAAGTGCCTCCCCGAACCACCATCGTCTGGGCCAGGCACTAACGCGATCTTCTACGTGTGCAGGTCATCACCTCCGGCGAGAAGGAAAGGCTAAAGCGCGCACTACTCTCTACACCATCACCTATTCCACTCTAAGATGTTCAAAGAGCCCACTCCGGCGAAGGGACTCCCACAAGGGGGAAAAAAACACTCTCTAGTGTACTTTTTTCGTTTTTTATACACTTTTAAACAGTTATATACACTCTATATATATAAATACACATTTTAAACATTAACCATAACTCAATGAGCTAATTTTATAATTCTCCAAATGTAATTTCCCTAAACACAAAGGGTAAATATTGTACTAAATACAAACATCAGGAATTATCGGTGTATTTAACCCAAATACAAAACCACCCCTATATATCCGTCCCGGTAAACTGATCCTCCATACGAAAACATAGAGCCCTAAACATTCTTCACGATTAAGAAAAACAACTCGAAAATTTTCCTTCGTTCGCGTACTTTCTCCGCCGATATCCGATTGATAGGATCTTGATTCTCGTTCGTTCGAAAATGTCCAACGAATCGACGAAGAATTGCTCGCCGTCATTTTCACCACCGCGGCCGCCACCGCCGTCGTCGTCGTCAGTATCTTCTTCTTCCACGATTGATTCGTACATCGGAAGCTTCATCAGTTTAACGTCAAAGTTCGAGATTCGCTACGAGGGCGTCCTTCACTACCTTAACCCCCAAGATTCCACCCTTGCCTTGACGAACGGTATGCCCCCTTAACGTAAACTCATTCTGCGTTACTTATATTCGTTAACGTGTTTGTGCATTACCTTGTTGGGTTGTTGTTCTATCTAGGGCACGAGACCTGGATGCTGTTTCTTAGTATTGTTTGGATGCTGTTCTTAGTATGGTTGGTCTTTATTCTTTTGTTTTTGCCCTGGTAAATAGATTTGTGGTTCTTTTGGCGTAAAATTATTGAATGTGTATTTTCTTGTTTTGTCTTACTTAAATTTACGTCACTGTATGGAGTAAAAACGTGGTTATGTACAACCGAGGAAGGAGTTATGTGGAGTCTGTACTCACGTAATTAGGGGTTAGGGTTCTTTTTCGGGTGGGTATTTTGCATTGATATTGTAAAGTGGTGAACTTTAAATGAAGTACCTACACCGAAAACAAAGGGTTGAACTGGGGTGGTCCGACGAAACTGAAGAAACCAAGCACTTTTGTTAACGCCTGATAGATTTTGCCCATCTCTTTAGAGCTAATTTCAATTCCCGATGATACGTGCATATGCATGCACTATGCATGTATTTTCCTGCCCTGGGTGTATACATAGTTAGGCACGGTACTGTACTACCATGTGTTTGTTGGAGTAATTTGTGTGTCAGGTACATCTTTTTATGTATGATTCCGTACTTAATCTATTTGTGGACAGATTTACTGCTGGTTGTAATTTCTACGACTGATTATTATAGCCCAAATCACACTATAAAATTTGCCATTTTTACATGCATTGGTGATGTCGCAGTGAGGTCTTATGGAACTGAGGGGCGAAAGAAGGATGGCCCCCAAATTCCTCCCAGTGATAGAGTTTATGAATACATCATGTTTCGAGGAAGTGACATTAAGGTAACTGGAAATCCACTGGTTAACTTTTCTCTCACATTCTTAGTTCTCTTGGGTTCAAAATACTTCGCAAGGTGTAACCTCTTTTTTTTTAAATAATAATTTTTATGCCATCTAGTTTATTCCGGGGAGTCAAGCTCTAGATAACTTTGGATCATTTTGGTTCGCATATCAAGTGCCTTTGTCCTCGTCATATTCTTTTGGTAGCAAACTGATACACAAATAATATATTCAATTTTTTTCCATCAGCACTATTAATCTGTTTTCCCTTTGGGGATGGGAGTTATATTTCTATGAGACCAAGCTTCCATCATGTTGTTTTGGCAAGCAGGCCTTCCACCTTGTTCACCTCCTTAATTAACATGCTTTACAATAACATGATTAAATTAGTGTTCAACTTCAGTTACATTTTCGAATCAATGACTGTACTGTTCAGCCTTTCCTGAGGGCATGGATGTAACACTCTTTTCCCCTCAATGAAAATATTTTAAAACCATTTCTAAGGCTATATTTTTTTTCGAAATGGTTGAGGTTATTATTCAACTTCTTGAATAACCTTTAAATAAGTTTGAAGCTAGTCTGTGCTACGATACTAGATCGACATCGGACAATGAATTGTGGCTCCCTCCTTCCTACAAAATTGCAAACTACATTATGGGATGTGAGTCACTCATGTAATTGAATACAATGAACTGTATATGTAAATACTAGATGCCATGTAGTATGAAAATGAATTCCATTTCTGGCTTGAGAAATGTATCTTGAATTGTTGATAGCGCTTGAATTGGAACCTTGATACTATGGCTATCTTAATTTATGATTCACTTTCAATTTGAGGTTCTTGATATAGTTTAAGTTTATTCACTTTCAGGATTTGCAAGTGAAGTCTTTGCCACCTGCTCAAAAGGAGGAGCTGATACAAAATGATCCTGCTATTATACAGGTACAGATTCCCTTGGTGGAAATGTAAATGACTTGGATGAATCATTTTTTTCGAAGTTACTAAAAAGAATCATTTCACAGAACAGCCCTCAGATTATTTTCATTTTCTCCGCAGTCACATAGCTTGTTGAGCCCTTCAAGTTCGTCAAAACCTGTGCCAGCTGATGGTGGAAATTTAACAAAAGTTAGCTCTTACCAGGAACCTTCGGTTTTAACCAAAGTTGGCTCTTACCAGGAATCTTTATATCAATCTGGAAACCCAATGGCTCCTCCGCAAGCAATCCAAAATGGAAATGTGGCATCTTTGACCCAGCCAATGTATTGGCCTGGCTATAGTGGAATGTCAAGCAATATCCCTTACGCTTCACAACACGCTAATCCTTTACTGCCTGTGTCTGCTACTACGCCGTCATTGCCTGTAGCAAATCAGAATCTTTTACAGCCTTCCGCAACTTCACCATCCATTAACTTGGGATTGACATATCCACCAAAAAACGATTCTAATTATGTACATTTGAGTAATATTCCTTCTCTCTGTCCAGAACAGCATCCCAATTCTTCCAGTGTACCTTCTTTGTTGTCTGTTAAGCCATCTCTTCCTTCTCATCCTGCCTTTTTAACTGCTAATAGATTAACCGCGTCACCCTTTCCATCACCTCGCAAAGACCTGAGTGCTATTGAAGCTCCTATCATTGATAAAGCTGGTTCTGACTCATTACCAGGCATTTCTTTCCAGTCCTTGCCATATTCTGCCTCTTCTGCTGCGGATTCCACATTAGGCTCGTTGTTGGAGGGACCACCAGCTTTGTTAACTCCAAATCAGTTGGCACAGCCTAGGCCGCCTCTGCTTCCTTCCACACAGAATCCCTACCTTGATCGGAAAGATGCGGTTCTCATGAATTCGACCCCAAATTTGTCATCCTCAATTGCTACTCCAGCAGTTCAAGCACCATTATTGCCTTTGCCGCACACTGCACAACAGGTTGGTCAAAATCCTTCCTATTTATGGAATGGTTGGTTTAAGTTAGTTGTGTTGATTTTGATTTCATCTATGTTGCGTCTTCGATTGCATCACTTTTGAATATTTATGACATAAAGCTAATCTTCAGATGCCATCATTGATGATGCTAAAATATCTGTTCAGAATTTTTCATGCATCTTGTCCGCTATTTTATGGTTTGAACTTTGATGAACCTGTCTCAGGCGAATCCTAAAATAGCTAGAATCCCTAGAATGGTGTAATTGCCCGGAGTTGCAACTTGCTACTGGATTTATTTTGTTTGTTATGAGTCAACCCCACTTCTCTTTCTTGGTTTGGGTTAGAGTGCAACCCACCTTTTTCCTCTTGCTGATTAAGCATGGAGGAATCCTAACAGGAAGACCATGTTTGGTAGGGATGAGGATGAACGCAAAATGAATAACATGTAGAACGTTTTGATAATTCCAATCAAGTGTGTGACGACCAGCAAAGAATGTGAATCTGATCATACCTCGAGTCGAATCAATTGGCTCTACATGAATTAATTTTTGCCAAATCCAATACAGTTTTCAGTCTATAGTAACACCACAGTCAACAAAAATCCATGCATCTATTGAAGAACTCAATTATCAAGTTCTGGAGACCAGAGTTGCGACATATCACCGCTCAAAACTTTTCAACAAAAGTTGCAGAGCCACATATGACCTGTCTCATCCTATCTCTGGTGAACAAGTCGCAGCACCGATAGTAGAAACTCAAACATGTAGCATCAATCAAGCTAACAAGTCTTCGGTTGCCAGACCATCATGAGGATTCATTTCTCGCAGGAATACGTTCATTGTTCTTACTACAAAAATATAAAGAGTTTTTATTTGTATGCAGATTTGGGTACTGTATTTTGTTATACAATTCCTACTCCTTTATAAGTATTTCGAGTGTCGGGCAATAATCAGTTTGCGGGCTTCG
Organism: Vaccinium vitis-idaea; assembly: GCA_963854785.1. Classification (NCBI taxonomy): domain Eukaryota; kingdom Viridiplantae; phylum Streptophyta; class Magnoliopsida; order Ericales; family Ericaceae; genus Vaccinium; species Vaccinium vitis-idaea. The sequence goes on from OY978215.1 coordinate 47,402,956, forward strand.
CTTTTCTGCACAGAAGCAGGCTTATAGTTCGTCACTTCATTGTATCAAAAAACACCACCCAACCTGGTGAAGTAGGGAGTGTATCGTTCCTAAGGAGATCGCAATTCTGCTTGCCTCGATCACTAATTTCCTTTCTCTATATATATTTGATTGAGTCATCAATATTCTGTCGAGTGATTATTAAGGTTTTGTTGAGCTTTTAATTCTAACAGAAAACCCTGTACCACCTAGTATGTTTCCAAGATGGGGTTCGTGTTAAATTGCCCAAAAAAAGAAAAATTCCCTTTCCAATGTGACTCTAGAAAATTCAATGTGTTCAAAGGCGATCCTGGGGTTTGCCTTGAGGCGAGGTACGACAAAAACGCTCCTGGGCGTTGATTTTTTACCAGAGAACTGCAAATTAGCCTATCTATCGGAGGTGTATAGAGGCATGCGCTTTTCACGCCCTAGATGATGGAGGCGAGCACCTTAGAAGAGTCGGTTCTCTCTTCTTCTTTTTCGTAAGTGAAGAGTCAGTTCATTATAAGTTGTTGGGGGAACACAAAAGTTTTCCACGTATTTGTGAGACAATTTAGAGTGCTATTAATGGATGCATTGTTGATGGACTCTTTTTTATGCCCTAACCATATTTTTTCATATAGATTTAAATTCTGTTTGCTAGAAGCTTATATTTAGTGAAGTGCTTTTGTATTGAACAAACAATATCCCCTCTTCTTATGGGATTTTTTGAAATGAAAAATAAATTCTCCAAAGGCTTGCGCCTCAATGCCTTGAGGCTTTCGCCTCGCCTCATGAGAGGTCTACTGCCTCGCCTTGCGCTTTTGGCTCTGAAAAATTTGCTCAACATGCATGGATCTACATAATCTCTGGGTCTATCATATTGGAGACCAGCTGTCTCATTGCTCTCGACCTCTTGGTCTTAGGTTGTAGAGATAAGTTATTTGTTTCCAGATGGAGTGCAAGTGGTTCATAGAGATGTTAGATTGCTTATGAAAGCCAAGTGATATTTTCCTTATCTGCTTGAGAGGTGGTTTCTTGTTCTATAGTTCGCTTCAAAATATGAAAATGGAGCTGGTGTTGTATTTTGAGAATTGGGAATGCAGGCAGCACAAAGCATCTTTCAATGTGTTTGGAAAGCTCATAAGAGGACTATGTATTGAAGAAACCCTCAACGAGGGGGTGTGCTTATTGTTTGCTAGTAAGCCAAAGGGGTTGGCTTGGTGGTCAAGACCTGGGACTTAACGGTGTGCTCCCTCCTAAGGTCTCAGGTTTGAAACCTCTGTGGCTCTATCAACTTCTTTAGGGCCAGTGCATACGGAGCTTTCTGCTTTTCTATGGCTTTAAGTGGGCTCCCCGAAAGTGGGCGGTGGGATTGGGCCCCAATATTAGTCGAGGCGTGCTTAAGCTTGCTCGGACACTTGAGTTATCAAAAACTAGTTATCGTTTGTTAGTAAGAAAGTATGCAGAATCCACCCTTAAATTGGATGACATTCTGATCTAAATGATTCTGAAATTGAGAGTATATTTGAATTTTCAGAATCAATAGTTTCAAATGAGGTGAAGTCTTTTATCATTTATCCTTTTTGGTTTCTTTTGCTTTGTTCCTCACACTGTGTGGGTTCATGTGAAATTGTTAGTATTCTAAAGCCGCGGGAGCAGGTTGCCTCATTAGTCATTCCCCCCTTCTTTTGTCTTATATGCACAATGTCTCTTGCTATAGCTATGCTATTGGAAATCTGATGTGCATGCGGATGAGTCTACAGTTTTTTTTTTTTTCGTTATATGAATTGTATCACCAATTTCCTGGGTCTGAAGAAATGCTTGATATATGGATCTACTAGTTGAAATGTCGATTTTTGTTTCCTTTATCATTTTCTTGACATACCTAAATGAATAAGGTTTATAAGATATCGTGTCCCAGTTGTTTTGGGTTGTTTCTGGTAGCCCTTTGAATGTTTTATAGTACTTAATGGTTTTACTTGTTTTCAGTTTTCATAATGTTTGATGCCGCAAAACATTGGATTCTGCAGTTTACTGAAGAATTTGATTTTGAAGCCATGAATGAGAAGTTTAAAAAGGAGGAAGTATGGGGTTATCTTGGAGGTGCTAAGCAAAGGGCTAAAGCAGAGGGAATGGAGGACACTGCAGTTGGTCAAAACTTGGGACATGAAGGGAGTTGTAGCTCAGCACCGAGTCTTGATCCAAATGTAGGGCTCGTAAACTTCTCTAGATCGGATACTGATACTCTAAATTTGTTTTTATTTCCCAAACACAGATAACAGTTTGAAGTTTTTTTGAACAGCAACAGTTTGGAGTTATCTGTTATTTGAAAACATGTGTTCTGCATATTTTACACGTAGTGGTGAATCATGATACTGAATATATCCTTTGTTGCTTCTCTGTGCAGCCTGCATACAAGAAGGATGACTTCTTTGATACGATATCTTGTAATTCAGTTGCCCGTGGACCAAGGACCGGACAGAATAGGTTCTCAGATCGAATGAAGCATGATACTGCGGTTAGTCAGTTACTTTTACGGATTTACTTATGTATCTCACACAAGTGTACTATTTGGTTGAGAGCTGATTTACTTCTTCCCCTGCAGACTTTTGGCAATATCCACCAGAGACCTCATCTGGGATATGGAGGCTATGGAGCTGCTGGTGGAACGGGTGAGAATTTCCGTGATTCATATAATAACTGGGAAAGGAGATATAATTACGGTGGAAGGGGCCGTGGTGGAAATTGGCGCATATGATGTGAATTCTGTGTGGTCCTACGGTACACTCAGCTATGCTATTGACCTTTTATGTTTCTTCAATACCTAGCTTCTTAAAAAAACGGTTTTCAGGATCATTAAGGTGGAATTTTTACAGATTCCCTAACTGTGGCCGGCTCATGTTTTTTTGGCCCATGAGCCGGTCCTCCTTGTGTACTTGCGTTCGGATAAGCTTTAAACTCTCCCCCCTCCTCTGTTTCTCTTCTCTTTTAACTTTCTTAGTACGCGGGCAATGTCTGTTATTACTATCAGTCTCACTAGTTTTCTATTACGTGAAAAGTTGTGTAACAAAACCATGTTTGGTTGCCGATAATTAAAGGCGTAAATGACAGTTGGTGTAATATTGCTGTCATTGCTGAAAACTGTTCTACTTTGCTCTTTGGAATAAATCAGATTTCATCTTCTGTATCATTTGGAATGCTCTGTGTGTGTGCGCGTGTACGTATATATATGTATATGTATGCATGCATTTGCTGTTTGCGACTAACGCTTTTAAAAGCTTAAGGGGAAAGGCTACAATACACTCCTTATTTGATAAACACCCCTATAAAAGTTACGATTTTTTTTAAAAAGTTATGAGACATACCAAAATGTTACGAACCATATTGCTGAAAAGTTACGAAACACTAAAAAATGCTGGAAAATATTACGATTGCATTAATGGTCCTATGGATTGTCCTCTTTGAAAAAATATGCTCACATTTTTGGGGGAAAAAAAATTCTAACAAGAGCCTCTTCTTCTCTTACCGTTGCAATACTTGAACTCAAAATTTAAGTAAGACCCCATGCAAAAACACACATTCGAACCCATGACTCAAATTAAAAAATTTCAAATATAATACACATAGGGTCTGCAAACGAGTCGAATTGAACTGAGCTAGGATGTTCGGATTTGTTCATTTAGTTTTTAAATGAACTCGAGCTGAGTTCGAGCTCATTGAAAATTTGACAAGCCGAGCTCGAGCCAAACTTGCCTAGGTTTGAGTCAAACTCGAACTTGTTCACAAGCCTTAACGTATCAAAAAATATTGGATAGTTATTCTCTCATACATCTCTAGAACTTCAATAAAAAATTTATTTTGTACATAAATAAGTGCATACATATATAAAATTATAAAATCATATTCAAATTAAATTTTATATAATCATATTAAAATTAAGTTTATAGTACATTTAAAAGTTTATACATGGACAAGTTAAAAAAATTTATGATGTACATGTAAAAGTTTAAACATATTCAAACTTTTATGTCATATTCTTGTGAGAGCATATATACTCCAGGTTCGCGAGTCTAATCAAGCCGAATACTGACATGTTTAGGTTTGGCTCATTTAGTACTCGAACGAGCGTTTATCGAATCGAGCCTCAAATAGTTCACGAACGGCTCGGTTCATTTAGGCCCTAAATGCAAAATATTAATAAGAACCACTTTTAACTCGGAACATAGATATTACTTGAACAACACTTACCTCAAAAATCAGAGGACCGTAGAATTAATACCTTGATTACAAATGTTATCTTTATTAACCAAATTGTAGTTCCGAGTCCAAGTATTACATCACCAACATGTGTGCGATTATTGAATTACAAATTACGAATTATGATCTCAAACAACAAGAAGCCTAGCCTTTGTACTAATAATTAGAAGCTACAAGCCTAGCCTTTGATTTTCTGCCTGAATAAGGCAACTCTAATTCCCATGGTAAAGACTACACAACTTTCACTGTTCAGCTGGTTAGAGCATCTCCAACAACCTCTTCATTTTTTTCACCATATTGGCTAGAAAAAATGCCAAAAACTATTTTGGCAAGCCACCCATTTTGCCCAACACCCAACAGCCTCACCAAAATGCCAGAATCATCTTCCACATGGCGTGCGCGTGCGCTACACGCGCGCGGGTAGATCTGACTCGCCGGCACGCGCCACCTTTGACCGGCGCATGCGACGGCACCGGAGCTCCGACGGCGACGGATCTTGCACCAATCGTCTTGTCTCGACGTCGGCTACACTGTGGGTGCCTCAAAACGATTTTAGCGCAATTATCGCGACGGTCCATTTTTTCCGGCGAGAGAGAGAGAGAGAGAGAGAGAGAGAGAGAGAGAGAGAGAGAGAGAGAGAGAGAGAGAGAGAGAGAGAGAGAGAGAGAGAGAGAGAGGGCCGTTGGCGATCTCGCCATACCTTGCCTGCTGTGGCGAGGTACTGTAGCAGCGATTTTGATGGCGAGGTCGTTGGGTGCTGATTTCTGGGGAAAACTCGCCAAGAAGATGTCGCCGGAGCAGATGGCGAGACTGATGGAGGTGGTCTTAGATGTGAAGCTGTATGGCTAACTGGTAATGGGCCTACAAATTATGTTAACCAAAGGGACTCTTCATGAAATGAGAAGGCATTAGTCACAGAAAAATGTGACCCATCTACAGATACGGCCACCAAAAGAAAATGAAACTGTTGGTTATGTACAAGACATAATTAATGAGGGTCACCTTAGCTAGGAAAGATGCCCAAATACAAAAAGATTCAACCAAAAATATTACTGTTTTATAAGTCACAAAAATATTTTTGGTATCTTTCCAGAAACCTACTTTATACTCCTGAGAAGGGGATAACATGGGAACTAATACGGAGACCGTTTGGTTTGCAAACACCCTAAGGGGTGGTTTTTCATTTTGCTAAAAATCACCCAAAAAAAAAAGGGCTAAAAGTTACAATTTACTCTCATAAATATATCAACTTTTGGCTTTTTTTATGGAAAACAATTAGACTAAAAGTCAGCTAAAAACAATTCCTGGCAGGTCCAGGAAAAGAAACTTAATTCCCTCCAGCTCCTGTTTACTTTTCCCACGTGATGTGTGCCAAGGTAAAAGACGGGTAAGTCGGTTAAGTCTGGAGTACTCCTTCAAAGAGATTACCCGACATTTGTCTCATTTTAAATTTTAAATTTTAAAATCCCCAAACCTAAATTGTAAGGTACGCTATGAAAGTGTTTAAACCTGAGGTACCCTATGAAAGTGCTTAAAATCCTAGGGTACCCTATGAAAGTGCCTAAAATCCTAGGGTACTCTATGAAAGTGTTTAAACCACTAAAATCCTATAATAGGAAAGTGCACCCTAAACCTAAACTCTAGGGTACCCTATGAAAGTGCCTAAAATCCTAGGGTACTCTATGAAAGTGCCTAAACCACTAAAACCCTATAATAGGAAAGTGCACCCTAAACCTAAACTCTAGGGTACCCCTATGACTAGGGTACCCTACGACTAGGATACCCTATGAAAGTGTCTAAAATCCTAGAGTACTCTATGAAAGTGTCTAAATCACTAAAAACCCTATAATAGGAAAGTACACCCTAAACCTAAACTCTAGGGTACCCTATGAAAGTACCTAAAATCCTAGGGTACCTTATGAAAATGCCTAAAATCCTAGGGTACTCTATGAAAGGGCGTAAACCACTAAAAACCCTATAATAGGAAAGTGCACCCTAAACCTAAACTCCAAAAAAGAGTGACTTACCTTAGTGGTAATTAAAAAAAATGACTTACCTTAGTGGTAATTAGACATCTCTTTTCTAGACCTAGAGGTAATAATCCCAAAACAATTTCGCTAAAAATGGAAAACCAACCCTGAGAGAGAGAGAGAGAGAGAGAGAGACCCACAATGCTAGTAGCCTAGCACAGGTAAAGCATAACCAAAGTTTCAAAAAAAAGTTTCACTTGTATTAAATTTGGTCCTGGGGCTAATCTACTGTAGTGCAGCTCAATTGGTTCAACTCTTAGACAAAAAATTTAGTACAAATAGGTACCCCACTGTATTGAATGTGGCGTCGCCAGTGTTGGCAATACGTTGAGCCAAAGATGAGAGGTGAAAATGAGAAGTTATAAGCTCGTTTTTCTACTGTTTTTGAAAATGCATTCCACACATTTCCAACCAAACACCTAAAATCCAAAACTAATTTTTTGCTCCCAAACTAATGAGTTAAAATCAAGGTTTTGAAATCGGCATATGTATCGTGTATCGTTCTTCATATTTTATAAATCATATCAGGATAAGTATCGCGTATCATAAGATACATTAATCATAATTAATATACAATTAACAAGTATTTATACCTAATAACACTAACAAACTAAGTTTTTAAGTTGCAAAATTTCATGTCTCTCAATATGATTTTTCTTCTATTCAAGCCCTACATTGAGGTTGGATATCTTTCAAATGGTCAAACGACTTACAGTAGTTTAATGCATTTAAAGTTTCATTTCTTACAATAATCTCTGAATTTCTTCCATTAAGTAATCGTAGGATACATACTAAATTGGAATTCGCATATAAATCGTAGGATACGCCATCGTATCATAAGATTTTTATACAAAAAGGATATGAGATGGGATACGTATCCTATATCGTAAAATTTTAACAACCATAGGTAAAATGTCCCGATTGAAAATTGATTACTAATGAGGTAAAATGTCCATCTTATAGACTCGTAATCTAGTTTTGAATGTGGAACTTCGATAGTGATTTGGTTGCTGACTGCTCATTCTTGACTCTAAAGTTGAGAATTGGGGCCCTCTTTTTCTGTCCCTAGCTTTATTTGCGTTAATTTCTCTGTTGATTTTGACAATATGGATACAAACTTTCTTTTCTTTTCGTTTTTTGTACTTATGGATGGAAACTTCATTAATCCGACAAACGAGAGGTACCGATGGGTAAGGATGAGAATTTTCGACACGACACGAATCCGACACAAAATTAGCGAGTTAGAATCGGTTATTTCTACATGGAACACGAATATGACACGATTACACAAAAAACAAAACATGTCGGTTTAGGATTGAGAGAATTCTGATACGAACACGAGATGACACGACGCGTTACGACACAACACGACACGGGAATTTATGAAGGACACGATAACACGACACAAAGTTAGCGAGTTAGGGTTGTCTATTTTTTACACGAAACACTAATATGACACGACACGATAACATGAAAAGCTAAATAGGTTGTGTTAGGGTTGAGAAAATTTTGATCCGAACACGAGATGACGTGACACGAACACGAACACGATGTCCATGTCCATCTCTACCGATGGGCAATAAATCGACAGTGCACAAATGGGTTCATGATGTTTAAAATAATTTTTCGACTTACCTCGTATGAAATTAGTTCAATGAGACGAGGATATGCGCTTGATCTAATCTTTCAAACTTTGTCATTTAGAATACACAATCCAGTATTTTGATGGAAAAATTGGACCTATATAGCCCATTGTAAACTATTGAACAGCTCGGATTACTCATATAAGACCCGAAATTAGACCGCTCGAATTACTCGTATGGGACCCTAAAGTGAGTCCCACGCACTCATCGGTGCACATGCCATCAATGGCCACATAATTTAGGAAACTTCGTGTAGGGCAAAAGAAGACAAGATTCAATGAACCGCATGCTTTGCTGACTCACAGGCATCTACCACTGTAACAAGAGAACACCAAATCTGAATAAAAAGATCAACCTAAAAGGTTCTATCCTTATCACTATCAGTTACTTACTTGGGAAGAATATATGCTAAAGAACCATCTTTTTCTTGTTTTGCTTGTTTGCATAAAATTCTGTGATACATCAAGAAGGGCCCAGAAAGCCAAGTGGGTTAGGAAAATTCTAAGCACCCCGAAAATATATCGAAGATTACACCAAAAGTGAAATCGGGAATTTTTGGTGGAGCCGTGAAATGCGTAGAGATCGGAAAGAACATCAACGGGAAAAGCACTCTGCTGGGCCAACACAGTGGTTCAAATGAACATGAACCTAGCATTGGTCCGTGGGCAAAACCTCCCCCTCACTCTCTCTCCAAAAAAAAAAAAAAAAAACCCTGTTCTGTTACTACTGTTTCTGTTTCGGAAACGGTTTTTAGTATGATTACTAGAAAATAGTTCTAGAAATCATAACCGCTTATTGTTAATATAGTACGTAGTAGTACTTCATTATTTTTTGAGCAAATACGATTTGAAAAAAACTCTATTTTGTTGGTATTTTCCGAAAAAATCTGCTCGTTTTCCGAGAAAATCTGGAGAAATAATTTACCGAATTTTGTTGATGAGCCGAATACACATTTCGAAAAACTGATTCTGAAACAGTATAATGATATCATAAATTTTCAACTGTCCTGTATTCTTATATACTAATTTGTACTTTTATTTTCCTTTATACCCAATTTATTTCATAAAACTTGTGCATAAACCCTTTTCCGAAAATCAACTTCTCTCTTCCTTAACGTTAGGATAGCCAAGGCAAGTGTGGAACCCACATTTACCAAAACCAGAATGGCTGCCCCTAAATACACTCCATCTTTGACTATGTAACATTCGCCGTCCAACCATCCTTTGCCATATGGCTGCCTTCCATTCATGCTTGTGGCTACACTTATAAACGTGATTGCAATCCCAAAGCCGATCCTGCAAAACCCATAATAAAAAAAAATAAAAAAAAATTAAAAGAATTGTTTACATATGATTTTGACCTTGGTTCCCCTTACAAAATATAAGCTGTGTTTGGTTAAATAGTTTAGCTTAGTTTTGAAGATGTCAGCAGGTGTAATGAGCGGAGAGAGATAGAGAGAGAAATGAGGAAAATAATGATGTCATCAAAACTAAAACTAAAACTAAACTGAAAAACGAATAGGGCTATAGTAATTGGTTTTGTAGTCCTTTTCTTTCTGTTTTGATTTGAATTGAATTGAAGAGATTGGTGGTTGGTGATTAAGAAATTAAGACATGTCCGGTTGTCCCATGTGTTAAGATTCTACCTAGGAATCCGGGCCAAAACATTGACAACAAAATCCCAAAAAAAATTATTTATTACTTAAGTGTCCGGATCACTTTACGCACACCTCGATTAATTCCGGGGGCTCAATCTCACAGCTTACTTGCGGAGAGCCCCCATTAAAGACAAAATAAAGCTTAGTATGGATTGACGCTAAAGGACTTAATAGCATATGAAAGGTTTCGAACTTGAAATCTTATGAAAAAGCAAATATTTAAGGCTTTGTTTGAAACTTACAGAAAATGAGAGAAAGAAAAGGAAAATAAGGAAGAAGAAAGTTGCAAGGAAAATAAAGAGAAAATTTCACTTTTCCTAACACTCTCTTTACTCATTTTCTCTTCTTTTTCCTTTCAAACCAAACGAATGAGAAGAAATTTTTTAAGCTTTCTTTTTCTTTCTTTCCTCTATGTTCCAAACAAAGCATAAATCTATCTTGGATTCCAATGATAAAGACGTTCAGCTAGTTTTGCAGAGGGGTTTGTTTTCTTGGATTTTTCCAAAAAATATCTAGAAACAAGTCTAGGTGATCAGTAATTAATTGGGGAGGGAGGCTTAAGCCAAAAGTTTTGGTACAGAGGCTGATTGTTATAAATATATATGAGAGGAGAAATAGGGTATATGAAAAAAATTCGTGGAAATGTCCAGAAAAAAAAAAAAAAGCGTTTAAATTTATAATCATGTGAATATCAACCGTTCATTTATCTTTTTCTACACATTTTTCGGAAAAGTTGTCCTAAACCTTCGCATGTATAATCATGTGAATTTTTGGCCAATGACAAAAGGATTTTTAACTAGGCAGACAAAGAACATAGCTCAGTCTTTAAGTAACGAAAGACTGATTCTCGTAACTTGAAACACAGTATTGGAGACAAATTACTCCTTTCTTGACGTGAATAAGTTTTTCCTTTGATTCTAGCAACTCTCAGTTGCTAAAATTATGGTTTCTTTTAGCTAAAACCAACCATGATTTTAGCATCTGGTGAACTCATTTGCTAAAATTAATCATGGTTGATTTTAACAACTTAATTGCTAAAATCAAACAAAAAAAACTCAGCCTCAGATTTCATTGACGGTGTCGACCTCGAGATTTTTCCAGTAAAGAAGAGAATGATGTCTTGTCGTAATTTTCATTTGACTGGGACCACATCCCATCAGAAATGTTGCACAAATGCATTTTTTTCCTAGGTAAATTAAAATGCCACTAATTTCTATCTAATGACTAGTATCTGGCCTAAAGGATCAACTAATCTTGCGATCCTATCAACCGCTAGTGAGACCCAACTATAACCGAGACAAAACGTTGTATAGACTAACATGACGCATGAACTGATAAACATGTTAATGCGAATCCAACCCTAGACGAAAAACTTCTTTGTGGCCTCTGATCACCAGGTGACTACTATAATGAATTGTTAGACCGTCGTCTAGTTGAGGTCATATTGGCGGGCTATGAGATTTGATCAAATTGCGGGGTGGTGCTATGAGTTAAAAGATATACTCTTTCCGTTTCAATTTGCTAGCTCCTCCTTGCAGAATCGTGCATTTTGCATGCAGAAAATAAAAATCTCATTGAGAAGGAATTTTTTCAAAAAAAATTCTCGTAACTGCATTTTATTTTGCCTGCAAAACAAACGGTTTCTAGTACCGGGAGCAATTAGTGACTGTCCTTTGGCAAAATAAATAATCCGTTTTTTTTTTTTGTGGTCTTAATTCAAATTTTTTTGACATTTGTTAGTTTTGCGTCGATTTTTTTGTAGATTATTTATTCGTCTCAACGAAAGGAATTTAAAAAGTAAAGAACTATTAACCAAGCTAAATTTTTTGTGAATAAAGACAAAAATAATTCACAAAATTTTGTATTATTTTTGTTTTCAGTGAACTTTTAAAAAATTTTGATCATAATTTTATACTCCTACTTTCTAGGTTTCTCTTGTCGAGACGAACCACTAAGAGCATCCTTATCAGCTTCAAAAAAATTTGGACCAAATTTAACCACAAAAACACCTTTTACAATTTAGCAAGTCACTTTATCAAAAACTCAAAAAATCAGACTCTCTATCCAAACTTTACTTTATTAAACTATTCCCCTCAAATCTATAAAAAAAAAAAAAAATTCTCCTTAACAAAGACTAAAATGTTCCCTCGGTCAGTGGGTGGACCCCCCCATGCGTCATTTCAATGGTCTCCCCCAACAAATACTAGCCACGTGTTCTCCCTCTTCCCCTCCCTCTCTCTCTTCTGCCCCATTTCTGACGCGCATCCGGAAGAAAAAAAAAAGCGCTAAGCCATGAACAGTGCTTCGCTGGGATGTAACGGTACTGTAGCAAAAATTATTTGTTGAGGGAAAGTAAAGAGGCTGATTTTTGGGGGTTTTGGGGGGTTTGGCTCAACAATTTGTCTTGCACAGTGTTTTACAACACCAAATGAGGATGCTCTAACCACTAATCTACAAAAATTCGACACAAAACTATAAATGCGAATTTTTTCCGACTAAAAAAAAAAACTGATTGGTTTATTTCGACTAAAAATTCAACAACTTTTATGTGTTACACGAAAATAAAACTAATCAATCCCAGAATTATAACCCAAGAACGGGGGGGGGGGGGGGGGGGGAGGGAAAGGCCACCTACCATGAAAGCAACAGAAAGAAGCCACCACCGGCGGTTGGTTTTCTCTTCTCTCTCGAACAAAAACTTCTGCAAACAATCAAGTTTCCGATGATCTGCGCCGCGCAAAGACAGATCAAACCCACAATTCCAAATCTAAATGCGCGACTTTTCGGCAAATAACAGAGTTTCCCATCCAACTTGAGATCTTCCCACTGCAAAATAACCCAAAACAGATCAAACCCACAATTCCAAATCTAAAAATCAAACCAAATTCGGCCTAAAAATTGAAAATAAAGAAAAGAACAAGGATTAATCGAATTTAACCGTACCTTTGTTCTTTGGAATTCAGAAGCTATGCAGAGTGAAAAGGCAAGAATTCCGAGGATTGTGATGATTACACAGAGAATTGTTATGGAAATTACAGAGTGGGTTTTTTCCATGTGGGTGTTTTTTGTAAATGTTTTTTGAAATTGGGGATTAATATGTAAGAATTGTTGTGGAAATTAGAGAGTGGGTTTTTTCCATATGGGTGTTTTTGGTTTTTGATTTTTGAAATTGAGGATTAATAAGTATGGAGTGGGGACGAAGAAGAAGGAGGAGGATTGGGGATTACTCAAAAGAAAGGAAGGTTTGGTGGAGTCTTTCTTCATTTGCTTGGGAAGAGAGGTACCATATTACTTGGTTGTAATTAGAGAAGTTTGGAATATTTTGCTGGCCAGGTTTTTGTTTGGATTATCAATGATCTCTCTTGTGGATTGACATTTTGAGCTGGTGAACTGCTTCAACAATGGTGGGGTTGCCTGGCTATAGAGTTTAGAGAGAGAGAGAGAGAGAGAGAGAGAGATGCATTCAAAATGGTGGGGTTGCCAGCCGATAGAGTTGGAGGAAAAAAATTTCAATGCCTAGCGGTTATCGCGGTGCCCGCTTGCACACATCCGGCTATCAAAAAATACAACAGACGGCTTGGATTGAAAGTGACAGATGGATTTGAAGAAAATAAAAAAGGAAAAGAAAATGTGTGTTTTTCGCCTGGGCCGTTCGTTGCATTTTTTTACGGTTGAATGTGCGCGAGCAGGTACCGCATCATATCCGCTCGGCAATGAAAAATTGAGAGAGAGAGAGATGCATTCATTGGAGTATTTAATTAAGGGGATATTATTAGGATGATCAAAACCGATAGTAGTATTAATGAATTTCATAAGCATCCAGCTCCTCTACAGGAATGAGAAAGGAGCTTCCCGTCCAGTTCGTCTTTTTTCTTGATCATAGCTAGCCCACATTAATGAACCAAATCGTATATTACGTAGATCTCGTCGATTACTTCAACCATGCAAAAGTTTGTGTTGATGAGATACCGTTTGATAATTAATCATTGTGAAAAACTGCACCGAGACACATTGGACAAAAACAATTTTTTCTCACTTCTTTCAAGATAAATGTTTTTGGATCAGGTATCAAACACCAACCAATCGACACGAATTTCGGAATGGCTGAAGTACTCAGTTGGATTTATGTAATGTACGATTTGGATTATCATGTAAGTCCGGTATACCATTCAAAAAAAAAAAAAAAGTGAGTCCGATATGGGCCCGAAAAAAGAGGGACCAGATGAGAAGCTCCGCCTCTCCCAGAAGAGGAGCCAGATCGATTTCATAAAGTGGGAAAGATGCTATTCGAGCCTTTTAGAGGGTCCATTCAAAGTTCAAACGATTTCACACTCTTCACTTTTTATAATGCCACAAATTGTAACGATCGGATCGTTCGGTAATTTTAATTTAATTTAAATTTATTTTTACTGATAAAAAATCCGAACACATTCGAATTATCCAAAACACAATTTGACAGCCGAGGGTTGCACAACATTCCCGGATTCTCGACTTCTTGTTTGAGATAGTTTCGAAACACAATTTTGTTTTGTGAAAATTGGGCACCGATTTGGTATTTGAACTTTATTGTTTGTTTTCCATCACATAAATGTTTTCCCAAAACATGCCGAGCCATGTCTGATTAACATGACTTGTGGCGTCGCTGCTGTTCTCGACGAGGTCTAAAAAGTTAAACGGTTTTGAACATAAAAGTCGATCTGCAAAACTCATAAATAGACTAGATATGACGGTCCAGTCTCTTTAAGGTTGTTGGAGTTGGAGATGATCTAATTCCCTTGAAAAAAGTTCGTGAGTTAAGATTTGTGTATACTTAGTACACAGATGTGTCAAGAACTATCTGATGCATGTGAATCTCATAAAGAGTTTACGTGCATTAGACAAATTCAAACACATTTGTTTTTAAATTTATTTCAAATAAGCGTAAACGTGAAAGTAACGGGGGATTTTCACTTCTGACTTATGAGACGTACTATTTTGTATTTAAGAAAATCGGGGAAAACAATATATTTGATAAAAAGTTTCAAACAGAAACTCTAAAATGCGTTTTGGATTCACTATTTTTTTTTTTTTTGCTTTTTAATTTTGCTTCAATCACACATAAATACTCCTCCGTCCCAATTGGATTTTCTGTATTTTTTGAAATCCAACTTAGAAGTGGGCAAAATGATTTTCATACCCCTTTTTTCAATAATTGCACACATTTTCTTGTCTTTTAGTAAAAAAATTTGATCATAAAAGTACACTACAAGACAAGAAAGAGTGCAATTATAGAAAAAGAGGTGTGTAAATCATGGATCCGGGGGTGTGCTGTTCCTTCGGTGACAACATGCATGTTGGGAAGGCCGTGGTTAGCCATGGATGGCTCAGTTCTGTTAGGCAATGGACGATTTAGATTTGTTTAAACAAGATGTGGTCTGAGACGTTCACAGACGGCCGTGATCGGCCCAACATGCATGCTAACATGCTGTCTCCGAAAGAAACAGCACGCCTTCCAGGCACAAGCTTCAAAATTTTGAACTTTCCAACCAAAAAATGCCCTAACCTCCAAAATTGAGAAGTCCTTTCAAGTTTTGTAAGAATGGTACATGAGGAAAATCATAGAAATTTGTACTTTGATTTTAAAATGAGCAAAAAATTTGGAATGGAGGGAGTACACAACAAGAAATTCTCGATTCCTACTCATTAACTCTAAAATTTGAATGAGTTTCTTACTTTGCCCCAAATCCTATCTACTAGAACATTTTTTATTTTACGTGACGGAGGTGTTCCATTAACAAAAACAGTTTTTTTCTAAAAACTAAGATAGATCATTCTCTCACAATATATCACATAAAAACCCGTGAAAAACCAATTTATTCTATAAACACTCTTAGGGGAACACCCCTTGATTATGTAGTTAGTTTCTCTAATAGTTGTTCACTTGTATTTTTTTTTTTGTTTCCTGTTGCCTTATTGACAAATTAGGCTGTCATTAACATTTTCCATCTTAAAGTACGGATTTTTTAAGAAACTCCAATGTAGCATGTTTGTGGCATATTGATGGGGTCACCCAAGCCCAATAACATAAATCTTTAGGTTTTCTTCACTATGGCCCAATTGCATATTATTGGGCTGGGCCTTGCTACTCTTTGGTTAGGTCGGCCCTTATGTAGCCCTAAAATGCCCTCTTTTGTTATCCACTATGGCACATGCACCATTTTATTTTGACTAGTAAATAATTTCATTGCAAATATTATCCTCCTAGATGAGTGTGATCCCATTTCATAGAGCCATATATTGAAGGCCAATTTAATTGATTACCGAAAATAATAATCGAACCTTGAAAATCGTGTATTATATTTTTGGGTATGATCTGATGTGTCATTTTACATGGCCTAAATACTTATACTACGTGAGGTCGAGTAAGTGATGTGATTAACACTTTATACGGCGCCACATCGAATCCAACTCAAATACGGGATACACTTTCTTACGTATTGCGATACTTTTTTTTTTTTTTTTTTAATGATTGGAAGAATTGAGATTCTTGGGTGCGATTCTTTAGATTCAAGTCATGTTGTTGTACAATACAACAATAAAATATTCTGATATAGAAAGGGCTATCCACTTTGGTATGACTAGTTTTGTGAAGTTGTGTCGATTTTTTGAATTACCATCACATTTTTTTTTTACTGCTTTTTAAGCCACGATGGGATCCACCAGACTTGGGTTCGGTCAAGGTGAATGTAGATGGAGTTTTTTTGAAGGAAACAAGTAGAGGAGGAGTGGGGTTGGCATGGAGAAATGACCAAGGAAATCTGTTGCGAATAAATGCTATTCCTATCCCGAAAGCTCAATCACCAAAAATGGTGGAAGCTTTGGGTTTTCGACTAGCGGCGAAGATTATTTTTTAGACTGAAGGCTCCAATTACATTTTAGAAGCCGATGCTCAAAGAGTGATCAAGATGCTACATGGGACTAATGCTACCAGTGCTAACTTGGAAATCATCATCCAGGATACACTTATTTTTGTTGATTGTGTGCCCAACATCTAGTAGGAAATAAAAGAGAAGAAACCAAAATATTACTGTTTTAAAGAAAAATATATGTTTTCGAGGACCGCAAAATAAAATGGGCGGAATTATTTGAAAATACCAAACTCAGAGAGTGGCATTTTGGCCGTAAGGATGGAAGTGAAATAAATTATTCAAACACTAAGCCACATAAAGCGCATGCGCGTGCGTGAACGGGAGCGTGAGCCAGAGCGTGAAAACGTCTCTCAAGAACATTACAAAGTATTAAAATTTGCAAGAGTAAGGAGTAAGAGTGTTGGGGTGCAAACAACCTTCAACAGTGGTCTATCCCTGGGGTGTAGGGGGCAGCGCCCCCACCGGACTGCTAAGTCTCGCAGTCCGGAGTGCGACCTTGGGAGCAAACTGGACTGCTGCAAAAACGATATTTTTGGACCTCGAGGTGTAATTTCGGTCATAGGGCCCGACCTATTTATTTAGCAGTTTGTTAAATTTAGGGTTATCAGAGAAAAACAGAGAGAGGCGAGAGAAAATGCAGATCTCAGAGAGATTGCGAGAAGACTTGTACTCTTGTTTTCGATTTCATAGTGAACTGGTGACTGTTTGGTGTGGCTCCCGTGATTTTTCCTCGCGTTGAGGTTTTCCACGTATATTTTGTGTCTCGTTTTTCTTTCCCGTTTTTCATTACACACGACTGTTTGTGTTCTGATTTCCTAACAAAGAGCGCAAGCGCAGAACAAAAATTGAAAGCATGAGTGAAGGCTCAATTGAAATATTAAGTGAGTAAAATTGAACATACCAAACTCGAGTGGTAAATTGCATTGTTCGGCAACCTATTACCAGGGTTGCGGATCTGCCGTCCTGAAAATCCTGTCCCAACTCCCTGTCTCGTCCATCCGCGTAATTGACGACTCAGATTCGTAGATGAACATGTTTGGCTCAAATTTGTTCGGGGTGAGATGGAATCCAAGCCGTTGATTGCACGGATGGACGGGACAGGGAGTTCGGGACAACGGATCCGCTTCCTATTACCAGTGCCGAATTTTCATCTTTGTTTCAACCATATATTAATGCAATTACCTTGTTCGCTGAGAAAAAAATTAGTTTGTAGATTTATCAGTTTAATTTCAGGCAGTTATCTTCTTCTCTTCCACACATGCTCTCAATTCTCAAATGGCATAAATGGGACTCAACGGTCCAGTTGGGCCTTTTTTAGGCTCTTCTTAGACCCATGATGATCATCGGAATCATTAGCTTTTAGAACTGGTTAAGAATGTTAAAAACATGTCAAAAATCATATTGATCGGATATTGGTAAATATGATTTTGGAATTCCTGTATCTTGAAAAAAGAAACTAAAATACCAGATGAAAATTTTGTTTTCAATATAAATGCGTTCTTAAAGCATATCAAACAATATTTGACCAACATGATTTTGCTTGACTAAGGTTATCAGCAGTTTCAAAAAAAAAAAAACGATTACAATCATCAAAGTGGACTCAAAATGGCCTCAAGGTGCTTCAATACAACTGGTCTGTTCCAAAATGATACTGCAGATGATCTTTTCTCATTTGCGTTTTTATATTTTCTTTTTAAAAAGTTCATTTGCATTTTCTATATGGGAGCAACTCCCTTTGAGACCCCCTCCCCAGTCCCCACCATACCCCTCAATACCCCACTTTATGGGCCCACAAGGCTTATGACAGTGATTCGAACCCTTCCCCTCGTAAACCTCCATGAGATGAACTGATATGCAAAAATATTAATTTGATCGGATAACGATAGACATAGTAACGAATCATGTCTTGCTTTATAAAATGTGCAGTAAATATAAATTTAAAATTGTTGTTCAATTTGTAACGCAAGACATGAATAATTACTATTTCTATCTGTATCCAATCAAAATGATTTTATACGTATCAGTTTGTCTCAACGCGTTTTACGAGGTGAACGGTTCGGATCACTGTCGTGAGTCTTGTGGAGCCCACAAAGTGGGATCTTGAGGGGTACGGTGGGGATGAGAGTCTTGGGGAGCTTAACCCATTATATATTGGGGTTGTTTTGGAGTTGTGGCTCACAACTGACCAGGCTATCTATTCTAGGGTTGAAAATTGTGAGCCATTCATTGCCTGTTTCTAGATCTGCATGCTTAATGGAGAAATGAAAAATAATGATCTGGTCTACCAAGGATTTTATATAAGCAATGGATACACCTCTATATCTGTTTTCTTTTTATAAAAAAAGCTGAACACATGATGAAGATCAAATTTACTAAATTTAAGGTTTTCAAAAGATGAAGACAAGAGCAACAACCCACCCATGCAACTTGATATTTCTTTTGTGAACGTTTGCAATTTATATAATTAAAGGTTAGTTTCACCAACCTCCCCACCCTTGACATTTTTGAAAAATACAAGACACCCCTTGAGATTTCTGTCATCACAATGTCTTAACCCATAATGACACAAAATGTCCTTCAGTACTATAAACTATTTTTCTAGTCCATTTATTGTTTCTTCATCTCCAGTTTAATTTCTTTTACTGATCGACTAGCTAGTAGTATTGATCAGTGTTTCAGTGACGAGTTATTGCTTCTTGTTATTTTCTCTTAATCTTTCAATTTTTATTGTCTCATATTTTTAAAATTATTTTACTCCTTAATATTTGCTTTTGGTTTTATGCGTAACGTAATTCAATTAGACTAACAAAACCAAAAACATGGACCAAGGACAAGGCCTTGAGAGACCTACAAGAACAGAAAACAAAAATACATAGTATCACTAAACCAACAACTATTGTTTTATTGACTACTAGTACTATTTCGGAGCTAATACCTTCTCATTGAAACTTTGAATATTGATCTAGGACCTCTACTTTTAGAAACAATTGTAGCAGCGCGTTTGTGATACTAATTTTGCACCCTATTCTAAAAAAAAGTTGATTTTATATCTAGACCCGTGTACTAAATCTTTAGCTCAGTTTCATTTCGAACTCGTTCAAAAACTAACTTTATACTAATTTCCAAAACTCCTCGTCTTGTAAACCTTATTCAAAACCTAATTTTTCTTTACTCTCATGATAACATATGATGATCTCAAAGTGCCCTCATCTTTCACGAATATATTTTGATTTCAAACTGTTCTAATGAGAAACGTACGTCAAGCAAGTCATGACAAACATTACCATCGAGATCAGTATTAAGATATGGACGATAAGGGAAAAAGAAGAAGAAAATGATATGATTTGAAGGGAAGACCTTTTTTGAACGGCAAAGAAAATTTCTTTCATTTGAAGGGTAATTTTGTCATTTAATAGTGAAATTTGACACTCTTAGTGGTTACTTAACTAACGGAAGGAGGAATCTAAATAATAGTTTCAAAAATGAGAGAGGCCAATGTCATTTTAAAAACCTCTGAGAGTTCTCTATAATTGTAAAAAACCTCGGGGGGAAGTTAGTGAAATTAACCCTATAACTAAAGTTGCAACTTTTCTGTTCCCATAGCCTTGTAATATGAGATTTAAAGCCTCCTCCTTTTCCATCAGAAAAGTTGCACCATAGATACAATGTATAAAAAAATGTATTTATCTCTTCATTTATTTAAAGGATTTTTTATTGGTCTATGATTCCAAAGTACCTTATTGGTCTATGATTTCAAAGTACCTTATTGGTCCATGATGAGTCCTGCAATCAAGCTAAGACCCCAGTGGCTGAAGAATTTTAGTTGAGGTTATAACCATAAGGCCCCGTTTGGATGAGGGGAAAGACACCCTTCAAAAGTTATCAGGGTGATAAAAGTGGGTCCCACGCGTTTGGCTTGGTTTGGCAACTCTAAAATTACACCCTCTACGTTTTCATCCCTTCTACATTTTCACCCCTTATGGGGCTTTCTCCCTTATAACTTTTGGGCACCCTTGAGGCTACCTAAAAATTATCCCCCTGTAGAGGAGCGCGAAAATGACGATTGTAGCTCTCCTTATCCCCTTTACCAAGCCCCATCCTCCATCTCTACACTAAAAAATTTCACAAACAAATACAAAAAACAAAATCAAATTCATCAGAAAATACATCAGAAAATAGAAATTTGGTACCAAAGGGAGAAAAAATAAATCATCCAAATACATACTCTTAAATCTGTTTAAAAAAAACACAGAAATCTGATACCAAAAAACAAAGGGTTGACCGAAAATCCAAGGTGCTCCGATGGTGGTTTTGTTCGGATGGATTTGAAGGTCTCGCCGAGTAGAACAACATTCCCTCCTGGCTCTTAGATCGAATCCCACGTTCTAACCTTCGATTTTGGGTTTGAAGATGAGATTCGGTATGGAGTTGGGAAGAGAGAGAGACTGTCAATGGGCAAAAAAAGAAGAAGAAGAAGAAGAAGAAGAAGAAGAAGAGATAATGCGTACGTTGTTGTCTGGAAAAATGATAATATAGGTGAGAAATTACATTGTACCCCCTCCAACTAATTAGTAATACCTCTACCAATTAAACATATTTATTTTATACTTAAGTTTTTTTTTAAAAAAATACAATTAAAAACAAAATTTAGATAACAACAACCATTTAAAAAAAGTTTTTTAAAATAAAATTATTACAAAAAATTAAATTTTCAATTTAATAAATTTATATAGCTTCAAACTGTCCAAAATTAATTAAATAGATTAAGTTTTGCAATTATATAATTAATTTAATGCATAATCAAGTTTCGGACATCACAAGGGCAAAATAGTCATTTGATAGCTTTTTCTATCAAAACTATCTACTTTTTTTTATTTCCCTGTATAAACATCACATTAATGTGGGTCAACCCTCCAAAAATAATATCTCATTTTATCTTATTCCCTCTCTATAACTTATCCCCCTCAAATTTTAGCACCATCCAATCGGGGCTTAATTGTTATGCGTAGAGACATTGGAGTCAGGATTTTATTTTAGTGGTGGACAACGAATTTGAAGATGTTGTAACTACAACGATTTAGTGATAAGAACGACGTGGTTTGCCCACTTTTAAAGTTGTTTAGTACCATATTAAATTTACATTAGTTCAAACACCCAATAAAATGCTTAAACGTGTACAAAACTTCATCGTTTTGCTGCTCATACCATTGTAGTGCATTAGTGCGCTACTGCATCCACGGATCGATCCATGGCGATTGGCGAACATGTATACTAAAACAATTAAAAGATGAAATCGATTTTAGAAAAATCAAAATAATATACTAAAAACTAATAAACGATGTTTGTCATATGGACGTATCACAGTCTGTCGTCATCAAATGACATGTTGCTTTTCCTTTGTTCGGTTTCTTGTTTGGTTTATTCCCTTCTGTGTTGATCTAACGCCTTAATACCAAACAAAGTGTGCATAAAAGACGAATTTTGAAGTTTTGTGTTTCTTAATTTAGACGTCGTGTTTCGTAATATTTCACCCATTAAAATTGTATTTGGACTATTTCTTGGGCATCTATATCGATACAAAAATTACAGGACTAAAGAATTTCTATAGAATAAAATAATTGTTATAAAAATCTAGCAGTGGCTGGCCTATTCATGTGGGGATAATTTTTTTGTTTTTGTATAACAGTGTCCTTTAAAATCGTTGTAGCAACCACCACCGCCACTCATCCCCCGCTTACAGCTCGATTGGATGTGGGATGAGATATATGTGGATTAAATAGTAAGAGCCGTTTGTCAAAGGGATAAGAGAGGGGAGTAAGGGAGGGAGGTGTATAAGATGACCCGGGCCACTCTTATCCGATGTTTGCTTCCTATTTTGCACTCGGATTACTTATCAAGAATGAAACGTGGTCCTGAAATTAGTCATCCAGGTCCAACTTTAATACACATCGATCTGATCGAGCATCCAAACGAGCTCTTAGCTCCATCCTTGAATTATGCACAAGAATCAAACCACACCTCTATCCCTGGTTCTCTCTGCCTCACTCAGTTTCACACTTCTATCTATCGCTCCAATAAGAGGGTGGAAACTAGGATTCTCTTCCTTTTTTGATACTTGAGCATTGATTCATCAGCACTAAAAGAAATGTATTTAAATTTCAAAGTTATGCAGGAGATAAATACTGTAATAAAAAACCAGCAAAACAATCTAAATTTAGGACAAGATATTCACAAAATATTTCAGTTTAACTTCCGTTGCACCAAAAAAGGGGTTAATCCTACCTTATTTCCTATGCATTTCTTAGGGCTTTCGGGTATGCCACGTCGCGATTATCCAGATGCTTACGTTGGAAGGGCCTTCTCATCCGTTGCAGGGTTTGGTGGCCTGAAATTGACTTGGCTTCGCCACAAGGCCTCATCTCTAGAAGCCAGGCTCGCGAGGCGTCCCTCTCTCAGTAGGGTTCCAAACCTCGCCTCGCTCTTGTGACGTGCTATGTTTCCCCTCTCCATTCCCAAGTAAAGGGTGAGTCCCATGCGTCAGTTTGTGGATCGTGGTCTCACAACAAAAGAGAAAAAACTATCACAAAATATTTGGAGATCGAGCTCCTTTAACTAGGCATTGAAGTACAAAAGAATTTCAAGTGTGTGTACACACACATGCACGCCGATACATATCTATAGATGAAATGCCATAAGTGAGCTGAGTCGAGCTGAATAATGAGTTGCTCAACCTTGACTCGATCGAAACTCAATGAACTGTAAAAATATGTTTCAAGTTTAGATTATGGTTCCCTCGAGCCAATCGATCTCAAAATAGTTAAATTTCTATTAGCCAATCACGAGTCTGTTATTAATTCTTTTTCCCCAAATATTAAAACTAATCAGAGTAGTAATTTTTTCAAGCTTGTTTTACAATTAAGCTTATTGAGTTTCAACAATAATATGGTCAAAATTTCATTATCATGTGACGATCGAATAAGAGCGTGTTTTAGTAACAAAAAATAGTTTTTCTCAAACACCAAGATAAGTCATTATCTCACAATACATCACATAAAAAACCGTGAAAAGCCAGTTTATTAAAAAAACAACCTTAGCAGAACACCCCCTTAAACGAGTTTTTTAATAAATTGGCAAGCTCTTCAGTTCCCTTTTTCCTCACTTTAAAGCATCTAATGCTTTGTTGTAAAAGAGGAGATTTAATACTAATTTGTTGGGATACTATAATATGGCCTAGTGATCCTTAGGTTTCTGTTTTACATCATGACTAAGTGCAAATTAAACAAATGGCATGGAAAGAGCTAAAGAGGAAAAAAGATACCCGGTAATCAATAACTTTGTTCTTGATTGGTGAATAATGCCAGATGTGCAATCTTTTGAATGGAAGAGGATTGGCCAATTCTTACAAAGTGGGTTTTCAAAGATATCTTTGTTTGTCCATAGGAATCATCCTTTGCTTTTTTTGGCACACAGTATGAAAGGGCTACGGCCATGGTTTCCTTAACCAAAAAGAGAGCCCCTAATGATGTTGACTGAGATTCTTTTAATATGTTTTCTAGCAGACAAAAGTGAACTAGAAAGTAAGATTACACTGGGGCCCTTTCATAAGATTTTAGGGTGCTCTTTGGCACCAATACGCAGCAAAGTTATAGTTGGAGAGGGTGATCGCTTGTTCCATACATGCCCCTCAACAACGTGAGATTATATGTTTTAACATAATGTTCTCCTCACGTGCAGTTGCGTTTGGGATCTGTCACTTGTAATTCATTTGGAGTCTATTGTGGTACAACCTATTTGTCGGGTTTGACTTCTACCGAGTGAATCGCAATTTGTTTTTTAAATGGAAGATGGAATGAGTTTTGCCTTGATACCATATAAACATTTCATATCAAAACCACATGCTTAAGCTATAATTAGGTGGAGAAGCTCTTACATTATGTTAAGGATCACACATTCTACATCTGAGGGATGTGGAATTGTGGTCTTTTTACGACCAGGAGAGGATTTATGAAGAGGCCACATGGGCAGATGACCTCCCAGACTTGTAAAAATTCTTCTTGGACCTCTAAATATGAGCTCTTTTTTTTTATTTTTTATAATGCGTCAGGGTAAGTGTACGAACACCTCGATTAATTCTAGGGGCCCAATCTCACTGCTCAATTGCAGAGAAGCCAATTAAAGCGGGAGCAAAGCTCCGTATAAATTGGCCCCACAAGAGTTGATAGGACCTGAGAGGTTTCAAACACGATATCTTAGAAGGGAGCAAGCCCCTAAGTCTCAGGCCTTGACCACCAAGCCAACCCCTTCAATAGTCTAGAACAGGTGGAGAAGTACAACACAGATGAGTACAAGTTTCGGTATTATCTCTTGAATTGTCTTGCTAATTGTAGTGGCCGAGGGTCCCAGGGGGTCAATGAGTCTAGCTTTCGGCTCCTCCCAACCCCTCAATGGACGAGTTGGCCCGGAATAGCTAAGGGTCAGGCTGCATAACTTAAACTATGGCTGGTTGTCGTATGTCGAAGACAGGACAACGTCTCGATAGGGTTGCACTCTTCAGCTAGCGCAACAACCAATTAAATTTTTGACTAAGCAACCATTGCCGAAGGGCAAGATTCGTCCTAGCGGAAAAGGAGGCTTCGTCCGAAGTAGGTCCCTCGGCCATGGCCTTCACCAAAGGGGAAGCAACTAAGTCGGTCATGTCGTGGGGGTATCAGCTGAGCCGGTGGGCGTCGGCGGTCCCTTGAACAATCTCGAATTGGGGGGTTCATGACATCTTGTTTCCGCTGAGCCGGTGGGCTTTGATGGCGACCATTGACATTGAACCTGTAGGCCCAGGGCATTCCATGCTACGCCGAACAATTGGGGCTCCAGAAGGTTTAACCGAAGAGGGCATTGACTAATATGACTGGAGACAGATGTGACTGATGTGGTGTCAGGCGGCGTTTGGACAGTGCGCTTGTGGCGTCTGATGGACCGGAGAGTAGTCTTAGGTTTGTTGACTTATCAGGCGTGTCAGGGCATGACGTCAGCCAAAGCGGCAAGATGGCCCGAGGCACTCATGACCCTCTTGCGTGTTGTGTCAGGTACGAGTGGCGCGCGTGAGGAACACGAATGACTTGGTGAGCAAGTCTCCCTTTGCCCATAAAAGGAGAGCTCACTTGGCTCATCCAGGATCCTTCTCTCTACACTCTCTCTCTAAACTCACACCTTCTCTCTCTATATTTCCGGTTACCTTTACCATTTCCAGTCACTTTCATCACTTCTGATCACTTACTAGACCATCGGAGTGCCTTCGCAGACCACCACTATCTGAGATAGGCGCTAACGCGGGTGTTACTCGTAGAAGTCATCTTCTCAGGCGACCACATTAGGCCTCAGGCGAGGTCTAACCATTTCTGCAACTCTTCACCCCGTTCCAAAAGGTCCAAAAGGTTGAACCCGAAGAAGCGCTCCTTACATTAATCATTTTTATGATTACTTTGATACAACTTACTCTTCTGCCAAGGAAATTTGGAAAGCTTTACAGAGCAAGTATGATACTGAAGGCGTGAAGAAATATGCGGCTAGCCGAGTTTGATAAGCCATTTTCGGTTGAAACTTTCACTTCTAGTAGAGACCTTGACAGGCTGAGGACTTGACCAATTGGTGATGCAATTGGCAAGTGAACAACGAATCTTGGTTGAAGACTCAAGCTTGTGGGCTTGGTAGAAGCAAACGAGTTGGCCATGCCAGATTGATGGTGGATGAAAAATCAGTTGTTGAGCAAGCTCAAGATTTTCAGATGATAGTGGCAGAGACGACATCGGAAGGCATCAAGATTGGGGACACTACTGTGGTGGTAGGCATCATTGACAAACTACCACCATCTTGAGGGTATTCCAAAAGACAATGCGCCACAAGAAAAAGGAGACGTCCTTGGAGACCTTGATCACCCGTATATGCGTGAAGAAGGAGGCTAGAGGCCAAGATGCACTATTGACACAAGAAGGCCTTCGCATTCCACTGAGGTAAATTATCTTTACATGCTTTCTTCATTTAATTTCTAGCATGTTTGCTTGTGTCATATTACTAGTAAATATGTAGGAATCATGAGTAGTATTTGGTTAATTTCCAAACTCCCAAAAAACTTTGAAAAATGTGAAAGTTGCAGTCAAACAAAGATTACAAAACAACCTCATAAAAGTGTTGAAAGAACTACTAAATTGTTAGAGTTAATTCACACAGATTTATGTGAATTCGAAGGAATTTTAACCCGTAGCAAAATAATTTTTTTTTATCACTTTTATTGATGATTTTTCAAAATATACTTATATATATTTGCTGAATCATAAAAGTGATGCTTTTGATAAATTTAAGGAATTCTTTCAAGAGGTTGAAATTCAATTCGGTAAAAGGATAAAGAGAATCAAAGTGATATAGGTCGAGAGTATGTATCTTTTGGCTTTGACTCATTTACTCAGTTACTGAAAATTATCCATGAGATTACACCACCATACTGGCCTCTATCAAATGATGTTGCTGAAAGAAAAAAAATAAAATATTGATTGATCTAACTAATGTCATGCTTATTGATTCAAGTGCCTCCTCAAAACTTCGGGGTGAGGCAATTTTGACAACTTGTTATGTGTTAAATAGAGTACCACATAAAAAAAACAAAACTGATATCTCTTGAGGTATGGAAGGGGCGTAAGCCGGATTTGGAACATTTGAGAGTTTAGGGCTATCTAGCTTTTCTAAGGCTTACATACTCTAAAAGACCAAAATTGGGTGTAAGAGCTACCACCTGTGCTTTTCTAGGATATGTAGTAGATAGTACAACCTATAGATTTTTGGCTATTAAAAATAATATTATTTTTTAATCAGGTGATGCTATTTTTCATGAAGAAAAATCTTCTTTTAAATCAAGAAATAGCGGGGGTCAAGAATTTTCTGAAAAAATATTTTGGCTAAACCAAGTTCTTCTACTCCTCTTATTCAAAGTCAAGTGAATATTGAAGTTAAACTTAAAAGGAATAAAGAAGCTAGAGTTGAAAAAGATTTCTGACTTTCATGTTTTTAATGTAAATGATACTCTCATTTCTTTATAAGAAGCCTCATCGTCTCCTGCCACTATATTTTGGAAAGACGCCATACTTGATGAAATGGATTCACTAATTTCAAATAAAACATGGAAATTAGTATATTTACTGCTAGGTTATAAACCAATTGGGTGTAAATGGGTCCTTTGAAGAAAGCTTAAACTGGACGAATCTATGGATAAATATAAAGCAAGACTATTTACAAAAGGTTTTAAGCAACAAGCTGATCTTGACTTTTTTGACACATTTCTGGTTACACGTGTGATATCTATTAGATTGTTAATTGCTGTAGTAACAATTTGTGATTTGAAAATTCATCAAATTGATGTAAAAACAACTTTTTTAAATGTAGACCTGAATGAGAAATTTTATATGGACCAACCTGAGGGCTTTGTAGAGCCTGGACTAGAAAGCAAGGTGGTTAAGCTTACTAATTCTCTTTAGAGCTTAAAGCAGACTCCTTAATTAACAGTGGCATAAAAAATTTGATTCTTGCATGAGTAAGAATGGGTACAAGACAAATGAAAGTGATAAGTGTATCTACTATAAATCACACGAAAATTCACACATGATTATTAGTCTTTACGTATATGATCTTTTGATATTTAGCTCTAATTTGCATATTATAAATGAGACGAAAAATAAGCTGAAGAGCCATTTTGATATGAAAGATCTTGGTGAAGCTAATTTTATTTTGGGTATAAAAATCACTAAAACAAGTAAAGGTATTTCTCTTGACCATTCACATTATATTGATAAATTTTTTAAAAAATATTACTATCTTGATTGTAAGCATGTTGTTACTCCTTTTGATGCTAGTGTACATCTTTTTTCTATTAAAGATGATAATGATGTGATAAATCAAAAGGAATGTGATAGCATGATTGGTAGCTTGCAATATGCAACTGATTGTACAAGACTTGACATTGCTTACGCAGTTGAAGTACTTAGTAGGTTTACTAGCAAGTCGACTATTGATCATTGACATGCTATGGAAAGAGTAATGAGATATTTATCTGGTATTGGAACTCATGGTTAATTTTATAAAAAATATTCTCATGTACTTGAGGGGTATAGTGATGCCGACTGGAATATCTTGTCAGTTGATTCCCTCTTTACCACAGGTTTTACTTTTACTTTGGGAAGTGGTACTATATGCTAGAAGTCGAAAAAACAAACAATCATTGCTAATTCGACTATGAAAGCTGAGCTTATTGCTTTGTCTGCAGCAGTGAGGTGGCAAATTGGTTAAGAGATTTGTTGCATGAAATCCCTTATAGGGAAAACCAATTCCTCATGTATTAATCTATTATGATAGCATTGCTGCTATTGGTAGAGTAAATAACCGTTACTACAACAAAAAAAAATCCAGACCGATACGAAGAAATTACAGTACTGTGAGATCCTATTTGAGTAGTGGCAATGTAAATGTGGATTATGTTAAATCTTGTGATAATCTTGTAGATCCATTAACCAAGGCCTTGGCAAGAAAGGGTTTGGAATACCTCGAGGAGGATCGAGCTGAAGCCCATACATTTATGTCACGTATGAAGATACCCAACTCAAGGCCCAGAGATCCTTTAATTGGGTTCAATGGGACAAACGAATCATATGGTGATCGTTAAAAAATGCATTATTTTTTATTTTATGTCCATCCATATGATGTAAGTGCATTTATTCTGTAATGGTGGAGGGTTGAATTTTTAAACTCTTAATAAAATTCGGTAGCTCGTATAAGTGAGATGTCAGAATTATAGGAGCATCCTTGAAAGATTTCACCTGTGTGAGCGTGGAAGTGGGGTTGCTTTATATGAGATTCATGCTTAATCTGAAAAATGCTTATGAAAACTGGATAAGCACAAGGCCATAATGTGCTAGCTAGTAAAGCTTATGTCAACACTGGAGTTGTTACGTGTGGGCATCAACTCTTTATTTCCCCTAAGCAGTCATAGTTCAATGTTGAGCAAACTACTAACTCTGACTCAGGAGTAGAGGTTACTGTTTCACTAAGTAAAGGTTCAATGTAGAGCGTACCTTCATGATGCATAATGATTCCTCTTTGCCATGGAATATTTTTTTTGTTAATTTAATAGTCAAATGAGTGGGAGATTGTTGTAACGTTTGAACATTTAATGAAATATGGTAATTAAAAGTTAAACTGGTTAGCATTAGGTTTGTTAGCATAAGAACTAATGTCAAGAGATATTAATTAATCTACGTTATTAACGTAGTCTACCTAAAGGTTATAAATAGAGTCCCCCACGGCTTTGGAAAAGTATTATCCAGTGAAGTAGAAATAATTAACTACTTACTCTACTTTCTACTGTTATTTTCTTTGGGCAAAGAAAAGTGTTCTTTTGGTGAAGATTTGGACTCGCACACTTATGCAGAGTGTGTAAGAGCGACACAATTTGATAGTTAGGATGTTGTATCTTGAGAGAGAATAGCTTGTAGTCTGCTGCATCGGTTTTGGGGATTTTACCCACCGTAGTGTACCTCCTTAATGAAAAGCGAGATACCCGCGTCTCAGCCAGTCTGGTGTTGTGCTTAACTGTTTAATTTATTATCAGCGGTACATTTCCCCAGCAGTTAATTTGTTGTTTGAAATGAAATCCGACAAGAGATTGAGGGCGCATGATTTCAGTTATCATAGTCAATTTGTAAAGAAGTCCATCAAATTAAGGTGGAGCTTTCTTCTTCATTATCATTTATAACAGCTAATTAAAGTGCATCATTAGTGGTTAATTTGTCTGATAAATATATGTTATGCCCAACACATGCACCACACGCACAGAAAACAGTAAAATCAAGAGAAAACAAACACACCAATTTACGTGGTTCGGCCAAATCGGACCTACATCCACGGGGAGGGGGATTTCACTATGATCCAGAGAATAATCCGTGAATATTGTGTTACACACTCACACTCACACTCTGTCTCGCAATAATGAAATCTCACCAAGTCTCTCGTGTATCTCTCTCAAACTCTCTGCCTTTTCACTCTCACTTTTGTCACACCGCACGAAACAAGGCTATAATGAGTTTATATAGAGTTACAATAAAACCTAGCCCCTCCCAACCGGGCCTAAGCCCAATGGCCCACACGGGGTGGAATCCCAACAATATAAAACCCATATCATTGAAGCCACCACATGGGACGTTTACCATTAGAGATCAAGAAACAAATGGCCAATTTAGCTTAGTGGAAGAACCATTTTGCTCATTAAAAAACCCCAACTTGGTAATAGTATTTTGTGGCAGTCTTTAGTCTCTCTCAAGCCACTAAACAAA
Source organism: Vaccinium vitis-idaea (assembly GCA_963854785.1). NCBI lineage: Eukaryota > Viridiplantae > Streptophyta > Magnoliopsida > Ericales > Ericaceae > Vaccinium > Vaccinium vitis-idaea. The sequence goes on from OY978215.1 coordinate 47,433,817, forward strand.
AACAGAAATAGAGAGCAAAACTGTGCTTGTGATGTCTAATCTTTCCCCAAAACATTGTATGAGAATTTCAATGAGCGGCTATGGGAAGGAGAGGCTGTTTATGGAATGAGTCATGAGATACTAAGCTTGCCCAAAATAGAAAATATTCCACTTACATTGTCTATTGCATTTATCTATAACCCTACCACCTTGTATCACTTGATTTTTTATGTTCTTGTTTCAAACCAAGGCCATGTGAGGAGACCTTTACAACCATCTTAAATACCAGTACTCTCACTCTATTTACAACCATCATTTTTCACTTCATCTCCTTACAACATTTAGTCTCATAGTTTTTCATGGCCAAACACCAAAGAATCCATCTGATAACTACTCTTTGTATCATTCTAGTCCTACTAGAACTCCACTTTTTTGTGTTGGTGACGGCATCACGGAACCCAAAATCTCATCCAAACAGCCCTAAACCTCCAACCATTGGTGTGTTTACGTTGAATCGTTACAAGAAGATTGAAGCAGATGCTTACAGGCCAACCAGTCCAGGGCATAGCCCCGGTGTTGGCCATGATGTTCCACCTCATATGCGGTAATGAAAACCTCCTCACATCATGGTGGTGGTGTCAAGATTTTCCGCACTAGATGAGTAGTGAGAGTGCATAATAAGATGGAGTATATGCTTATTATCTTCAATTTTCTTGCAGGACAAGTTAGGTTTACAAAGGAAAAACCTTTGAATGTAGTTTGTGGTATTGTCTTATTTTTTTCTCTCTTTCTTTCTTTCTGTTTTTTTCTTTGGCTCAGATTGAATTTTTTATGCTTGTTCTTACTAGAGAATCTCGAATATGCTTGTTGACAAGTCAATAGTGATCCTAGGGGCTAGGGTTGATGCATATCTTCAATGAGCTTTTTGAGGGTAAGTGTATGGATTGCCTTTTGGCTATTGAAGGACCACAAACATGTTAGTTTGTTTGGCTAGTGCAGGGACTTGACTTTTGGCTATGATTATGAAAGCGTGCTGTTAAGATTCACATCTCACCTTGAATGACTTTTGGCTACGAAAGCATGCAAGTGTTTGTGTGAAGTTGTGTGTGTCCCTAGCATTGTTGTTTAGCTGCATCACATCACGGATCACGTAGTATAGGCTCAGAGAGAGAGAGAGAGAGAGATGGTATTATTCTAGGGCGGCCCAACCTCTTTTGAAGCCTAATGCGAAATTCGAGTACAAGGCCTTTAAAATGAAGTATATATTGATGATAAACATTTTAATCTAATGTAAAATTTATGACTTATTAAATACCTCTCCACCGTAAATAATTCTACTGTTTTCGCATCAAATATGAAATACGATACAGATTGATATTATGGAACAATCAATCATGACAGTAATAATTTAAGAAGCCTTTACCTAAAATGAGGCTTTTTTTAATAGTTTTTGAAAAGTCAAAAGTATGCATACGTACACGTGTGAAAATAGGCCTTCTAAAATTGGAGGCCTTAAGCACTAGCCGTAGTTGCCTAGTGCTTCTAACACTGCCACCTGCAAGTGATATTATTTATTTGGTGTTCCATTCAGGCTTAGCCTATTTGGCCACTATTGTACACTACTTACTTAACACTTCCACCTGCAAGTGGTGTTATTTATTTGGTGGTCTATTTAGGCTTAGTTTATTTGGCCACTCTTGTACACTATTTACTTAAAGCTGTCTCTAGTGCACTATCTAATATTAGCTCCTGGAAAAGGCTACAATACACACTTTATTTCATACACACCTCTGTAAAAGTTACGATTTTTATTTTATTTTATAAAAGTTATGATTTTTTTTATAAAAGTTACGAGACACACCAAAATGTTACGAATCATATTGCTGAAAAGTTACAAAAAACTAAAAAAATGTTATGATTGCCAATGAGGTAGCACAATCTGGACCATATAATAGGTACATATGGTACACACCTTTAATGGGTGTATATTGTAGTCATTTCCTTAGCTCCTAAAATAGACACATAAGAAAAAAGTGGGGTCTAATTTTGTGTCCTAAGGATTTGCTAATTTAGGAGTGACAGGACACTCCAATGGACTCTCTAATATTGGCTCTTATAATTGTCTAGTGCTTATTTGCGAAAAAAATTTGGGGTCCCCCATTTCCGCCCCCTCTCTCTCTCTCTCTTCCCTTGAATCTCAACTCCCTCTCTAAATTTAGCACACCAATGAGGAGCCAACCTTAAGAGTCATTCTGGAGAGTTCATTGGAGCACGATAATGAAGAAATTTTAATTAACGTGGCCATGTCATCTAAGAGCCTAACTATAAATCTTTTTAGGAGCCCACTAAAGATGCTCTTAGAGGGAGGTCTTATTAGTTCTCATGTACGAGTTTTTGTTGCTAGTTTAATTCTTCTCCATGTACACAGTTATGTCATGAGTTGTACACTTGGCTTGATTTAGTTATTGAGAACTCTCACATGACCGATGTTGTGTCCCGTTACTGTAACGTTTGTTTAATGTAATTTTCTTACCGCTTTACATTAAAAAAAATGGATTTTATTTTGTGGTTTGGCATTGTACTTGAACATGAGATTTGTTTAGGGGAAATGCTTTGATACACACTTCTACTTGGGTATGTATAAAATGCACCCCTAAAATTACCTTTTATTCCTAATATTTTGTATAAAACCTATATCCTCAGTCTTGAGTTCACAAATTTTCTATAACAACTCTTAACAATTGGGTATATTTCGTAACGTTAATTTTGAATTCATGAAATTTGTATGTCATGAGTTTGTATTTTGATGTTAGGAACTTTAAAACAAACGTAAGCATTTTTGTGTTTGTTTATACAGATGTTATGAATTTTCTGCCGAATGCTCCGAACCTATTTAAAATGAAACGAATTGAAAGCAATTCAAGAGGATGCATAGTACGCTTATATTATTAGATTTCCAAGATGCCAATACCTAGCTTTGTTACCATGTTAGTTTTTGCGGAGGGTTTCAACCTAAAGCCAATTGGCAATATGTGGAATAGCCCCTAGATTATATATAAAACATAAACCTAGAGCACACGAATAATATCCTTTAACCTAGACAGGAAAGGTAATATTAAACCCTAGAGCACATGGTAACATAAAATTCCTCATAGTATTCTAACTTTCCCCCTCAAACTCAAGCAGTCCTACCAACTTGAGTTTTAAAAAGAAACCAGTAGAAGCCAGGAGCCAAGAGAGAGAACCAGGAGAGCCAATAGCATGCCTTTATATAGGCTACAAGACAACCAAATTAGGAAAACATCCATAACAAGGAACCCTAGACCAGTTAGAAAACACGAATAATATCCTAGCCTAAGGCTAAGTTTTCCAAAAGATTCAACTATGATTTTAGCACCTGGTGAACTCATTTGCTAAAATTATGGTTGATTTTAGCAACTGGGTTGCTAAATCATTCGAAGAACTCAGCCTTAAACAGGAAAGATAATATTAAAACCTAGAGCACATGGTAACAAAACATTCCTCATATTATTCTAACATAGTATATACTCAAATAGGAGTTTGTACTGTAGTATTTCCCTTTCTTCGGTGTACTACTCAAATAGGAGTTTGTACTTCTTCAAAAGCAGCTAAGAGGTAGTTCATGGTTTTTACTAGTTTAAAATTCGAGATTCGAACCACCAACCTTATGAATCACGAAACCCCTGGTTAGGTAATGAAGCAAACAATCAGGGCAATTATATGACATTTGTACTAATTAGATCAAGTGGGAACTTTTACTCTATATCATTTCTTTAATTATGATTTAGGCCCCTCTGATGACTTCATTGATGTGGATAACCCCTATTTACTTTCAGCTTCTCTCCCACTCTGAAGTGTGCCTTTTTTTTCTTGTGGGATTATTTGTATAAATTTTTGTAAGTTAGCCAGAAGGGTTAGTTTGGTTGGTTGGTGGGTTGCTCCCCACACAATTGACAAAGGTTCGATTCTTGACGTCAGGCTGTAAGAAAGTAATCTGTTGTGAATCCACTAGTCTCGATGGAGGACTTGTTTTTTACTGGACCGGTGAGGAGATTAATCAAGGTGTGTGTAAGCTTGCCCAGAAACCCCTAGTCGTCGGAAAAAGAAAAAAAAAAGTTAGAAGTTTCCTTGAAGCTTCCTAAGACATAGTGCATTCTCTTTTTCCTTGACATTGGCTTTAATAATGTGCAGATAAGCTTTCTTTGTGGAGAATATGATCTTCACAATCTCAGTATCTCTTTCTTAACTAATCATCTGTTATTGGTGTGGTGAACATGAAGAGCTTTAATTAGTTTGAGAAATGGCTACCCCACAAAAAGTTGCATAACCAAATAAAATTCAGCTTCTAACATGGTTCAGAACAGAAGAAAGATAGAAGTTGATAAAAAGTAAACTCATAAATCTTTGGTACTGGAGTAAATTGAGGTTAATGTATACATATGCGGATCTTTAAAGAGTACAAACCCACAGCACTGAGAGCATCTCTAATGCATTTCTATTTCTGGAGAATGGTTTTTCCAAATAGAAAATTGATGTACCCCAAACATGCTTCATTTTGATTCTCCAAAAATGGAGATTTAGATTCTCCAAAAATGGAGATTTAGATTCAAGTCTCAACCTTGAAAACCAAGCTATGTGATTTTTGGAGACTCAATTCTTCAAGATTTCAAAATTCCTAGTATACTCTTTTTGACTTTTGAATTTAGATTTGAATGGAAATTGTGGGTTGGTGTTCAATCTAGACTCTCGCGGTTTGAGCCTCCCAAATTGGATCTGATTCTAGCTAGCTAGCCTTCTCCCACCTGGCTTTGCAAAGAAGACCTGTTAGTGCCTCGCCGGTCGTTGGTGATTGGAAGGCACTCTGATGTCTAAGCCAGTCCCAGAATGAGATGGGAAAAGCAGAGCTTAAGGAGGACTAAATGGCATACCTCTTAGGGTATCAAAATAGTATTTATAGAAGTGTCTTGCCTTGGAGTTTAAGGCTACGCGTGCCGGCCTCATGCCAAGGTGACGTTGCCGACAACTACTTCTTGACCAGAAACCACACACGCTATTTGTAAGGTCCATAGGCCGCGGTCTCTCTTTGTTTGCAATTTTTCGACAAAACACCCATTTGTGTATGTCCTCGTTTATCGATTTATAATTTATTTTCCTTTTATTTTTAGAATGTCTGTTTAGGAAGTGGAAAAAAAATCAATGCCAATTTTGTATTGAAAGGTCAAGTTTTAAGCATAAGTCATGGGATATGATTTGCAATGCGCTATTTACATATTTTTAGCAATGTGTTCGAGCACCTCGGACAAGCTACAGAAGTTGCTTGAGCAAGTCAGATGCAGCTTATAAATATGAGGATAATTAGGGTTTTGTATTGATCGAATAGAATAGAGCCCCCCAAGCACCTCAAAACCTCAGAAAACATCCAAGGGGTCTTTGGTTTTGTTTCTTGAAGTACACACATGAGTTTCTTCCAATCTTTGATTTAGTTAATTGAATCGTTCTTCCAGTGGATTTCTGGAAGTATCTTGGAGGACTTGAGGATTCAAGGCGTTCGACAATCAAACAGTTGGTACATAGGATTTGGCAAATCAATCTTTGGCCAGTCGGTGAGATTCACGGTTGTTTTATTAAGGTCGTTTGTAGCACAATCATGTTCTTAGTGTTTTGATTTTCTCCTGTGGTTTTTATCCTTTCAGGAATTGTTTTTTAATTCCTTTTATTTGAGCATTGAGTTTTTTTTTTTTTTTAGGCCATGTTCCACTAACAAAAAACTAGATTTGTTTTAACTCAAAAACTATTCTATTCCACTAACAAAAAACTCCCCCAAAAAAGTAGTTTTGTTTTAACTCAAAAACTACTCTATTCCACTAACAAAAAACTCCCCCAAAAAACCAACTACCCTTTACAATAAACTACAACTAAAAAACCAAAAAACACCTTAGCGGAACAAGTTGTAGATTTAATCTACAACTAAAAGCCTAAAAAACCAAAAAACCAAAAAACAAGTTAGTGGAACACCCCCTTAATAGCAAAACAAGAATTTCACTATCCTCTAGGCACTAGACTGTTACCACCACGTGGCCGAACCAAACAGGCGCCAAATGGCCGAACCTTATATTGGTCGGAAAAAAAAAAAAAAAAAGTCACGTCAGAACCAAATTTCACATTAAAAAATAACCATAATAGTTTTCAAAAAAGTACTATTCAAAGAGCTCAATGTTTTTCACCACTCCTCCAAAAGTGTCTAAAAGATTAGCCAATCGCGGGTCATCTATGTCCTCGTACCAAACCCAACTAGGAAAGAATGAAAATATGTGTGATATTGCGAGTCTTAGACTTTGAAGATAAAATACAAATTCAAGAGAAATTGGGAGGGACATTTGCATTTCTTCTAGGACTTTCATTTGATTTTGAGAAGGGGTGTACATGATCCGATTTGGATCGGTTTTGTAAAAATTCAAGAACCGAACTATATCTAACGGTACCAAAGAATTGAGAACCATAACCAGACCATTACACATATGGAACCAAACCACACCAAACCATTAGACCAGTCCGGTTTTATTCGGTTTCCGGTTTTAAACCATGATAGCTTTCAAAAATTGACAAAAAAATATGAATAACATTCCACTAATTTTTTTTTTATAATAATTGACAATTCTTTTATGTAATTTTCAATCCTGGTCAATAAAATGAATAGTGAGGCACATGTAGGAAACATTTTGAAGGGAGGTCCGCGTATCCGTGGTAAGGCAAATTCTTAAAACTGGCAAAATTATCAAGTGTGTATGGGTATATAGGAGTGTACATATTATATTATATATACATATCCGGACCGGTTCGGCCCAAACCACAGTTTCTATTTATGAAACTGGGGATCGAACCAAAATATCCGGTTTTCATTTTTCTAGAACCAGAACCAATCCATTAAACTATAGAATCAATCCAAATAGACCGGTTCGGTCCGGTCAGTCCGGTTTCAAGGTTTTTTCGATTTTCTTGTACAACCCTAATTTTGAACAATATGTTCACTGTTGACATTTGACGATTTGATAATTAAATCGCATGAAATGAGATAGAACATAAATAGTATACTTTCCAAAAGCACAAATTAGACGATATGAATCCTCTTTTTTGGGCAAAAGAGAGATAATTTCATTTCATAAAATGGCTATTAGTCTATTACAACCTACCACTTATAAATAACAACAGAAGAAAAGAAATAATACAGACAAGAAGAACAAAAGACAACCAAAACAAATGAAGGTTACATCCAGCGAGAGATTGCTTCGATATGAATCCTCTCGTAAGTTATAACTTTCACTTTCATTTTTGTGTCCTATCAATTTCGGAAACAGGGACTGGTGTGTGGCTCCTAAGCCGTCGAATGTGTTTTCAACAATCCTGATTTCATCTTGGCACTTTATTTGCAGATCTGAGCCATCCATTGTCAAAATGAAATCCGAGCCATTGATTACCGAGATCAACGGCTCGGATGCGCACACCAGCATTCCCGGGTCCGCCAATATCGAAACAGGTTCATAGTTATGAGTCTCCATTTGTTCATTCATTTCCGCATTTTAGGAGACATTGAAACAATAATCTATTTAGACTAATTAGTTTGTTACTGTATTTAACTCTTGTATCCAAACAAGGGACGCCACCTCGAGCTGTTAGAACTATTTGTTTACTCATTTTTTATTTTCTCAAATAGTTGTGGAAAATGTAATCAATAAGAGCTTGCCACTTGTCATCATGTCAAGTCTCCTCACAGATTCACCCTTTCGCTCATAGATTGGAGAATGGGTAGGAGATGCTAAGGATGCCAGTCTATGCAAACCAAATATGAAACACATGAAACCTGCGTACCAACCCAAATGTTGCACGATGGTAGACTCCAAAAGAGGCAACACGTGTCAACCTCCAAAAAAAGGGGCTGCACGTGAAGGGGATGTTAAGGCATACAATCTTACACTGCTTGTGTAAGAAATGAGTGATAATGTGATATAATATTGGGACCTCTTAACCCCAAGGGGTGGGCAAAATGGTCTTGCTTGGGACTTAGGGGTTTGCTCCCACATAAGGTTTCGGGTTCGATTCTCCTTGCAAGCAAAACTCTTGGAGCCACTGGGGGTCCCAGTCGTTACCTCCAGGGCCTCGGAATTAGTCGAGGTGCGCAAAATCTGGTCAGGACATCCGGTTATCTATATTGGGACCTCTCCACCAAATAGTTTACGCTTTTGCGTAAGCTGGCCTGGACATCCGGTTATCAAAAAAACCTGCATACATATCAGCTAGCATACAATATTTTACAATACAGCCTCATGTACAAGCTATGTGTTGCTTTATCCCCACTTTATGACATACCTATATTACATGATTCTGTACCAAAATATATATAGCTTTCAAGATATTGCATAGACCATGCTTCTAGCATCAGTCAGAGCCATTAAGCTTAGATAGAAGGTAGAGGCAACCAGAACAAAGCAGTACAGAAGCTGAGAAGCAAAGCAAATCCACTGGAGTTTGTATAGCTGCCTTTTTACTCTTGTCAAACAACCCAATAAGAAGCAGCATCACTATTACATGGCCGAGTTTGGTCTTCAGCTCGTTCACAGTTTTTATTTCTAACCATTTCGGCCGTTCCTGAAAATTTGGGAATAAGAAAAAGAATCAGAAATAGTAGAATAGAGTATCGCATTTGTTGCCGTGATTTTGAATAAGGTAGTCGCTTTCTTTTGCCGCATAATTTCCATCTTTTCCGTTGTTAGATTTGGTTACTTGTGAAAGGAAACGTTCAAGTAGCCCGAACAAGGAGAGACAAACACGAATTTGGAGTTTCCAAATAGCTGAACTATGATTGTGCTTGTGGCGCTGAAAAGATTAGGTAAAATTTGGAAAGCGTAGGACTGACCTTTAAAGTAAACAAGCCAAAAAGATTTGATCTGTATGCAAATTTTTCCTCCGACTGTTCTTTGGCAACGTCAAGATTACTGATGAAGAGCTCGTACAGACCCATGCCAAAGACCAACATCACGGTACCCAACAGATAGACATCTGGAAGCAAACAAAATGATAATTAGCAACTTCATCAACTTATGTAGTGTCCAAACCACACTAGGAGGGGTGAGCATGGATCAAATTAGCCTGATTCCGTAGAACACCAAGAACCAAACCATAGTTTTGCATGATAAAAACAAAAAAACAAACCATAGTTGTAAGAATTTGAGAAGCAAACAGACCCATAAAATTTGTGAAACCAAAAACAATTTTGAATCATCTAACCACGTTCCGGTTTCGGTTCGAACCACGATTTCTATAGTAGCCAACTATAAAGTCAAAATTTGCACAAAATTAAGAATTTATATATTGGTTTATAAAAATTAATCAATTCAAAATTACAATTTTGGCAACTACGAAATTACCGACATCAATAACTATGCCGAATATCTATAATTAACTAGTAACGACAACCATAAAATCTGGAACTGATCATCTTAAACGGTTCTCTATTTTGAACTGTGTCCTAACCGAACTACTCAAAACCAAAACTAGACTGCTAGATGGATTCAAGGATTGGCAGTTTTTTTTTTTGCTCAATCCAACTCACATAAGTAAAAGCAGATGAGGGAGATTTCAAATTTACCATGATCAAACTATCAAAGTATTTTCCCTTCAAAAAAAAAAAAAAAAATCAAAGTATTTACAATTGGTAGTACTTGCAATACTTACAGCAGTACTGTTTGTTAGGGCTTACTTGCCCTGTTTCCCTTTACCATGAATGAACCACGTTTCATACAATTCCTCTATTTGCAGTTCCTTGGATGTAGTTTTGAGCATTGAAGCCATGCACATGATGATTGTTTCATAAGTGCCACCATGTAGTATTCGGTTTTTTCCAATCTACAAGACATACCCCTTAAAAAATGTGTAAGATCTGCCCTCATTAGACCAAGGTAGCAAATTTCGATACTGAACTTCGCTTTGGTGATACATGTAGCAAGTTGAAGAGCCACTTGCAACAAGTGCACTCCAAGGGACTCTTCAAATTTAAGTTTTTATCACTCCCTTGGAGATGCTCTTACGACCCAAAGTGGTCTCATGCTAACGGTTGCCAGTTGTGAGGGGAAATGTTGATTTTGGTAACGACACGATGCACGCGTTCTTGGTTACAAGGCAAAGTGGTGTCGGTTGTACATAAAACGATGATTTTAGTCGTGATCCAAAGTGAAATGACTAAATGGGCCATTTATGAATTCCTTAGATTAAATTATTTAGATCAACAGCTGCAAGGTTACCATACAGTCTTCTGGTCACCATGATTGTGATCATGACGCATTGCCATCATCTCTAGCGTAGTTTGCACCCGCTATCAGCTGGCTTCACGGTATAATCCATAAAGTTATGATGATCATTCATACAGGTAGTTACTAACCAAATTTTATAGCGAACCAGAAGATGTATCCAGATACAAGTTATTACGAACTAGTATTATGACAAAGAACTGAAACCAAGTAAATACCTCTAAAATGCTTTGAATCTAATTAGTATATTTATCATCATATTCATCTCATGAGAGATAGATGCTCCGTAATAGGGGTTGTCATTTAATCTGGAACTCAAAATTTAACAAAATGTTAACACTGTCATAATAACGACTCCATATTTTCCTGTCATGAGTTAGAATCTAGGTGTTCCTTACTTGTATTTGCAATCAATGAAGTAGATTTAAGTTTTCACAATTCATTTTCAAAAGGCCACCTCCTTCGATGTATTTCACCTATAAAAAACTTAAGGAACTGAAACAGCAGTATATATTTACTTTTTCTCCAAAATGCAAATTATTAAGGCCCTGTTCGTTTCCCAGTTTAGTTTTAGTTTTAGTTTTGATGACATAATCATTTTCCTCATATCTCTCTCTATCTCTCTCCACTCAGTACACCTGATGACATCATCAAAACTAAACTAAACTATCTAACCAAACACAGCCTAAGCAACTACGAAAAAATAACACTAACTCTAAAGAGAGAAAAAAGAAGCAAAGAGCAGGGTGAATGAAAAGAATTGTTCAAAAACCCACCAATTGACTCAAGCAGCAAGAAAACCACCTTCGCCCGGTTCTCAAAGTACTGTTGATAAGATGCCGCAACAAAAGTACAGCCCTGCAGGGACAGAGAATACTGTTAGTTATCTTGAATGAGCCATAAATGTTTCTAGCATAGCAAAATATCCCCTAATTATCAAGATAATTAAATTGCACAAGTTCAATCGTCTACAACTACTAACGAAAACCTGGGAATAGATGTGTATCCATAATCTATGACGACAATCCACGAATCCAGTACTGATTGCAATTTTATGAGACGGTTTACTATAAATGGTTGTGGGGTACGGTGTACTCAATAGCATTTTTTGAGGATCGAGAATATAAGGATAGATATAGGTCAAATAGTAAAGCCAAGAATCATATCATTTTTCTACTCATCCAAAACTTCAGTAAGTTTGAAGATTTACTTCTGAATTCAAAGTGTTAAATAAGCTGGCAGAATAACTAAAGTAGGGGTGAAATTAAAAACTGAACAAACCAAACCGATTCTTAAGGCAAACCCACAAAACCAAGACACCCAGTAACCCTACACCTAATTGCATCCCACTTTCAACGTGGACGCTTACAATACTACCCTAAATCTCTATCCCTCCTTTATCCTTCGATTGTATATGCGGCTTCTCTCTCTCTCTCTCTCCCTCCCTCCCTCCCTCCCTCGCTCTCTCTCTCTCTCTCTCTCTCTCTCTCTCTCTCTCTCTCTCTCTCTCTCTCTCTCTCTCTCTCTCTCTCTCTCTCTCTCTCACCTCACCCTCACTATATTTCTTTCTCAATCTTCCACTGGCTCTCTATCCCTCATTTTCAAAGTTGGAACGAAAGGATGGAGGACATTGGGCTCCGTTGGGCATTCACATAGTAATCAAAATTACTTGTAAAATGCTTGAACGAGAAAGTACCAGATCTGAAAAGTTATAGTTGCTTCCAAACTTCAATTCTCCCTTCCTATTATTGGAGATCTGATTGTTATCTCTGCAAATAAAACCCCAGTAACCCAGCTCCAGTTGAGAAATTTGGCCAAACCGAGAGAAACCGAAAAAACCGGTCAAACCAGTTAAAACCAACCGAACCAGCCCACTAATCAACGGTCCGGTTCCGGTTCCATTTTTCTTAAAACCAAAATAATCGGTTCGGCGTGTAAAATTGTCCAAAACCAAACTGAACATTCTGAGGCAATTATAGATTCTCGGGGCCAATTCTCCTAATTCCTCAATGAGAGCCACATAATATTTCCACCCTTTGAACCGATTTCACCCCTAAATAAAAGAGATCCAAAAGAGGAGGGGGAGAAAATCAGACGTAGGCAAGACAATGTTAGAGATTTCTTTCCACCAATTGTTAGCGATTTCATTTCAACGTGTGAAACAATAAATCGTATCCTACAATATAGAGCTTCAGGAGCTCTAGAATCCTTTGCTTTGTCAAAGGCTTCTGATCAGTGATCACTATGCATTCGTTTTTCAAAGATGTCTTTGATCCATTGCGTAAAGGCACTCAACCTAGCAGTCTTCATTGTATGGACTATTTGGTTTCCCTAAGCAGCATCTGCACATGAGTATCTTCTGTTTTTGTTCCTTCCACTTGGGTTTAGGTGTTGTCCTCTGATATTCTGTTGGTCAGATTAACATTGGATGAGGTAATAAGGTGATGGTTGCTCTCACATCCAAAGATTTAGGGAAGTTCCTAATATTGGATGGCTGATGTCCGCAATTAAGGGATACTGAGACCAATGGGCTTTTCCTTAGGGGCTCAAGACCTTTGGATGTCGAAAACATATTTGGACTTTTCTCTTGTGTTTTCCTAACCCGAATAGGTGAGTGTCATATAGGGTCTTAGGTGACAAAACTCATTACAGATGTTAGTATTCGGGAAATTTAGGGGCAGCCACGAATGTTCAACCATGTAATATACTTGTGGTCTTCACCCATAGATGCGGGCTATAGGCAGAACCACATAGGCTGTTAGAGCAGCCAAACAAGCTGAGCAATAGAATGTTCAAGCTTAGTTTGAAAACTTAACGAGATCCAAACACGCAGGGAACCGTAACAGTTCGCAAGCCCATCTCGGCTGTATCTTAATCAAGCTGATCACTATCCAATCTCCAGTAGCTTGAATCTTTTAAACATTTTAAGCTTAACAAGCTAAGTTGTAGATTATCCAAGCTTGGTATGAGCTTAAAGAGTTTGAAAAACATGTTCAAGCTTGGTTTGCATATTTCATGAATTGGTCTCTAAAAAATTTAACATACAGAACACGATCTCGATCTCCAGTAGCATGGTTCTATATCATCTCTAGAAGACTAGAACCATGTAATCTACATCTTTAGACAATTGAGTTTGGATCAGTTTGTTTCTTCATATTAAGTCACCTATCTGAGAATTCGACAAAACCTATGATCTTGGGCTCTTGCTGCTAAACATATTCCCGACTAAACCAAGGAGAGATAAAAGGTTGTTCGGAGAAACCTTTAGGATGTTGCTTTTCTGGAAGAAGGAGGTGTGCAAGTTGTAGAAAGCCGTTCAGATATCCTAAGACCATGGCTTTTACCATTTTAGTAGTTGTTCCGAACACAACAAAATAATACAACAAATGAGATGAGAAATACAGATGATTAGAATAAAGAGCTTTGTTAACTAGGACCAGATAGGCAGATACTTCATCTGTAATTGAATTCACTAAATATTACAAACATGGTACAATTCAAATCCCTGCATGCATATTTTACTCCTAAAAGAATTCATGGTCATTAAATAGCAGCCTATATTGCGAAACTCGCAAGAAAAATGCTTAGTGGCTTTTGATTTTTCAGAACTCAAATCATACTTCCTCATGGTCCAGTCATACAAATCATCGGATATGCAGCCGTTTGGCAACACTTTGCTCTGTGTCTTTTCCACTCTAATTTGCCTAATATTTTGGTCTTTATAGTGGTTACCATGAAGGCTAACCATCTCTGTCTCTCTCTCCCAACAGAAAAGTAGACCTCTACTCCAACTATTCTCAAACTAGTTCCTCACCAATAATGTGAAACCTCCAGTCCACGCATGATACATGGTTGATACAACTTGTCGCTGAATCCCCAATTCTAATCTTATACAGATCCTATATCAACTTAAATTCGAAAGTGATTCACCAAGAATAGTGATTTGATAACAGTGTGTTCCACCAACTGAGCCTTAGAGAGTTTCCGTCACACATCAAAAAGTTAAACATTTTGGTGTCTTCTGTGTGACATACAGAACATGTAGCGAAAGGCTTTTAAGGTACCTGAGTATTTTCAGCATATTCAAATTCCAGAGCATCAAAAACATAACCCAAAGTAGAACAACAAACCAATTGATATTTTCTTGTGGGGGCGAATATAGAGCTAACCAAAACCCTTCAAGTGGCACTTCAACTCAGCAGTTTAATCCAAATTGATTTTAAATATACCACAAGAAGTTATCATAATGGAAATGAAAGATGCTAATTTAGTAGTTCTTGTACCTTAACGAAGCATAGGAAAGAGCCAACTAAGGACCCCCAAACTGCAAAAATAGCCAAGAATCTGCACCCGTAAACAACCTGTACAAGCAATGAAACTTTTCACTATTCCTGTAAAACCCATTACATGCTAATTAAGGGTGTTTCGGAGACAATGATTTTTAGAATTTTGGATTCCAGATTGAACATTAAAAATTTGATTTGATTATCATCAAAATTCAAAAGTGTTTGGATGTGATTTTTGTCCAATGAATTTTCTAATTGGCTCCCAAACAACTATAACTGAAAAATGCACAACCCATAACCAATCCATAATCCAAAAATAGAGGTTCCAAACACCCCCTTAACAATTATAACTACAAATTTCTACCTTCTCAATAATCTCCTCAAACTCTTGTAATTTCCCCGGCAAACTCCGGACCGGACCGGTGTCCGGACCGGACTCAGTCTCCGGCGCAACTGTCGGCGACAAAGACCGGATTGATGAGGGTGCGTCCGGTCTTGACCAGGTGGAAACACTCGCCGGAAATCTGACAACAGGTGGCCGCCGTAAATCACAGACCCTTTTCACATTTGGAGCCGATTTTGTGGTACTGATAAAAACCGTGTCAGTTGGCCCGCCAGTCAATATTCTTGAGGGTTTCATTGTACAAGAAAATGGGAATTTTCCAGTTAGGGAAGAGTATACATTTCAGAATTAGAAGACTGTGAAGAGGGAGGTCTCCCAAGTGCGAGTGTAGGCTGATTTTTCCCGGGAATTTCAACAGCCACACACGTGTCTACAATTGCCTTACCCTTTCTGTTCTCATGTTATTTTCTTATTTTTAAAATTTTTTACATTTGTAATTTTGCGTCAAGTTTTCGTGAATCATTGATTTGTAAAAAACTAGCAAAATAAGTAATAATCTGGCTTTTTAGTTTATTCCTTTTGTCTTTATTTAAATTTTTTACATTTGTCAGTTTTACGTGAAGTTTTAGTGAATTATTGATTTGTCTCGACTAAAAAATTCAAAACATATAAAATTATGATTAAAATTAATTTTTTTAATAAAGCCGAAAATAATCCAATTTATTGGATTAAAGACAACATGCATTGCTTCTCTTGAATGTAACTCCTGGCAAACGCCATAAGCATACAGTGAAAGAAGAATGATTTTAAGATGTAGAATTTCAACTACCAACTCGGGTTTATTGCATTGAGGCTTCCTACTGTTTTAGTCATAAAAGAAAAGAATTGCTCTTATGAATGATTTTAGCAAAACACAATCAAAGTACTACTCCATGATTCTTTGTTCGAAAGCCTGTTTGTTAGTCGGATTATTTAGTTGGATTGACTATTTGCCCAGACTGATTAATTCAAGACTAATTAATCCGGTGTTTGGTAAGCACAGGTGCCCCTTCAACCATGTTCATAATTAGTCCCGCTTCCCCAGTTACTCAATTATCCCTCTCCGCCTTTAAACTTGGGTATAAAAATGAATATCAAAGAGGAAGCAGGTAACTTGGTACCCTTTTTTAATCATCCATCCATAAAAACTGCCCATCAAAGCAAATTCCACTTGAACCAACGCAGGTTGGTTCAAGTGGTTCGGCACTTGTTCCCCTTAAGCAAGGTCTCGAGTTTGAGTCTTGTGAATGGAGGAAACTTGCGCTGGGAGAGCTTTACCCCTTCGTGGGCCGACCCGGCTCGAACCGGATTTAGTCGGGGTCCAGTGGGCTTCCGGATACTGGTGGTTTAGACCAAAAAATAAAAAACTAATTTTTTTTTTTTGTTTTTTCGGGGTTTTTAGGTAGATTGTATTAGGGTTTTGATTTACTGGGTTAATCTTGCCTTCTTAATTGATCCTCCATTCACCATATATTTCTCTAATCCGGCCTTCATATTTAGGGGGTGTTCCACTAATCCAGTTTTTTGAAAAAATTAGTTTTTCACTGTTTTTTATGTGATATGTTGTGAGAAGATGACTTGTCTCGGTGTTTGAAAAAAATAATTTTTTGTAAGTGGAAAACCCCCTTGTGCCCCAAACAAATCCGGCTAACAAAATAGGCTCTCAAATAGGGGTCAATGGTGACATGGTGGGGCTGGGTAGGTGCCACCCTCACCCCAAGTTTCAACCAAAATTTTTTATTTTCACTTTTGTAATTCCAAATTTCAAGTTATTCGTATTCGCAAATAATGTAAAGACTGGATTTAAAATACATAAGTAACCAGTTTTGGATTACAAGTAGTATAATAGTATTTAAATTGGTTGTTATTTGAAGACCAAAAAGAGAATCGAAACACTCATATTTTAATGTTTTTTCAACGAAAAGAAAAACCCCCTACAATATTTAATCAATAAAAAATATATACGCAATTTTCCCTCTTCACACTTTTACAGAAAATACACAATAACACAAGTAGACTCATGAGCCCGAATTCAAATTTGGGCTCGCCAGGTTAACTGGGATTTGATTTTACAATAGAGATTAGGGATATTACAATAGAGATTAGGGCTGCGGTGCTTTAGCAAAAAAGAAAAACCAGTTTTTTGGTTTATTCGTTGTCTTTATTAAAAAAAAAATTACATTTGTTTGTTTTGTGTCAAGTTTCCGTGGATTATTGATTTGTCTCGATGAGAGAAATCTAAAAATTAAAAAATTATGGTCAAAATTAAATATCTTTTGAATAAAGCCAAAATTAATCTAATAATCTACATATTTTTGGCTTTATTTAAAAAAATAATTTTGACCATAATTTTATACTTTTTATACTAATAAATGTAATTTTTTTTATTGGGGGCATTTGGTAAAGTTTTTATTTTCCGTTTTTTGTTTCTAAAAAACTAAAATTAAAATGATGTTTACTGTTTATAAAAACAAAAACAAAAAAGTTTGGTAATAAAATTCTGTTTTCTGTCTTTTGCTTTTAAACGACCCAGTTTTAAAAATAAGACAAATCACTTTTATTGTGTTTAAAAAATTTAAAAATTTTGAAAATGTTTTTAATAAACACAAAATATAAATAAATTACCAAACAAAACGTTACCGAATACTCCCGAAAAACCGGTTCTTACTTTTTTGCCGTTGCATGCGACCGCTGTTAAAAAGGATTCTTTCCCTATTGAATGATTTGACACAGCGTAAATGGTTGCGAGTACGACATAGGCAACGCGATACTCCGGAAGCGTTGAAACTCTAATCTTAAATGAAAAAACATAATTCTGCCCTAAGGGCGGAGGATAATGTGTAAAAATGTGTCGATATATATTTTTTAAACGAAAAATGTGTCGATATTTGGAAAACAAAAGTGTA
The DNA here is from genome assembly GCA_963854785.1 of Vaccinium vitis-idaea. Lineage (NCBI taxonomy): Eukaryota > Viridiplantae > Streptophyta > Magnoliopsida > Ericales > Ericaceae > Vaccinium > Vaccinium vitis-idaea. The sequence continues at coordinate 47,451,692 of OY978215.1, forward strand.
TTAATTTTCATAAAAATGTATTGTTATCCATTGATAAGCTCCCAATATTGTACATATCTGGGGCTTATCGTACTCATTTATCACACACAAGCACGCGATTTCGCGCCTCATATGTTCGATTTGCGCGTCGTAGTGTTTTTGCCAAGTTACAGGTTGAACGCGTGAAATAAACGCATTTTGAGCACATTGAGAACCGTGCCACGATTACAAGGGCCAAGCGCCCCATGGGTTGCCACCACCGGGCCTCAAGAGTCAAGAAATGAAGACTCGCCCGGGAAGTCGAAGAGCCACAAAGCCAAGCTGGAAGGCTAAAGCCGTGTCTCACTCTCTCAAAAACTCTCGGTGGAGCCCGGGAGTGAACGAGCACTCAAGTGACCAAGGAACACCTCCCCCGAGGGTCGCACAACTCATTTAAGTCCATTGGAGGAAGTCCGGAAGCGCGCAATTCAACGGGAGGGATCAAAGAAGTCAAATTCAAGTCAAAATAATTCCGGACCTATCCGGAATTATTCCGGACCGATCCAGAATTGCCCAAAAATTTCCAGACAATTCCGGACCGATCCAAAATAATTCTGGACCGGTCCAAAACCACTCCGAACCACTTTTCTGTGCACTTTATGTACATTCCTTTTATGGAAACTTTGGTTGTTTGTGAGGACTTTATTTAGATATTTTGTAGAGAGAGAAAGTGGAGGATTAAATAGTCTCTCCTCTCTCCTTCCCACTTACTTCTTTTTCTTTTATTTCCTAGGATATTTTGCTCTTCATTCTCTCCTCCATTGGAGGACTTTTGAAGCGCTCTCTCTCTCTAGTTTTTCCCATGTAAGTGTTGGTCTTATGTTAATTTCATATTTATTAATCTTGTTACTCTTGCTTAGCTCTTTCAATATATCTAGTTTATTTACATTTTCATCAAGTATTTAGTTTATGTATTGTTCTAGCTATTTCCTTGGAAAACCCTTGTTTCTAAGTGTTGTTTGTTAATTTCTCAAGCATTAATGTTGTAGGTACACTTAAGATCTTCATTAAAAATCAATTTTCAAGCTTATTAATCATGTTTTTAGCTTTCTTCCAATTTTTAGGGGTATTTACTAGTGTAATGATCGAGTAGTCGTTATAGGCTTGATCATGGGGTGATTAGCATCCCGTGACTTAGGCTCATTCACTCTCCTCGCCTTAATGCAAACATTGCATGTTAATCAAAGAGTTAGAATTCATTTTATGTATCAAAATTGGGATTTGTTAATCCCGTTGATCACACGTAGCCAAGGGCTTGACCACGTGGCACGTGTGATGCTTCGGGCGATGTCAATCAAAATGTTTGTATAAATGACACAAGAATTCTATTATTTGAGAAACACCATTTCTAGTCAAAACGAGTTTAATCACCAAATCTTCCGTTCGGGGTTGTTTAACGATGACCCCGAGCCGGTTATGTTAGAGGAGAATGAATCGGCCTAAGGCATGGGTGTTGTGAACCCCTTGACTTCGCCTTGTTTTAATTACCTTTTTTAATCTTCCGCGTCATTCTCGAAGTTAAGAGAATTCCACCAACCAAACTCTAAAAGCCAAGTTTGCCGCTTTAAGGCTAAAACCAACAGTTCGCGAATCAACACTCACGTTTAGCGCATTCGGTCTCTGAGGACTCGACCCGGACTTCCGGATATTATGCTACCGCCGGCCTAAACCCTACGCTTGGGGAATCAATATTAGAAAGCAATCCAAGGGCGCAAGCATCCATGAAATGAAATTGAAATCCACTCAAATTTATCTTCATTCTCCTATTACCTTCCGCTTAATGAGCGGAGGTTAGCAAGAGTTCTCCAACGGATTTTTATCAAGATTTTGATAAAATCAATCCCTTGATTTATCCATTCGTAAAAGACATTTGATAAAATGTGTAGATTTTTTAATGCAAAAATCCACAGATTTTATCACATGTCTTCACGAATAGATAAAATAAAATAAAATTCATAGCTTAGCTTTTAGCATATCAAGGTGACAGGCAACCAACAGCTTTAAATTTTGATTTGGTTTCGAGTTGGTTTGGTTTGGGTATGAAAATCACTCCCCTTTTAAAATTTTGATTGTACTAATTGTTTAGCTTCTAGATTCCTCTCGTCGAGATTAGCCAATAAACCCAATAAATATATTAGATGCAAAACTAAAAAATGCGATTTTTGTTTTGAATAAAAACAAAAAATAAACTGGTTTATTTATTTTGCCAAAGAACCTTTGAATAGAAAATGTTAGGTACACGTGATTAGTTATTGATTCGCGATCAATATCTAATGTGAATGATATTCAAAATTAGCACTACAATATAAACAGTTTACGTTTCAAGTTGAAACCATATAAACGTCAGTATTATTCGTTCACACAATCTTATTTTCTTTTGTAGTATTTTTCAACAACATAGTTAACATGGTCTTCGACATTAGTATGTGGACTAGACCGAAAGTAGTTGGATAGTTGAGGGACTAAATACGTTAAATCAGTAGTTGAAAGATGAATTAAGGAAGTGTGAAATAGTTAAAGGATGAAAAAGATAATTAGCCCAAATAATTGAAGTACTTGTTCTCTTCCCCTAGTTAGGGTTCGGTTGTGCAAGGGGCGGCCGCAGCCCCCCCCCCCTCTCTCTCTCTCCACATGAACAAGAAAATTGCATCTAGATGAAAGACTCTCTCTCTCTCTCCCTACACATGAACTTGAAGATTGCATCTTGAAATACCCCGACTCTCTGTCCCTTTCTCTCTCTCTCTCTCTACACAAGAACCTGAAGATTGCATCTAGATGAAAGACTGACAGATCATACAAGCACCCCGGTTAGAGAGATGGAGAGCGGATCTGAAAAACGTGGCTTCGATCAGGTTTGACCATAATACTCCGTATTAGTTCTTGGAAGGACAAGTTTTGATATCAAGTCGACCTTAATGGTATAGTTTTTTTTTTTTCCAGAAGATCTAGGGGTATCTCTGCATATATATGTGTGTATACTTTATATCTGTATCTCTCTCTCTCTATATATATATATGTGTATATATATATGTCTCTATCTCTCTCTCTCTCTATATATATATATACTCTCTCTCTCTCTCTCTATATATATATATATATATATGCCATTCGTCATCGATCGGAATTCGAAAGTCGCCGTCGATTGGCACAGTAGTTGCTTCTTAAGTTTTCGCCACTCAAGGTTTCAATCCAGACAGAACTCGCGTTGTCGGTGCCGTCGACTTTGATTGTCTCCTTTCTTGCAGAGGTAAAACGTGAACGGTGTTGTTCGCACAGGACTAGGAGGAGAATGGCGTTCTTTGAACAGGAGAGAGAGAGAGAGAGAGAGAGAGAGAAACAATAAACAATTAGTAGATGGGGTTTTTTGGATTTTGGTTAGGTAAAATGGCTAAGGTGCTCCTTTTGCTAAGCTGCGGCACATTCTCTTAAGCCCCATAATAAGCCTCAGGACTTGGGCACCCGGAAAAAAAAAAAAAAATTCGCTAGTTATGCATAAATGAAATTAAGGGGTGCTTTGGGTAAAAAACCAAAAGTGGTTTTTTAAAAAACCACTTTTGTCCTTATTCAATTTTTTTTTGCATTCGTTAGTTTTGCATCAAGATTTTGTGGTTTCTGGATTCCTCTCGACGAGACGAATCTAACAAGTATAAAATTATTCACAAAAATTAATTTTTTTTGAATAAAGCCAAAATAGGTGGATTATTGGCCAATAATCCACCTATTTTGGCTTTATTCAAAAAAATTTGAGTTTTGACCATAATTTTATAGTTGTTAGATTCGTCTCGTCGAGAGGAATCCAGAAACCACAAAATCTTGATGCAAAACTAACGAATGCAAAAAAAAATTGAATAAGGACAAAAGTGGTTTTTTGGTTTTTTGGTTTTTTACCCAAAGCACCCCTAAGTTTCCCGAAATGGTGCAAAGTCTCAACTTGCCCTGCTGGTGGAGAGTACTGTTAACTTGCCGTGTGAGTCAGGTTCGACGCCTAGGCGTAGGCCCTTTTCTTATTTTTGCCACTTTTCCCCTTTTTAACCAGCAGATCCCTTTGTTTTTTTTTTTTTTTTCTTTTTCCTTTTCTTTATTTTGTTATTACTCAATCCATTATATTCTCCAGCAAGTTTATAACTAGACTCGAAATACACATCCACATGTACCACACTCTTATAAATCTACGGGAACAAGTCTTGAACCACACCCAAATACACATGCACGTGTACACACACTTATAAATGTATAGGACCACACAAACTAGTTGTGTTGTGTATGTGAGCACGACAAATTTATGTGGGTGTTTGGGTAAATGTGTGCGTGTTTTATGTGGTTCTTACATTTGTTATACATTTTGCATTTAACAAATACAATGATAATGTACATGCGATATGTTCTTACATTTGATTTAAAAAAAAATCCCAATGGTGGAAAATTAAGGGGAAACAAAAAAAACGAGCCGGCTAACACGATTGACAAATTTATGTGGGTGTTTGGGTAAATGTGTGCATGTTTTATGTGGTTCTTGCATTTGTTAAACATTTTGCATTTAACAAAATGTTAAAATGGCTAAGGTAAAATACATAAGGTTAATAGAGGCTGCTGCACTTGGGTTTTTTGGATTTTGGTTAGATAAAATGGCTTCTTTTGCTAAGCTGCTGCACATGCTCTTAAGCCCTGCAAGCCTCAGGGCTTGGGCAAGCCCCCCCCCCCCCCCCCCCCCAAAAAAAATAAAAAAATAAAAAAAAATCGGTAGTTATGTATAAATGAAATTAAGTTTCCCAAAATGTTGCAAAGTCTCAACTTGCCCTGCTGGTGGAGAGCACTGTTAACTTGCCGTCTGAGTCAGGTTCGACTCCTTGGCGTAAGCCCTTTTCTTATTTTTGCCACTACAGATCCCTTTGTTCCCTATGTTTTTTTTTTCCTTTTTTCTTTTTCCTTTTCTTTATTTTGTTATTCTCAATCCATTATTACTCAATCTGTGGGAACAAGTCTAGAACCACACCCAAAATACACATCCACATGTACACACTCTTATAAATGTATAGGACTACACAAACTATTTGTGTTGTGTATGTGAGCCCGACAAATTTATGTGGGTGTTTGGGTAAACGTGTGCGTGTTTTATGTGGTTCTTACATTTGTTATACATTTTGCATTTAACAAATACAACGGTAATGTACATGCGATATGTTCTTACATTTGATTAAAAACACAATCCTAATGGTGGAAATTTGAAAAAAAAAAAAAAAAAGCCGGCTAACACGATTGACAAATTTATGTGGGTGTTTGGGTAAATGGGTGCATGTTTTATGTGGTTCTTACATTTGTTAAACATTTTGCATTTAACAAATACAACAGTAATGTACATGCGATATGTTCTTACATTTGATTAAAAAGAAATCCCAATGGTGGAAAAGTGAAAAAAAAAAAAAATCGAGCCTGCTATCACTATTTATTAGTTTTTTCACACAAATTAATGTTAAAATATAAGGATATTATCTTATTTTCTTAAAAAGGAAAAAAAAGAAAGCTTGCAATTACATCTGTTTGAGTTAATCTTTCATAGTTGTATCCTTTTAGTTTGCATTTTTTTAATTTGTGATTTTTTAAAAGAACTCTTGAAGATGTAGCTAGGGGCCCCAATTAATGTTGACAGTTTGCTTCAGTCGGCCCCCTAAAATGTTAGGACTATATTGCCGATTACAACTGCTTTGACGGAGAGGAGCGACGTTATGAGCCCATAATTGAGTTCTCAACTCCACCGCTTGAATCCTTTTATTTTCCCTCCATGAGTACCTTCGTAACTCCAAGACAAATTACAACTTTTCAAAAAAAATAAAAATTGTTGTATCTTTTAAATGGTTTGCGATTTAGCCATGTTTTGAGATGGTCTATTGTAATGCAGGTTCCAGTTGGAGGATGCTATAGACTTATAGACACGCCAATAAGCAACTGCGTCAATAGTGGAATTAACAAGATTTTTTTACTGACTCAGTTCAACTCTGATTCCCTCAACCGTCACCTTGTTCGGACCTACTATGGAGCTGGATGGTTTCGAGGAGGTAAAAACTAAAATCCTGAATTGAGATATGATTCCTCAAACATGTTTATGTAAGTGTGATGCAATGATGTTGGTTCTATGAATTTGAAAATGCCATGCGAATTATATCTCAACACATGAATGAAGAATGATAAGGCAGAAAATGAAATTAACTAATTCAGGTGTATACTTGAAAATATTGCTCATTATCATAGAAAATCCTTAGAAAATATTGCCATATATACACAATTTCTAATATATTAGTTTGAATAATGAGACCAAATAATATGAAAATACGTAAAACATATGTCACAATTGCATGTTCTCGGTGAATTCTTTTTTCTAGGCCTAGCAAAATTAAACCAGCAAATAAACACATTAGTTTTTATCGTAGAAAATTGTTTGGCGAATAGGTTTACACAGATTTTTTTTTTTACGAATACTCTTATGTTTTGGAGATATAGAATTGATTTTTATTCAGAGAAAAGCTAGAGCATGATATCGGACACCCGAGATAAAATTATTTCATGTATATAAGATGTAAAAGAGTTTAAATTGTTCAATTATCATTATGAAAAGCTATGAAACCCCTTATGGCTTTTAATTTATTCTCAAATTTTGAGTTCACATCCCGGATGATTTATAAGTATGAACTATGAAGTATGCTGCCCCTAGCCTTGCAAATTATTCAGCCCACCAAGAGGTGGAAATTAGTACGGGCCTTTTGGGTACCAATTTTGGGACGGCCTTTTGGGCTTCCCTTAGGACCCTGGTCTTAATAAAGCTAAATAATGCTGAATCTGAAAATAAGGGCGTGTTCACCATTTATTTGCAAGGCCCATGTGCTACTACGCCCCCGTTTGATTTTGAGTTTACCAAACGATAAAATGAGACAAAATAAGAATTCCCATTTTAGTTGAGTTTATGGAGGGATAATAAAACCACATTGTGTCCCCAAATGATAAAATCTCCACCCAATGTCTTTTTTACCTTTTTGAGTTTTGAGGGGATGGATTTGGCAGGGAAAAAAAAAAGTTTCTAGCTTTTAGAAATTGAGTAATGATTTTGACAAAATTTCCCATTTTATTGTTTGGGAAACAAAGCTTAAGTATTTTTTTTCCCTCCCAAACAGTTAGAGGCGTCAGGGTCAGCTAACGCCTAACGCGCACCATGGACTATCCATGTCGAGACTAGGAATTCGTAAGAAATTACTTTTCTAGCGGCCTAACCCCAAGAATTAAATCCTGGTCAACTGTATAGGGAGCAAATCCACTAATCAACGGCACGGAGCGGATTCACAACATAGTGGATGAAATTATATTCGTGGAATGGTTGTACTATGTTTTGTTTATCGTAGAAAATTGTTTGGCGAATAGGTTTACACATTTTTTTTTACGAATACTCTTGTGTTTTGGAGATATAGAATTGATTTTTATTCAGAGGAAAGCTAGAGCATGATATAGGACACCCGAGATAAAATTATTTCATGTATATGAGATGTAAAAGAGTTTAAGTTGTTCAATTACCATCTATGAGAAGCTATGGAGCCCCTCTTATGGCTTTTAAGTTATATTGGATTGGTTTGTGGGGCCGTTTTTTTGGGACTAGTTGTTCAAATATTTACATGTAGGATGATAAAATTAAAATAAATTACAAAAAATTTCCCAAGTCTAAACAAAAGTTTTTTTTGGCTGTACTAGTGACACCCTATGAAGCACGGATACTCTATTTTGGCCTTCGTATCACGTACCGTACGCGTATCGGATATGGATACGCATCCAATACGTTTTTTAGAGTATCCGTAATTAAAATTTATTTTTTGTTAGATACGCTAGGATACCTTTTAGGATACACTAGGATGCGCTTCGGATACGCGCGGGGTAAATTTGTTTTTACTTGAAATATATGGTTGAAAAGTGTGATTAAGGCTTTATTAGGTCTTTTTTCCCCTAAATCGATCACAGAGAAGACAGAAGCAAAAAACGATTGAGCAAATCTCGCTCCTGTAAGTCTCTCTCTCTCTCTCTCTCACACACACACACACACACACACACACACTTTCACTGTCGTCTCTTTCTCGTCCATCTCTCTCTGCCGTCTCTGAATTTCTCTCTCTCACACACACACACACACTTTCACTGTCGTCTCTTTCTCGTCCATCTCTCTCTGCCGTCTCTGAATTTTTCTGATAGAGAGAGAGAGACTTACAGGAGCGAGATTTGCTCGATCGTTTTTTGCTTCTGTCTTCTCTGTGATCGATTTAGGGGAAAAAAGACCTAATAAAGCCTTAATCACACTTTTCAACCATATATTTCAAGTAAAAACAAATTTACCCCGCGCGTATCCGAAGCGCATCCTAGTGTATCCTAAAAGGTATCCTAGCGTATCTAACAAAAAATAAATTTTAATTACGGATACTCTAAAAAACGTATCGGATGCGTATCCATATCCGATACGTGTACGGTACGTGATACGAAGGCCAAAATAGAAATATATATATATATATATATGCAGTGAGCTTCCAATCAGGACTCCCTGATGGGCTTCCCATCAGGGAGCCCTCCAATTCTCCTATTTCCCGATCAAATTTTCACAATCCGAACCGTCCAATGTGTTTAAAAGGTGTTTTTAAGGGTCCACGTGAGAAATCAGTGAAAAAAAATATCGGAAAGGGTTTGATCCGATCAATTTTCGATAAAAATGCATATATACAGGTTTTATCGAAAACTGATCGGATCAAGCCCTTCCCGGTATTTTTTTTCACTGATTTCTCTCAGGGACCCTTAAAAACACATTTTAAACACATTGGACGGTTCGGATCGTGAAAATTTGATCGGGAAATAGGAGTCCTTGATGGGAAGCTTATCAGGTATACCTGATGGGAAAGATTTCGTATATATATATATATATATATATATATATATATACGGGGAGGCTCCAGTCCGGGATCCCGGATTGAAGCGTTTTGAAGCCCTTCCCGATATTTTTTTGACGATCCGAGCCGTCCAATGTGTTCAAAAGGTGTTT